>CM054058.1:235601550-236099575 GCA_028641055.1 Alopecurus myosuroides | reverse complement strand
ATCCATCACAAACGTGACAGCAGCCCAGTGGCTGTGCACCCTTGCGCGCAATCCCCAGGTCCTGGGTTCGATCACCCCAAGCCACACCCTTTTATTTCTGTTTTTTCTTTTTCTGCCCGAATTTCAGAAACAGAGATCTGAGGCATTAACTCTAAAATCAATATAAAATTGAATATTGCTCCAATTTGAATGATTCAAAATCCTGTGGATTCATAATCTTGAGCCCTTTCTGTTAATGTCAAGTTTGCAACATGTTTCTGTACTAATTTTTGCACTAAATAAATAATTACTGAAAATGCAATAAAAATTGGAAACTTTGGAATTTCATAACTTGAGTTTGGTTCACCCAAATTGAGCAAACTTGGACTCTAAAAATTTGTCTTAACAAACTCTACACATTGGTATTTTATTTGGGCACAATTGAATTAATTTTGAACATGTTTTCCTCTGTTTACTAAAAAGGGCAGAATAAGACTATTTATGAAAAGTTGCATAATAAATTCATTAATAACCCAAAAATTGTGTTTAATAGCTCAAAATGTTCAGTGAAACATTTGCTACATGTTTTCAACCTTTTCAATGCAATTTGTTTATTGTTTTCCCTAATTAAAAGTGGTGCAATAATTCCATGCTTTAATTAAACCCTTTTAAATTGCAAAATTCATAACTTGGGCAATTCAAATCCAATTCCAACATGTAAAATATGTTTTCCATCCCATTTTTCATGAACTTTGCAAATATGAACTTTGTTTTATGTTTTGAATAATTTAAATTGCTGAAAACAACTGTTTCTTATTTAATGCATTTAAAATTGTCAATTTAATAATTTGCTCATCTAAAATCCAAATTCAACAAATGAAATATGTTTTCCATCTAAAATTTTGTGTTCTTTCCAAATATAAATTTTGTTATCTGTTTTGAACAATTGAAATGGGTGAAAACAATAAATACTTGTGTAACTCACTTAAGAAGCCAAATTTCCTAACTTAATAAATAAAATTCCAAACTTGGTAAACCCCTTTTCAAATTGAAGCTATTGTTGTTTTCTTTTTGTTTTACTCATCCATGCATCATGCTAATCCACCTTAACCTGTTGGTTAGTTGTAAAACAATTGTTTCAACCTTAATTCATGGGTTTTCCATATGTAGTCCAAATTGCATATGGGTCCATTTAATTATGTTATCTTGTCAACTAGTTTATCTTTGATGCATCCTTAAACTTGTCATGCATCCATATCTTGATCATGCTGGATCTTTTGCCGTAGTAGTAATTGTTGCATCCGGTGTTTGTTCGAGGTTCGTTGCTTTTTCCCGGATAGGACGTTGAGATGATGTGAGCAACGACAAGTTCTGTGGATGTACCTCTACTTGCTGGATTCCAGGCAAGCATACTCACTTGCTGCCAAATGGTTGCCTTTCATCACTTGTTACCGATTCTTTCCGTTGTTCTTATTCTAGCATGTTGATTCGATGCTTGTGTCTCGGTCCTATTATATGTGTACCTTGCAGCCATGAGATAGCCTTTCCTTCCACTTCCTATTAACTGTTGCTTGTTTACCTTGTTGGCCCCCGTGTCGTAGTTGCATGCTTAGTGTTGTTTGCGCTCAAGTCTTGTTGTCCGTCTTATCACCTGTTTAGTTTGATAGTTGGGTTTCAATTCAATCAACCTGTCAATGCTTTGGGTAATAATAATTTGATGATAAGGCACCAGCAGGAGGCCCGGGTTAGGGTTTTGAGGCCTGCTAGTGTCGAACTTAATTAGGAAAAGAGTCTTGTCTACTGATCCATGATGAGCGTGCTCACCGCATCCGGGAGGTAGTACGGGACCCCCCTCGACTTAGACCTGATCTGCAGCTTGTCCGAAGAGCCACACTTAGTTCGGGTGTTCCATTTGCTCCTTTGCATAATGGGTTGATCCCCCATGGTTACTGATGATGATGATGATGATGCATATAGGGCGAGGCCTGTATTGCCGGGGTGTTGCGTCCTGCGGGAGTTTTGCACACTTGCGCTGAGTATTCGGCTGCGTGGCTGGGACCTTATAGCTCCGTGGCTCCTAGGATGGGTTGTAGAGATGGTTTGGGTCGTGTCAAGCCAACCTGAGTTTTAGTTGGTGGCTTGAGTGTGTACGGGTACTGGAGCACACCCTGCAGGGATAAATCTTCTCGAGAAGCCGTGTTGTCCGCGGTTATGTGACGACTTGGTGAAAGTGCTGGCTAACAAGTACTCAGACAACTTACACCTAATGATAATAACTTGACTAGTAATAGTCTTATTGACACAATAAGTTGAACATCATTAATCCAACAGTGTGAGTTATCCTTGGGTTGCTTCCTTAGTAGGGGGTGACATTGGATGGGTATTGTTTGGTGAGTAGTTGTAGTTGGTTCCGATACGCTATCTTATCCCCCTCTTTTAGCCAGATGTTGTAGTGAGTCTCTGTAGTTGGTTAGTGCAGCCCGCTGCCGCTTATTTGCAATAATCCCTTCCTTCCCGTTGATCCCAATGTATTTGTATCTTGTGATGACTGGCTACGCCAGTATCTTGTGAGTATGGTTTATCCACTTGCCAGTACTTAACCGTACTGACCCACGAATCTCTTTCGTGGCTGCATATTCAACATTGCAGTCAGCAGGTTTGAAGTCTGACGACGTTAGCTTGGGAATCCCTCCGGCTTGGCCTGGGCAGGGATTGGACGCTCTCGGTTATCTTCAGGACTCTTAGTCCAATTTGTATCTTGTCCGTAGCCGGACGCTATGTTGTTTCTTCCGCTGTTATTTGGATCTTTGTATTGTATCAGTTGTATCCTTGGCTCGTTTGAGTCTTCTTGTATATATCTTTTCTTTGTTGTTGTGGATTATTCGTGAACTGTTGTAATGTTATCACAAGTGGCAACC
The DNA here is from genome assembly GCA_028641055.1 of Alopecurus myosuroides. Classification (NCBI taxonomy): domain Eukaryota; kingdom Viridiplantae; phylum Streptophyta; class Magnoliopsida; order Poales; family Poaceae; genus Alopecurus; species Alopecurus myosuroides. The sequence continues at coordinate 236,096,678 of CM054058.1, read as the reverse complement.
TGGAATCGGTTATTATGTAGATTTTGGCGGGAATGCTGAAATATGCATAGTGCCCGATCCCGGGGCGTCACAAAGGTGATGCCTAATCCGGGTACCTATGCATTGGTGGTGGATCCCACTTTCTTGGGAACCCAGAAGAATGTCAAGTTCAGCAAGGTGCTGATTGATAACGGCAACAGCATCAACATCATGTACCGGGATACACTGGAGAAGCTCGGCCTTGCCGAGAACATGCTGCTACCCAGCAGGACCACTTTCCACGGAATTGTGCCGGGAATGTCTTGTGCTCCAATCGGCCGCATCTGGATAGATGTCCTATTCGGCACCAGGGAGAACTGTCGCACCGAGTGCCTGCAGTTCGAGGTTGTTGATCTTCAGAGCCCCTACCATGCTCTACTCGGTAGGCCTGCCCTCACCAAGTTCATGGCCTCAACCCATGCCGCTTACCTGAAGATGAAGCTACCTGGTCCCAATGGAGTCATCACCATCTCGGGTGATTACAAGCGTTCCTTGGAGTGTGCCTCTGCTAGTTCTCAGCTGGCGGAGTCCATAGGTCATTGCGTCCGAGAAGAAGAAGATACAAGAGGTGGTGGCTATGGCGCAAGCAGCGCAAGGTGGTGCGCCTGGTATGCCGAGTTCCCAGCATGGAACTACATTCCAGGCGTCCCAGGAGACAAAGAAGGTCCAGGTCAATCCTGAGTTCCCAGACCGTGTTGCCATCATTGGCGCCGGGTTGGGAGAGAAATAGGAAAGCGAGATCGTCCACTTCCTCCGTGAGAATCAGGACGTCTTTGCATGGTCCAATGAGGATCTTACGGGTGTCCTGAGGGAGTTGGTTGAGCACTCGCTACATGTGCGTCTGACGCCAAGCCAGTGAAGCAGGCAATGCGCCGCTTTGGTGACGAGAGGAGGAAAGCTATCGGTGATCAGATCACCAAGTTGCTGATAAGCAACTTTATCATGGAGGTATTGCATTCGGATTGGCTAGCCAACCCGGTTATGGTTGAGAAGAAGAAGGAGGACCCCAAGGCCGATACTGCATGGCGCATGTGCGTGGACTACACCGACCTGAACAAGGCTTGCCCCAAGGATACATTCCCGCTACCCCGCATAGATCAGGTGATCGATTCCACTGCCGGTTGCGAGCTTTTGTCTTTCATTGATGCCTACTCTGGTTTCCATCAGATAGCTCTCAACCCGATGATCAAATAAAAACTGCATTTATTACCCCGTACGGGGCTTATTGCTATCGTGTTATGTGCTTTGGGTTGCGGAATGCTAGGGGCTACCTATCAGAGATGCATGCAGAAATGCTTGCATGACCAAATTGGCAAGAATGTGCAGGTGTACGTAGATGACATTGTCATCAAAACAAATAAAACACATACTCTGTTTAGTGATATTGAGGAAACCTTTGCCAACTTGCGCAAGTATAGAATTAAGTTGAATCCGACTAAATGCACCTTTGGCGTCCCGGCTGGCAAGTTACTCGGTTTCATGGTTTCTAGCCGGGGCATTGAGGCCAATCCTTTAAAGATAAAATCTATAGAGAGCATGTCTTTGCCGAGATTCCTGAAGGATGTGCAGAAATTCACCGGATGCCTGGCTTCTCTGAGCCGTTTCCTGGGCAGAATTGGCGAGAAGGCCTTGCCTCTCTATCAGTTTATGAAAAAGAGCGACAAGTTTTTCTGGACACCACAAGCTGATGTGGCATTCAAGGAACTGAAGGCCATGCTGGGTAGCGCTCCCATCCTGGCAAGTCTGCTACCCAAGGAGCCAATGCTGGTCTACATTGCAGCTACCAACCGGGTAGTCAGCGTGGTGATTGTGGTGGAAAGTGAAGAGGAAGGCAAGACTGTGCAGCGGCCAGTGTATTATCTCAGTGAGGTGCTATCCAACTCCAAGCAAAACTGTCCGCATTACCAGAAGATGACATACGGTGTGTACCTGGGTGCCAAGAAGCTCAAGCATTATTTCCAAGAGCATCCCATCACGGTGGTGAGCTCCGCTCCCATCTCGGACATCATGGGAAATAAGGATGCAAGTGGCAGAGTAGCCAAGTGTGCAATCGAGCTAGCCGCGTACGCTCCCCTGTACGCGAGAAGAGAAGCCATCAAGTCACAGATTTTGGCAGATTTTCTAGTGGATTGGGCTGAGATGCAATATGATCCTCCCTTGCCGGAAACCAACTACTGGAAGATGCATTTTGATGGCTCCAAAGTAAAGGAAGGCCTTGGTGCTGGCGTAGTGCTTACGTCACCCAAGAGAGATCAACTCAAGTACGTGCTGCAGATTCATTTCAAGGCGTCCAACAATGTGGTCGAGTATGAGGCAGTGGTGCATGGCTTGAGAGTAGCCAAGGAGACTGGGGTGCAGCGCATTGTCTGCTATGGCGACTCGGATTTGGTGGTGCAGCAAGTATCCGGCATCTGGGACGCCCTGGATGCCAATATGGCGTCTTATCGGTTTCTTGTGCAAACCATGACCGGCTTCTTTGAAGGGTGTGAATTCCATCATATACACCGAGCTGAGAAAGATGCAGCAGATACTCTGTCCAAATTGGGGTCTTCTCGGCAGTTTATCCCACCTGGGATTGCCTTGGAGCATTTGAGAAAGCCATCCCCCAACTCGGAGTCTATCTTTGTTCCACCCTGCCAGGAGAAGAAGTTGTTCCCATGGAGATTGATTGGGAGGCTGCAAAATAGAACCCGGGTACTGCCGTCTCCTACCCGGGGACTGGCGCCTGCAACCCGGGGACTGCTCCATTCGACTCGGGGACTATCGCGTTCATCGAGGGGGTCATTTCCGAGTACTCGGGGCCCTGTCTCCAACTCAAAAGAGGCCTTGGTAGCTGATCCAATGGAAATGGACGAACCGGTGTTTCCCATCCGGGAGACATCGAGTTGGGCTCTGCCCATATTATCCTTTCTAACGGATGGCACCTTGCCGAGTGATGAGGTTACGGCCAGACAAATACATAGAAGGTCCAAGGGCTACACTATTTTCAATAAGGTACTGCACAGAAGGAGTCCTACGGGTGTGCTGCAACGCTGCGTTGAGCCGGAAGAAGGAGAAGAAATTCTAATAGAGATACATCAGGGAGAATGCGGGCATCGCGCCTCTTCTCGGGCTCTGGTCAACAAGGCTTTTCGGCATGGCTTCTTTTGGCTCACTGCCTTGCGGGAAGCTGAAGATATTGTGAGAAAATGTAACGGGTGCCAGAGGTTTGCAAGTAAGATCCATATGCCAGCTTCCGAGTTGAAGACCATTCCCATTACTTGGCCATTTGCAGTTTGGTGCTTGGACATGGTAGGCCCTTTCAAGCCGGCTCGAGGCAACATGACTCACATCCTGGTCATGGTTGACAAGTTCACCAAGTGGATTGAGGTCAAGCCAATTTGGAAGTGTGATGGAGCCACTGCTGTGAGTTTCTTGAAGGATGTGATCCTGAGATATGGCTACCCGCACAACATCATCATTGATAATGGCACAAACTTTGCTGAGGGTGCTTTCGCAAGATTCTGCAGAGAGAAGCGGGTCCGGCTAGATGTTGCATCCGTTGCGCATCCGGCCGAGGGTGCCAAGCAGAAGTAGGGAAATGTGTGGTGGGCGCATCTCTGTGGGATTTGCAACGGAAAAAGTTCAAAATAAACCTGAAGTCGTAGAGGAAAGCTAAATTAAACCCTCGACTACAAATAACTGAAATCAGCACTTCCAACTCTCTCGTCCCGATCTAAATTGAACCCTCAAGTCAGTTTTGCGCATAAAAAAACTAATGTGGCATAGTCAACCAGGATTCGTCCGACGGGTGCATGGGCCAGGTGTGCGATTGGGATATATACGTTGGCAGCGTCATGATTGGGGATTTTGCGAAATTAGGGTTAGCAGGGCGACCCCGGAGAGATGCGTGGGCGATTTCTGCATCGCGGGGTGCACGACGGCGGCGAACGGTGCACTGTCGTGGTCACTGGGCTCTTTTGTTGTTCCCGGCTTCCGCCGAGCCATCGACAGGAGAGGCACGCATGCAAAGTCACGGGTGTCGTATCGGGGGGCGCTATGGTGTATGAGCCGACACATATGTACCGCTGTGATCCAGAGCGGAAGGCACCAAGATGGATATCATGGAGAAAGCTTAATCCAGGATGAGATACTATGTGTGGGCTCATGCAATGGTTGGGCCAAATTTTATTGCTCATTCTCATTTGTGTTCTTGCTCTGTTCCTAGCAATGGCTGGTTAGGTTTTCTTTTTGTGCAATTGCATAGCATGGTGGTTGTGGCTTTGTTCAATGGTACGATCCTCCATTGCCAAAGTTTTTCGTGATTTGATCGGAGATTTGAAAGATGAGGTGTGGAGATTAAAGGGTGAAGGTACTCGGATTGAAGATGGATTTGAAGCTATGGCTAGGCCTATGCCTATGCGTATGCCTGAAGATGTAGCAGGAACTGATATGATGGCTATGAATCTGCAAGAGCTGTTGAGGTTGAAAAATGCAGAATTAGATGCAATGAAGACCAAGTATATGAATGTGATATTTGTTTTCATTGTCTTTGTCCTTGGTTTAGTGCAAGAGAAATTTGTAGTGTACTGAATGTGAAGTTTTATTGTCATCTGACAAGTTGTGTGAGGTTGTAATGTACGAACCGCAATGTGTCTAGTTGTGTGATCTTGCAAGTGTTAGTTGTGTGAACTTGTATACACTAGCGGTGATTTTGTCTCTTGAAATGTACGAACTCAAATTTGAATGAAATTTGTCATTGTGAACTGAATGAAATATGTATGCACTGGCAATGATGTCCAATCATTGTGAAAATTGAATGAAATATGTCATTGTGAAGTGAATGCAAAGACTGCAACAACAACTTCATAGTTCGAAAACAAAATTGAAGGAAATGCAATTTGTCTGCATATTACACAGCTTAGGCATCAACAAATAATTGGGATCCATTTTCTTAAATATGATCATGAAAGCACTCACTTCACACACATAAAGTGTTTAACACATGATCATCAAAAGTGTATAAGCTTCAATGCATTGAACTACTTATACATTTGATGGGGAGATAATAACCCGGTAGGCCAATTCCAAGGTATAACCCGGCCCAAAGGACGTTGTGCAGGATCCGGCTAAGGATAAAGACGCTTCTGGAAGGCCCAAAGTTTGTAGGCCTCGTAATCCGGATTGTGGGTTGCGGTAAGGAAAGCTAGGATTTGTAAGCGGTGTTCGGGTAGGACTCAAGTTGTGCCTTGGAGGGCAAGCCAGGTAGGGGTGCGGGTGTTTTATAAACCGGCTCCTAGGCTTAGTTTAAGAGAGATCCAAGTAGTAATCATATCGCCGAATATCGAGTATCCATTGTACACAAAGAGATCGAGTTAATAAAGCGAGATCGGAGACTCGGCGACTTCATCGCCGGCTACCAGATTAAATTCCATCATGTTTTCCTCTGAGCTAAATCCTCTCCCAAACGCCTGTGTCGACTTGCCCCAAGATCAGTTACCCCTGGTAACATCTGCCGTGATCATCCCACGACAGTTGGCGCCCACCGTGGGGCCTGCGTCCAAAGGTGTTTACATCACGGGAGAAGCTCGGAAAAGCATGAGGAACCTCGTCGTCGGAGAGATCTACGACGACCACAAAGGAGAGAAGGTGGTGGACGACTCCGGCTGGGGGCCAGAATCGGATCACCTCGAATCCGGATCTGTCGTGACAATCGGCAAGGTCAACATCTTCGTCGGTATGGTACGTACGTTTGACTTAAAAGGACAATATCATGTGCATGTTACAGGAACTTCTAGCAGGGATAAAGAAACACCAAAGCAAACGGTAAATTCGGTTTCCTCGGCCGTTCCGGGATACCTGAGATGGGCGGAACAGGAAGTAACGTGGAGCAGAAGGGATCACCCGGAAGGAATAGAACGCCCAGGAATCTTGGCGTTGGTGGTCGCACCGCAGGTCAATGGGTACGAGTTGAGAAAAGTCTTGATGGATGGGGGAAGCAGTATTAACATCTTGTATTGGGAAACCTTCTTACGCATGAACCTCAAAGAATCCCAGCTGCAGAAAAGTTCAACAGTTTTTCACGGAATTATGCCGGGTCACTCAGCGCGCCCTGAGGGAAAGATCACATTGGAGGTTGCTTTTGGAGAATCAGTGGATAATTATCGAGTTGAGTGGTTCACGTTTGAGGTGGTCAAGTTGCATAGTCCTTATCATGCGTTGTTCGGAAGACCGGCTTACGCTAAGTTCATGGCCAGACCGTGTTACGTATATTTACAGCTAAAAATTCCGGGTCCTAAGCAGACCATCACCATACAAGGAAGTAGGGATATAGCGGCTGAGTGTGATGAAGGAGATTCAGTGATGGCTGAGCAAGCTTGCAGAAAAGAAGAGCTCAAGTATTACCGATCCCAGGTGGATCCGGATGATGGAACAGCGTTGTGAAGGCCGGATTCTGAGGATGAAAGAGTGAAATTCAAGGCAGCACAGGACACCAAGAAAGTAGATTTTGTTGAAGGTGATCCCACCAGGCAGTTTACTATAGGGTCTAATTTGAAAAGCGGGCAGGAAAAGGCGCTGGTGGAGTTTATTCGTTCTAATGCGGACGTATTCGCTTGGACACCCAGCGACATGCCGGGTATCCCCACGGAGTTGGCAGAGCATAGTTTGCATGTGGATCCCAAGGCCAGGCCCGTGAAGCAGGGCTTGAGAAAGATGAATGAGGAAAGAAGGAAAGCAATAGGCGAAGAAATTGCGCGGCTATTAACAGCAGGCTTCATCATGGAGGTGTTCCACCCGGATTGGCTGGCAAATCCGGTTCTAGTAATGAAAAAGACCAACGAGTGGAGGATGTGCATCGATTTCACAAGTCTCAACAAGCATTGCCCAAAGGATCCGTTCGCACTACCAAGGATAGACCAAATAATAGACGCAGTAGCGGGGAGCGACTTGTTGTGCTTCCTGGACGCATATTCGGGATATCATCAGATTAAACTCAAAAGGGAGGATTGGGAGAAAACATTGTTCATAACCCCTTTTGGAGCCTTCTGCTACAAAACAATGACGTTTGGACTGAAGAACGCAGGCGCAACCTACCAACGGTGCATTCAGAAGTGCTTCGAAGACCAAATTGGACGCAATGTCCATGCTTACGTGGATGACGTGGTTGTCAAGACCAGGAAGGCAGAGACATTTATAGACGATCTAAAGGAGACGTTCAAAAATCTAAGGAGATATCAGATGAAGCTCAACCCGACAAAATGCGTATTTGGGGTTCCAGCTGGAAAGTTACTCGGCTTTATCGTTTCCGAGAGAGGAATTGAGGCAAACCCGGACAAAATCAAAGCTATCCAAAGTCTGAGAAAGCCGGAAAATCTGAAGCAGGTCCAAAAGCTTACAGGCTGCGTAGCAGCCTTGAGCCGGTTTATATCCAGGTTGGGAGAAAAGGCAATGCCCCTGTACCGGCTCTTGAGGAAATCCGACAAATTCGTATGGGATCAAGAGGCGGATGAGGCATTCGAGGCACTAAAAAAGCAGTTATCTGAAGCACCAGTATTAGCGGCCCCGGGCCCTAAAGAACCTATGTTGTTATATGTTGCGGCTGGCCCCAAAGCCGTCAGTGCAGTAGTGGTCGTGGAACGCAAAGAGGACGGAAAAGGTTACCCGGTTCAGAGGCCGGTTTATTATGTCAGCGAGGTATTGTCCGAGGCGAAACAGCGTTACCCGCATTGGCAGAAGCTGGTTTTCTGGGTCTTCATGGCCAGCCGGAAACTAAAGCCGTACTTCCAGGAGCACCCTATAACAGTAGTCAGCTCAATACCAATGGCGGATATAATCAGAAACTCGGATGCAACCGGAAGAATAGCCAAATGGGCGATAGAGATGGGGGATTATCACATCAGCTACGAGCCTAGGTCGGCAATCAAATCACAGGCCTTGGTGGACTTTGTCAATGATTGGACACACACAGTCATGGCTACCATAGTTCCAAACTCCGAGTCATGGATCATGCATTTCGATGGATCGAAACAGTACGAGGGTTCAGGAGCTGGAGTGGTGCTAACGTCACCCAAAGGAGACAAGTTGAGTTATGTATTACAGATTCACTTTGATTGTTCCAACAATGTAGCCGAGTACGAGGCCCTATTGCATGGCTTAAAAATAGCTAAGGAGATGAACATTAGGAGGATACGATGCTTTGGAGATTCGGATCTTGTGGTACAACAGGTATCAGGAACTTGGGATAGAAAGGATGCAACTATGGCGGCATACCGCAGAGAGGTCGATAGGGTAGCCGGATGTTTTTCTGGGTATGAGGTGGAGCATATAGACAGGAGAAAGAACGAGGCAGCCGACGCCCTAGCCAGACTCGGCTCGCGCAGAGAACCGGTTCCACCTAACGTATTTTTGGACGAATTATGGCGACCATCAGTCAAAACAAAGTCTGAGGAAGAGCTAGCAAATCAAGACCCGGTCTTGGAGCTCGTGGCCACTGTACGCGCTATTCCCGAGTGGACAGAACCTTTTTTGGCCTACCTGTCACGAGGCGAGTTGCCGCAGCAGGAGGTATTAGCAAGGCAAATTTTGCGACGAGCAAAGGGATATTCTATTATTAATGGGGAGTTATATAAGAGAAGCGCCACGGGGGTCTTCCTGCGTTGTGTGGCACCAGAGGAAGGCCGACAGATCCTCAAGGAGATTCATGAAGGTGATTGTGGGCATCACGCGTCTACAAGGTCACTTGTGGCCAAGGCTTATCGACACGGGTTTTTCTGGCTCACGGCTCTGGCAGATGCGGAACGATTGGTAGCAAGGTGTGACGGATGTCAAAGGTACGCCCGCCAAATTCACGTGCCGGCTATGGAATTACGGACCATCCCGCTAATTTGGCCGTTCGCCGTCTGGGGTATGGACATGGTTGGCCCCTTTCATATGTCACCTTGCAAAAAGACACACCTGTTGGTAGCTATCGATAAGTTTACCAAGTGGGTAGAAGTTATGCCAGTTACTAATTGTGAAGCAGCTACAACAGTCAAGTTCCTGAAAAGAATTATCTATCGGTTCGGGTACCCTCACAGCATAATCACCGACAACGGAACCAACATGTCCCTTGGCGAGATGGAGAAGTTCTGTGGTAACAACGGAATCCGGCTTGATGTAGCATCGGTAGCTCATCCACAGGCCAATGGACAAGTAGAAAGGGCGAATCAAGAACTGCTTCGCGGACTAAAGCCACGTCTACGAGTCCCCTGTATCAGGGCTGCTGGTGCATGGGTCGAAGAACTTCGTGCTGTGGTTTGGGGTATCAATACAACACCTAACAGATCCACTCAGATGACGCCGTTCTTCATGGTATACGGCGCGGAGGCAGTGTTACCGAGTGACATTATTCATGATTCACCGCGAGTGTCAGCTTACGTTGAAGTGGAGAACGAAAAGAGCCGTCAGGACGCCGTGGATATGTTAGAAGAACAAAGGGAACAAGCCCTGGAAAGATCAGCGATATATCAGCAGGATCTACGGAGGTATCATAGCCGGCGTGTGAAAACCCGGGTCTTCCAGGAAGGAGACCTAGTTCTGCGTCTGGTTCAGTCAAACGAAGGAAAACACAAGTTATCACCACCATGGGAAGGACCATTTATCATAAGCAAGAATTTGCACAATGGGTCATATTACTTGGTAGACGCAAGGGAAGAATCGGCCACGGTTAATGACACCGCTCATACCACTTCGTCTATGCAAGAAAGAGACAGACCGTGGAACGTGGCCCAGCTACGCCCGTATTATACTTAGCAAGGATTATGTTGGCACGTGGAATTGAACGATGTAACAGGCAGCAGGTTTCAGACGCACTCTTTTCCTATCCAGGGCACCCTTGGGGACTGGACGGGTTTTTAATGAGGCGGCTTGCTGACCTAATTTTTCATATCAAATAAAGAGGTGATTATCGAGAATAGAGGTGATTATAAATTGAGTCTTATACTTTCAGCATGATGCGTATATTTAGGTCTTGAGGGCTGATTGCTTGGATAAGCGCAGTTGCAAACTCAAAAGACCCGGCCTCGATGCCTATGAGTTATAAGGGCCGATTACTCGCAAACGAGTACGGCTGCAATCTTATAATCGGACAAAGAAGTCCAAATTTCTTGGCTATTCTTACTTAAGCTCGATGTGACTCGCACTAAAGTGGCATGATTTGTTCGCTTACGATTACAGGCAGCCATGAAGCCCAATGGGACTTGACTGACCTCGTTTTCGTATAGATGTAATAACATGGTATCCACGCGAAAGCCGGCTTGCAGTACAAGATAGTCAAAAGGGTCATCTAAACCACAAGTTATGTAGAGTACAAGGCTAATAGCCAGAAACTCAATGATTATTAAGCATAACTTCAAACCCCATGTGAAACGACTCTGGGGCCTTTGCGAATTTAGTAGCAGGCAATTTGTTCTCCTCTAAAAAGTCACGTGCCCTAGACCCGGAAGACCGGGTCAGGGGGACTTGGGTCTTGGAAGGGAAAAATTGCTTAGTTGTTTAATTTCCAACAAACCCAAACATCCGGGTCTTGGGGACTTGGGGACTTAGAAGCAAGTCCGCTTGCCAAACACCCATATAACCCGGATGCCGAGTCTCACAAAGGGAAAAATAAAGAATGTCATATATCAAGAACAAAGAAAGTTGCATATCAAAAGTAAAAGAATGTCGGATATCAAGAACAAAGAAAGTTGCATATCAAGGGTAAAGAAGGTTGGATATCAAGAGCAAACGAGTTCAAAAGTAGATAGATTTCAGCCAGAAGAGGCACAAGGTGTATCAGGAGCTTAGAGTGCATTACAAAATTTCACCAAAGAGTATCAAAGGCGCACAAGCGCACCATTCAAATAATAATTGTTTCAACGGCACATCGGCCGACTAACGAGTACGAAGTGGCAGATATTACTCGGCACTCTAGGCCGCCGGATCCATCTTGGCCTTACCCTTGTCGTCACTTAGGGTAGCAGGCCTACTCGGATCAGCAGCACCGCCGACTCGCGCAGGTGGAGGGACGATAGGTGTCGAGGTAGCGGGCGCAGAGTCGGCTTCAGCCTTCTTCTGTGCAGCTTCTTCTCGCATCTTGGCAACGTCTTCCTTCCATCGGGCAAGCATATCGAATGGCTTGGGGCGATCTGCTTTAATGACTTTGTCGTTAGCATCATATGCAGGAAGAATAGTGTCAATGATCAGGCTATCGGCGATCACACTGGCCGGGTGACGAACTTCCTTTTGAATGGCTTTGAAATCCTTCGGCGAAAACTTGGACCCGTCCTGATTGAACTCCGGAAACCCGGCTATCATCTTGGCCGGTTCTAGCTTTGGAATATAAGCTTTAGCCAGGGCGAGTCCCCGGGTTACCCCAAAACGGCAGGATGAGCGCTTCCAATGCCAAATCCATTCAGGAATGGTGGAGCAGGCCTCCAGCAACTTTTTCATGCTACCCGGCGCAGCGCACGGCAGTCGTAGGTTATCAAGAATCCATCCAACGCCGGCGCCAAGTTGCCGGATAGTATCTTTAATCAGTTGCAGTTTGGCGGTATCATCTTCTTCTTCAGGGGCAGCTTCACCCGGACCTGTTGAAAAGCAAGGAAAGTAACGAGTAAGAAATCCGGTTATCCAACCAAATGAAATATGGGTCATAATCGCCAGAGTTCAGAAATTGTACCAGTTGCGACGCGATAGATATCAGCAATCTGCACTGAAAGAGTCGTCAGCCTATCTTCATCTATATGAGCCCTTTTTCTGTATTTCCTTGTGATTTTTCCGCTTCTACGCGCTTCAGCTTCCGCTGCTTCGCGCAGAGCGGTCTCCTTCTCGATACGTTTGGCAGCTTTGGCCAGTTTCTTCTCAGATTGCGCAGCAAAGTCCTAGATGGATAACACAAGGAAAAAGGGTTAATTGGAGCCATTGCACAAAGTTCCAAGCAAACCAATCAGTAATTCACTCGGAACTTGGGGACTATACAAGGATGCAGATGATATTGCTCGGACTTACCTTGTGCTTTGTTATCAAGGCGTCTAAAATATTTTCTTCGTCGAACCTCAAGGTGTAGAGGGCATCAAGCATTTGGGCAAACGTCATGTCTTCAGGACGAATTCGTGAAGGACCGGCAGATTGGTCTTCTGGTTGAAGGAGTTTTCCGACTTTTGGGGTCGAAACCCGGATCGTCTGGGTATCCGGGTTAGGAGAGCCCGGCTTGGTCTCTAAGATAATGTCCTCATCTACCTCTTCAGAGGATTTGGGGGATGCGGTCTTCGGCTTAGCTGGGTCCTTGAAGGGGTCTTGTTCTTGCCCGTCCTCAACCTCATCATCAGCTGCAGCATTCGTGTTAATGTGCGGCTCCTCCCCTCCTTGCCTTTTTGCTTCAGGAATTTCCGGGTCATCGGTGGTCACTTGGGCCACTAAAAGGAAAAAGGAAAGGGTGGTTAGTAGTACATATTAAAGAGTTAATAAGTGTAAAAGGATATCAAGTAAAGGACCTTTACCCGGTGTTTATGGCATAATCCGGCGGGAGCTCGCTGCTGGAGGCGGACGAAGTTGTCAATGGTACCGGCTGCGGTACCCGGAATTGCCGAGCGTGTGGGTGGTTAGGAGATGGATGGCGCTGAGGTGGAGGAATGTTGGCTTGGTGAGCAGGGGAAGTGGGGATACCCGGGTTAAGGGGATCGTCCCCCGGGGAACTCCGGGTTACCCTGCGCTTAGCCGAGAGGAGATCCTTCAAGAGTGGTGAGTATGACAACCGTTCATTAAGGATGCGCATAGTTTCGAAGGAGTAAGGCTCAGAAGACATGAAGGAGAAAGGAACCTTTGCAATCACCCCTCTGGCCTTCCTCTTGTTTCCGACTGTGGCTTCCTGGTCGGATTCGGTGGCCTCCGGGTCATCCTCTTCTTTTTCTTCCTCGTCCTCCAACCCTGAAAGTCGAGTATGTATCAGACAAGAAGAAAGATGGGTGATAGGAAAGTAGTATAGGTAAAAGTCTAATGTAAGATTTGGGAAAGCACCTTCATCATCATCGGCCGGTTCGTCCTCCACTTCCGGGTCTTTGGACGGGGGGGGGAGGTTTCGATCCTCCAGAAGGGATCTTCAGCCTATGATCGAGGAAATGAAAGCAAGAGTCAGAGGCAGTATCAAGTTAAAGTATTGAAATAAGTTGTGGGGACCGGGTCTTACTGCTGGAGCCGGGTTTTCTCGAGTGAATGGGGGTAACCCGGCGATATTTCTTATCACCTCTAACTTCTCAGTCAGGAAGCCTTTGATGGTCTTGATGGTGTCGCCGGTTGCGAAGTTCTTAGTGGAATATCGGAGCGCGTCTGTGGTGTGCCCAGAGTACTCGTGCATCAACTTGGAGCGGATGGAGTTGGGTTGGATCCGGAAATCCACCCAGGTCTTCACCAAGTTGAGCCCAAGAAGGCCTTGGGCCGAGAAAACAGCCAACTTAGCCAGCAAAGGCTGGATCGCCTCCCTGTCCGAGTCAGGGGCAAAGGCGTTGAAAGATTCGGAAGGCTCGAGGAGACTCTCCGAGTAACCCGGCAGCTTCCTTTCGCCGTTCGGGGAGGTATCATGGCAATAAAAGAAAGACAATTGCCAGTTTTTGACGTGGGAGTTTAAGGTTGAGGGTTGGCATTGGTGAGTGCTTGCGGCGTTGGATGGATACCCCGCCGCAAGTAAGAAGTGTTCCGTTACTGCTTTCGCAGCACGGCTTGCACTGGAATAGTTCAATAAAAAGGGTCAAACTTGGCGGAACGCACAAGTATAATTCCGATAGAACGATGAAGTGGGTAATATTTAGCATGGAATTGGGCCCTATGTCAAATACCCGGAGACCGTAGTAGTTTAAGACCTCTCGGAAGAAAGGGTGACCCGGAGGACGGAATCCCCGGGTCACGTGCTCAATGAAGCAAATTACCTCACTGTCGGCAGGAGTGGGACGGGTCTCGTCGCCTGGTGCCCTCCAGTGTATGTCCTTCTGAGAGGGGAGGATTCCTAGTTCGGCCAGCTCGTCCAGCTTGGCCTTTGTTACTGTAGATCGACCCCAATTGGCCGATATGGTTTGGGTAGTCTTTACCGGAGCCGGCTGTTTCCCTTGCCTTTTTGGAGCCATGGGGTTAACCTGCAAAACGCGAGAAAAAGAGGTGCAGGAAATAAGACTCGGAAGTGTTAGATTACCCGAGTTTGAAATATTCGGAAAGTGTGAAGACTAAAAATATCTGGGTAACGCATCCCGGAGCAAAGATTGCGAGGTGTCCGGGTATTGAGTACGGCTGTGGAAATCATTGGTCACTTACGTGTTGAGGTGAGTTTGGGGCGCACGGATGGTTGCCCATGTCTCTACTGCAAGCAAAATAACTGGAAAAGGAGGATTTTCCGGGTGTTAATGATACGCGCGGAAGTTTGGACGAAATGGATCTAGGTTAGGAGAACTCGCGAGTGATTTTACGAAGAAATTGGAGATTAATGGCGGTAGGGGGGTGGTATGAGATCATCCAACGAGTTATTGAAGGAGCTAGCAAGTATCTAAGCGGTTTAATTCAACGCGGTAAGAACAACGGCTCGCGGATCGACCTAGATCCAATCTGGAGTGAATCTAGAAATTGCAAGGTCAAATTGCTGGGTGCAAGAAGCTTACCAGAGGAGATCGGAGTAGCGCGTGGCGGCGGCGAATAACGTGATAGGAATGCTCCTTTGTGATTGCCGGCCAGACACTCGCAGATGCGTCGGTGAGGGTCGACGGCGGCGCGGGACGAATTGCAGCGGAGCGCAGCCTGCAATAGGATGGATCCAAAGACGAGCGCAGGGTTTCTGTGGTGGTGCGCCGTGAGTTCGAGCACGTAAGCGAAGAGAAGAAAAAGGAGGAATGAGCCGTTGGGATTAGGTTAACCCCTAAGTGCCTATTTATAGAGTGCAGCAGGATAAGCCTAGGCCAATGGGCGGGAACCGGGAATTACGGATAAAACGTGTCTGCCCGGATTTTTCGAGATATACGTTAAATGTTAGACGAGATTTCCGGCATAGATGTGACCTAAATCTCTTCCGCGATTACCGGATCGGAAAAACGAGTAATGGGTTTGGAGAAAAGCCGGGTTGCTATATGGCCACCATGGAGTTAGGCCTAGCTGTTTATCAAAGCAACCTAACCCGGCCCCCGTGAAGTGGTGAGTTTGGTATTTTTGCAGGGAATAGCGTGCGCTTCAAAGAAAATCTCGAGAAGCCCAAGCTATTCTGGGGACTACTGATGGGGAGATAATAACCCGGTAGGCCAATTCCAAGGTATAACCCGGCCCAAAGGACGTTGTGCAGGATCCGGCTAAGGATAAAGACGCTTCTGGAAGGCCCAAAGTTTGTAGGCCTCGTAATCCGAATTGTGGGTTGCGGTAAGGAAAGCTAGGATTTGTAAGCGGTGTTCGGGTAGGACTCAAGTTGTGCCTTGGAGGGCAAGCCAGGTAGGGGTGCGGGTGTTTTATAAACCGGCTCCTAGGCTTAGTTTAAGAGAGATCCAAGTAGTAATCATATCGCCGAATATCGAGTATCCATTGTACACAAAGAGATCGAGTTAATAAAGCGAGATCGGAGACTCGGCGACTTCATCGCCGGCTACCAGATTAAATTCCATCATGTTTTCCTCTGAGCTAAATCCTCTCCCAAACGCCTGTGTCGACTTGCCCCAAGATCAGTTACCCCTGGTAACATCTGCCGTGATCATCCCACGACAACATTAGTAGCTGCCACTACAAGTGAAGTATGAGTAAGATGGCCTTACCTCTTTGCTCATCTTCCTCTACCTCTTCCTGGAGCTTTTAAGCTGCAGCTCTTGGTGTTGTTACAAGATGAGAAGAACCTGCTGGAGCTATTGATGTTGGAGCAAGATGCGTACCACATGTTGGAGCAGCTGCAGCTTTGTTCCTAGATTGTAGTTTTAAACTACTTTGTTTTTGGACCTCTTGGTGTTGGAGCATGAGAGCTAGATGCTCCAGGAACATTGACAGATGAAGTAGTGTCTTGTTGAATAATATAAAATGAGTTCCAATATAAAAAAACTCCAACGTGTGTGGTGGTTGCCTTGTACTCTCTCTGTTGCAAAATATTGTACTTCCATTTATGTAAAGTACCTAGACATGTTTAATGTAGACAAATAGGAGTTAAATATTTTCGAACGAATCGTTTCCTCACCCGTGAGTCCTTGCTCCAAAAAGTGACCACCGCGCAAAAAAGAAAACGCAATGATTGTAGTCTTGTGGCAAAAGGTGAGCACAGTGGGTCCTTTCCTAATCTAAAAGACTTGATACGATGCTATGTCGGTCCATTAGCATGGTTCTAAGGCCAATCCTCTTTGACTAGATGTGGGCAGGTGACAGCCAACTAGTAGTTGTGCATGCGCAACCCATGTATTCTTTGCTTTGTAGTTTTTCAAAAGATGTTTAAAACCAAATGGTTAATATATTTTTTCAGAAATGGAGGTCTACCCCTAACCACTGCATCAAAATGATGCACACAGTCGGTTTTATTAAATGATAGAACAGAATCACCATGTCTTACAGGAAGATACCACAATCAACTAGACCTGAATCCACCAACATAGTGACAGCTCACTACCTACAATCCTGATGAAGGGGGTGGACAATCAAAGAGTCGATGCTCTGAGACCCCACCAATGCACATCATCAAAGAAGCCGAAGGCCTCACTATGTCGCTCGATAGAGAACAAGGGGCACAATCAGTCCAACACTCCGCAACGCATATCGACATACACACTCCGAAAGTTGTTGCCGCCGTCTTCCGCTCACCTGTTTTCAGGACGGCAATCAAAGCATCCACCAAGTCAGACCTGTCGTCGATACCACCATGGCAGCAGACAACACCACCACCCTGCGCGCGTCCATCATCCCGCGTCCAAAACCGAGACCCCACAGGACCAAGCTGTCGAGAACCGCCGTCGTCGATGCGGTAGAAGAGACGCCGCTTCCTCTCCAAGACCCTCCAGCCACTGCTCCAAAACGACGCCCTCAAGAGGGACAGCGACACCGATGGAGTCACCATCATCCATTCCGGGAGCCCATATTTAGTGTTTTCCCCGGAACAGGCCGAAGCGAGGTAGCATGTCGACGTTGCCATTGTCGTGTAGACCACCGTGGAACCTGCATCCACCACCGTACTCATCCTCTGGTCCCTTCGACCGGCGCACTCCTCCAAGGATGATGCCCCCCAAGGAGGTAACGACGTAAGCACCGCCATCATCCGATCCACGGATCTAGGGTTTCCCCCATAGGTGACGGGAAGAATCGTGGGGCTTCCTCGATAACGCCTTCAGGAAGGGAACGACATTCAAGATGCCGCCATCACCGGCTCCGAGCATGATCGGAAGCAAGGTTTTCACCCGGGAACCATCACGCTCCATCCACGTCAAAAGCGCCGGATAGACCACCTTTAGGATCCGCCAACCGCGAGCACCGACGCACCGGCCATCGCCGGAGTGCACCGAAGGGGACGTCGGAGACAACCCACGTAGGAGAGCACCGACCACACCGCCTAGAGTCCGCGCCGCGCCCCAGCCTCGTCGGAGTCGCCGTAGTGCGCCTGATATAGGAGACAGCCCACGGAGGGGTGCCGCCGGCAGCCAGATCCTCAACGGCGTGAATCCCCTCTTCCATGCCGCCCAAATGTCCTTCCCAATGAACTGTGTGGCAACGACGACGGACACCCACCTCCAGCGCCTCCTCGCTGCTCGTCCAAAGCGCGGAAGGAAGCCTCGCCCTCGCCTTCACAGGCGCCGCCTAGGCAGAGCCCGGCGACGGCGAGGAGAGGGGCGATGGGGGGAACTATAGGCGGCGGGAGTGGAGACCCCCGAGTCGCCTACCAAATGGTTAAATACTTTATATTTTTGGAAATAGAGGGGAGATAATATCTTATAGATCTCCCTAGCTTTATAAAAACTTTATTTCGAACATGTATCCTTTTTCTTGAACTAGGGTTCTTAAGTCCTTTGCTAAATCTAAACTTGAAATAAGAGGTGGTAAAGATAGAGTTTAGAGAATACCTTACTACTTGTTTGTCAAGACATGCCTACAAAATTTATCAATTCAGTCGGGCCAAGCCCACAAAATTAGGGACTTTCTTTTGGGATGATATAAAGTAATTTTAAATTTATATAAAAGTTAGAAATTATAATTTTTATTCATGCTAGCTTTGACTTTTTTCTCAATGCTCCTTTTGAATTTGGGCATGGCGCATCTAAAACATGCGGTACCACCGGATATTGCTTCCTCCACGGTCCACCAGGTCCTGGATCGCATCATGGACGAAGCGCGCAGATGGTCGAGCCTACGCCCAATATCAAAGATCTTCCAGCCTCCTTGAAGCTATGTGGGACCTGTTGTCGCGCCAAAATGATGTGGATCTACGTCTTTGCATTGTTCTTTTTTCTTTTTCTACTTTTTGGCAAAAAAAAATAATGTGAACTACATCTATTACAAAAGTTCACATGAAGTATGAAACATCTTAAACATAATAAAAATTACATCTAAATTCTTGGACCACTTATTGAACACTATCGCTAACTCCTACCGGAGATGGACTGGCGTTGTTGATGATAGTAGGAAGTCTTCATGCATGTGCTGGCCCAATTGGTCTGAATATTTTGACATCAAATTTGTAATACATTTAGATGGTAGACTAGACAAGCTTCACCACTCCATGGGAGCAGCGACTAGACGATTTCCCGCCCTCCTCAATGCCAATGTGAGGTTTTTGCCGATGAGGTCGATGGGAAGACGGGCATACCTGACTCCTAGCCGCACATCGTCACCATAACATCGTCGACTGTTAGGGACCTTCCTACAACGCCGAGTGTAGGTCCGAGCCCCCTTCCCCTTCCCAGCACCAGAGTAGAAAATCGAAAAGGGATAGACCCATTTATTCACACTTAGATACGGGCCAGATAGCAGCGACTAGCTAGGGGGAACCCTAGATTTTTGCCTTCTTCTTAAACATTCAGGTCTTATGTCGGTTAGTTGTGGATCTACTTTGTGTATGTTCCCGTGGTATATATTTATAAAATGATGGTCCTAAGAGCATCTCCACTCGACCCCGGGCGATTTTTTGTGTGCCGACAGTTTCAGAAATTCCGAGTCGCACCCCTTAGGATGCCGGATTGCGCCAAAGAACATTCGGCGTTGCTAGGCCAAACCCAGCGCCACGGGGTCACTTGGGGGGGGGGGGAATCGCCGCGTGGGCCAGCCCTGTCAGGCGGGAAACGACTTTTCCTCCTTATTCAGTCACCCACGTGCCAAAGGAGAGCCATTCCCCCTACCCACCATGCCGACCTCGGTGAGCCCCTCCGGCCACCGCCGCTATTAATTCCGCCGCTAGAAGGGCCTCTGGCCACAGCAAAACAAAGCCCTCGCTCCTCCTCCGTGCCCACGCCCCTTCTCCCTCTTTCTAGGCGAGCCATCGGCGGAAACAGGAAGCTGCCTACAGCCTCCGGCCACCAAAGCCCGCGAGGTGTTCTGCCATTTACCTCCTTAGGCGATGGACTGAACCATGAGGAGTTGATCGCTGAATTGCTAGCAAAAGAAGTCGACATCGTCGTCCACGATGAGGAACACCTGTTGATGCTCGCCACGCTGGTCGGGATGCTCGCGGAGAATGCAAAGCCTCGGCGAGGTGGCTCGGCTCCTGGCCGGCGAAAGAGCAAAGCACGGCAGTGTGCGAAGGGCTACTTCATGTTGTATGCTGACTACTTCGCCGATAATCCAATCCATTGCGACATAGTGTTCCGGCGCCATTTCAGGATGAACCGGAAGCTCTTCCCCGAGATTATGCATGGCTCCGGGAGTACGATGACTACTTCATTTGGAAGAAGGATTGCACTAGTTTGGTTGGATTCTTCTCACTCCATAAGTGCACGGTGGCCATGAGGATGCTTGCATACAGAGCTCCCGGTGATTCACAAGATGACTACTTGGGCATGGCTCCACCGCCATTCAGTGCTTATACAAGTTTGAAATGCAGTGGTGGCAGTGTTTCGACCAAAGTACATGAGGAAATCCAATGCTGAAGACACTACTCGGATCCTAGCAGAGAATGAAGCAAGAGGATTCCCCTGTATGGTTGGAAGCATAGAATGTATGCATTGGAGCTGGAAGAACCATCCTTTTTCTTGGAAGGGAATGTACAAAGGTGAGAAAGGATCTTGTAGTGTGGTGTTCGAGGCAGTCACAACAAAGGATTATTTGACGCTGCTTCTTTGGAATGCCAGGAACTCACAATGACATCAACGTCCTGCACTGCTCTCCTTTCTTTGGCAGGCTTGTGGAAGACCATGCTCCTCCGGTGAATTTTGAGGTCAATGGGCACCAGTATAACAAGGGCTACTATCTAGAAGATGGAATATATCTCAAGTGGGAAACATTTCTGAAGACCATCTCAAACCCCGTACCAGGAGGACAGACTTCTAGGTTTGGAACATGCCAGGAGGCTTGCAGAAAGGATATAGAGCGAGCATTTGGTGTGCTACAATATCGTTTTGACATTGTCTGATACCCGACTCTGGCCTGGTCGAAAGATCATATGTGGTCGGTGATGAATGCTTGCATGATCTTGCATAACATGATCATCGAGAACGAAAAGAATGATCCACTTATTGACACTGAACCATATTTCAGACAGAGTCCACTTGCAGTTGTTGATCACTAGGTGCATGCAGTAACATGGACTAACTCCCTCACCGTGCGTTTGCAGATACGCGACCCGACGAAGCATCAACGACTGCAGGATGATCTAGTGGAGCATCTATGGAGATGCAAGGGCAACACATACTTTCATGTGTTTGAGTTTGTATTCAAAACTTGTTAAATTATGAACTTTCTTTGTTGAACTATTTGATTCGTATTGATTTATGTGATAACTATGTGTGATAATATATGTGGCGTTGATTTTTGTGCCGAAATGTGTCTTTTTGTGCCAGATTCTGCCGAATCAAGACCCTCAATTCGCAGAGTGACAAGCCTATTATTCGCCTCTCCTCTAAAGCTTGCCGAATTAAGCCGAATCATGCCCAAAACTGCCGAATTCATGTCGAATCATTCAAAATTGGGCCCAGACCAGGATATTCCTTCGGCGGGATAGGGGCTTCATTAGTGGGAACCAGCTGAATGGACAACGATGTCGCTTAGAGGGGGGGTGAATAGGCGATAAAAACTTTTCCGGTTAAGGCTTGCTAAATGCGGAAATAAACTAGGTGTTAAAAATAACGAGCACACAACCTAAATATTCTAGGGTCAACAAGGTGCACCAACAACTTATGCTAACCAAGACAAGTAACAGGGTGATAGCAAGATATAACTTCAAGAACGAAGTCTATCACAATGTAAATTGCATCAGTAAAAAAGCTCGTGTATAGAAATAACTGAGACACATGAAGACGATGATGTATTCCGGAGTTCCTCTCACAAGGGGAGTACGTCTTGTTGGAGGGGTGTGAGCTCGCCACAAGAGGCCTACTCAATGCCACAAAGGTCTCACCCTATTCTCCAATGAACCTCGCCACAAAGGCCTAATTCACCTTCCACTATTGGCAATATACAAACTCGAGGCACACATCCACAACTTAATTGGAAGCTCTCGATGTCATCACAATCTTGGCACACACATCCACAACTCAATTGGACGCTCCCAAGAACACCACAAGTCGTCTAGGGTCCAAAGACCCAAGAGTAACAAGCTCACAAACTTTCACTTCCATGAATCCTCGTGGAGAGAGCAAACCGATACAACCGATGCAAATGGCAAGAGCACAAGTGCTCAAATCCTTCACTCTCAAATTCCAACAAAACAGCAAATGCTTATGGGGGAATAAGAGAGTAAGAACAATGGAGGAAAAACACAAAGAACTCCAAGGTCTAGATTCACTAAGTTCTACTCACTAAGAGGAGAGATGGATTGATGGAAATGTGGATCTATATCTCCTCTAACTTCTCCCTCAAAGATATGCGAAAATCATTGGAGGGGTTGATAGAGGGGCAAGGTTCTAAGGTCAACAATGGTGAGGGGAGAGAGGAAAAACGTGTTTGGCAGCCTTAGGGTCAAGGGGGAAGAAGACCTCCTTAAATAGGTGACCCAAAATAAGACCGTTATGTGAAAATCGCGCCCAGCAACGTTACTACCGCTGTACCAAAAACACCAAAACGGTCGATACAAAAACGATCATAACTTTTGAGTCCGGACTCCGTTTTTTATGATCTTGGGCTCATTGAAATCGCAACAACAATATATACAAGATTATGAATAGAAACATAATTGAACAACAACGAAAATTAAAACCAAATGGGTAAAGGTAAGATTTCTCTAAAAAGGACCAACCGGGAAAACCTTCAACATCAAAAACTCAATAAGTGTTTCATGTGAAAACCGTTTTTGATGAACTTGGGATTGTCATGAAGATCACAACAAGCAACCCAAAACCATAGAGATAAAAGCCAAATAAGAACCAAGAAAGATGATATGCAATATTGCAAAGGTTTGAGCTCTCCACAACGATTCGATCAAGTTACTCACTTGAGAACCCCTCTTGATAGTACGACTATCGATCCTATAACCCGGTCTCCCCAAAAGTATGAGACCGGTAAAATATAAAACCTATCAAGATTATATCTTTGGCTTGGTCATTCCACTTGAGCTAGATGATGACGATCTTGACTCTTTCAAGTTGGATCCTCTTTCTTGATCGTGCTAGCTAGCACTTGCTCTGCTTGATGAAGACTTGCAAATTGCTCCCCATAAACCATTATGGGAGAGAACATTTTCGGCACATCTTCAAAAGTCCACAGTCTCCAAAAGGGTGACAAGCATCAAGCATAGGATTTCTTTGAGATGCTTTTGAAAGTACACAAAGGTCAACTAGAGGGGGGGCTGAATAGGTGACCTACAAATTTTAATCCTTTTTTAATTTTAGTGGGGCTTTAGGAAGCAAATAACTTGGTTATCTAGATGTGCAACTAAGTAGACACCCTATGTGACAAGTAACGAGTATGCAACGGAAGTAAATGCAAGGCACAAGATAACCACAAGTGAAAACACGATGACAAGGATATGTTTCCCGTAGTTCCTTCTTAAAAGAAGTACGTCTACGTTGGAGAGGTGGGGAGCCACCTAGGCGCTCCTCCATAGCATGGATGTGCACACCTTGTTCTCCTTGAGCTTCTCCGGTGAGGGAGATTCTCGTTTCCATTATGAGGTCGACTTGAAGGCGTTGACCAAACCTTTACAAGTGGTTGAGGCTACTCCACAAGTGAGATGGAGGCCCTCAACAATCTGAAGCTTCTTGCTACAAGGTGGAAGCTACAAGCACTGGGGTTTCCCTTGGATGACAAGGAAACCAATAGATTACAAGATCCCAAGAGGTATGGTGTGGGAACACAATTTTTGGCTTGGTAGAAAGGTAGATATAGGCCTCCTCCATGAGAACCTTGAAGGGCATCGAGTTTGGTTGGAGGAGGAGGGAGATCGGGGCGTTTTGAGCTCTTGAACAATGGAGGAGAGAGAGGAATGGACAAACTAGTTGTCTAGAGGAAGAAGACAATTATTTATAGGCTCCTCCAATTTCTCACCGTTGAAGTGCGCCAGGGCCGGAATATTCCGGGGTTAGCACCGAAAATTTCCGGTGCAGCAAGGCCAGATATTTGAAATATCCGGGGGCGGAATTTTGAATATTCCGGGGCCTAAAAATTCCAGCCAATATTCCGCCCCCATCTCTGCGCGCGGGCAGCAGCACCACACTGAAATTCTGCTAAGTACCAGGCCGGATATTTGAAATATCCGGGGGGGGGGGTTGAATAATCCGGGGCCGGGAATTTCCGGCCAATAGTCCGCCCCCATCTCTGCGCACGGGCACCTGTGAAATCTCCAAAAACTGCTAAGGACCAGAGGGCCGGAAATTTGCGCCGGAATATTCCGGGCAAATATCGGTCCCACCTTCTGTGCGCGGGCAGTTGGAGAAAGACACTTAGTCGTTTGACGAAGCCAGAGGGGCTGAAATCTTCCGGTAAAGGGCCGGATATTCCGCCCTATATTCATAGGAAATTCCGGGGCCAGCACCTGAAAAATCCGGTTGCAATATAGATCATTTTCAGAAATCCTCTTTGAACTTTTTGAGAGCATTATCGATAATATTCTGAGAGGCCAGCTGTAGACACTTAAACAACATTGTTAGAGAGAGGATACCCGCGTTGTTATCATCGCCAAAATCAATAGAGGGATCATGAGCTTTCAATCTCCCCCTTTTTGTTGAGTGATGACAACACGGGTATTTGCATGGGGATAATCTAACAATGTGATAGAAAGTTGTCGGATATATACCAATTAGGGGTATATCAGATGGTGTCCTAAAGTTCCGGATTACCAGGGTAGCCTGAATGGTAATGGATTACGGTCCATTGGGCAGCCTATTAAGCTGACGCGCAGAAGCCGGATTCTAGAAGAACCCGGACCACGGCCCACGTGGTACGGCTTGGAGTAGAAGGCGGATTCTTGCCTTCCAAGATAGAACTTACCGTAGTCTTATAGGTTTCCTATTCTGTAAGCCCTAACCCAGCTATTATATAAAGCCGGACGGGAGATAAGAAAGATATAGACAATAAGCTAGAGGCTAACTCGCCGAGAGGTTGATCCTCGTCGAGTAGCTAAACCTAACTCACATTGTACTTTGTATACTTCAGGCTTCAGCCCTGATTTAGTGAGATTGCAGGAGTAGGAATGCAGCCTAGTTGCGATGTACCGAACCTGGGTAAAACCTTGGTGTCATTGTTCGTCATACGACCATGTCCCTCAATATCTCTATCGGTAGTCTCATGGCACCCCCGTCTATGAATTCTACTCGTATGTCTCGACAAAATTAAACCTCACAGATAGCATATATAGGAGACATGCCTCCTAATAATATAAGTTCACACAAACAAATCCACGAATAACGAGCACGATGAAACGAAGTTCGAAAAAAAGCGCACGAAGAGATAAAAAACGATAAAGAATGAAGCCCACCCTAGCAAATCCCCGCGATCACTAGATTTTCTTCCCCTTTGGCATCAGGATACCAAAAAGAGAAAAGAGAGCACTACGTCCCATACAGCAAACTCTAGGCCTGGGTATCTTCTTCCTCCTCCTCGCTAGTAGACATAATGTCCTCATCATCGTCAACGCCCAGATCCCAGTCGACGTCCCGGTTGTTCCAGTTTTTGTATGGAATCCTGTGAGGAGGAGGAGGAGCAGGCACATAGGGAATGTTGAGGGCAGTCATGATGGTGCACTGATTCTCCTGGATGTTGCGGCGCTCAACATAGGCATTGTAGTTCTCCTTGTTTATTCACACATTCATGCACATCACCTTCTCAATGGCACGAGTGAGCCATGAGCGCTTCTTGGTGCCTGGAGAAGGTGGACGCATGTGATGACTCCCAAGTGCAGGAGATCATTTGTAGTACCTTTCGATAAGTATTTGAGTGTCGAACCCACGAGGAGCTGAAGGTAAGCTATCTATTCTCTAAAGCCCTATAACCCTCTTATATGGCTGTTTATGCAAAGCAATAAGTTTGACTAAAAGGAACTAACTAATTAAAAGCAAGTGACGTGGAGTGTGGTTTGTCTAGTAACTAGTGAAGCAAGTTTAAAATGCAAGTAATCCTAAAGCAAGTTTCTAAAGCAAGTTTCTAAGCAAGCAAGCAGCAAATATCTCAAGTATCTCAAGGGAGCATGTGTTCTAGCAATAGGTGTTTCGTTCGTGTGGTTGTCACAATTAGTGAAGCACATGTTTTAGTCTTAGTTGTTTCTTCTAGGAAGGAGCCATGAATAGGTATAGTCAAGTAAAAGATCTACAACTCCTTATGATGGATCGTGTGGCCAAGTAAATGACTGCACAAGATTGATTAAGACATAAAGTCCCACCATAGCCTTACGTTCTAAGGTCCCCTATATATATCCCCCAATAACTTAACTTTGTGGCTCGGTCTCAGGTTACTGTCACTCCCAAGTCACCACCACTCCATTATGCTACCGGTGATCACCTTACATGCATTCCCCAATATATGCGTGCACTCATATATTGTACATAAAGACAATCATAGAATATAACAAACTTGTATGCAACCAATCAACGAACTATTTCACCATTGCCAAGAACAATTCACTACTCAAACATAGACGGGGAGACACAATACATCAAGGGAATATAGTATTGCATCATACATCGTGTTTGCCAAGAGATTACAGTGGACAGATGGAGCTGATCTTGCTGTAGATGTTGATGATGAACACGCCGGAGGGGGTGGAGCCCTCCGGGGGTGATCCCGGCGGCGTTTCCCCCCTCCGATCTTCTCCGGCGGCAGCCTTCTGTCTCTCTGTTTCGTGGGTTCGTCTCTCGGCGCCGCCTCCTTCTCGAAAAGGCCAAGGGACCCTTTATATAGTCGTTTTTAGGTCACGAGACACTCGGGAGAAGAAAGATCGACGGCATCGGAGCCACGGGGCAAAAAGGGGGCCCCAAACGCGGCCAAGGAATCTGGCCGCGTGGAGGGTCCTCTTTTCCACCTGGTTGGCCTTTTGGCCCTCTACTTTGGACCATGGTCTTCGTCTCGAAAATTCTGAACCGTGCTCTTTGGCCTTGCCCTTTTTGGAGCCCGAAGCTCCCGGAAAGTCTGAAACACTAAAAAGTACGTTTTCTGGAAAAACAGGGTTAGAACAAAAAGAAGGGGGATTGTTCAGAAAATCCCCCAAATCATTCTAAAACATGAATATAAGTTGCTAATATGTAGGAAAAACAAGTAATAACATTCAAAGTTCATGTATGCATTTTACATGCATCAGCATGCGAGGATCACGGTGACCCTGACCAGTGGCACCAACATCATGAGCAGCCTGTTGAGTGTGGTGTTGACAAGGTGTTGGTTGAATGCCTCATGCCCCGTGAGTGTGAAAACCTACTCCATGATTACTCAACTTAAGATTCCTAATAAGCTTTGTACAATCATAGTAAGTATTAATGACATCATAGAGAACCGCAAAGAGGTACCTTTTGCCCCATGACATGGAAACCAGCCCATGTCACAATGACAAGATGAACAGACGGAGTAGACTCATCATCCTTTTTTATTTCATTCACTATATGAGCTTCTTATTTTATTGTAGGATGTGTTTGTAGAGTCCACTCTAGCTGTAAGTAAATTTCCACCATGATCAAGCATGGTTTGGGTTAGCGGCCTAATGCGTTTCTCTAGTCATAAATATACTTACTCATCAAAACTTACTATTCCTCTATTTCATTTCGGCATGGCAGGAGTCCAAAAAGAAAAGTACATGATATCAACCAAATGTAAATTTTTGTGCAATGTTGAAAGCTTTCCAGTGATACACGTTTATAGCTAGCTCCCAACCAAACACTTGTCAAACGCAAAACTTTTAGCTCCCGTTATTGGGTCATGTTTATTAAGTTCAATGAAAAGTAAAGGTGTGCATTCAAAAGTTCTTGAGAGTCCTATCCCAAATTCAGATCATGACAATTAATAAAGTGAATATCTTAATTTAGAACATAAATAACACTATAACATGGTGAACATACTCGGAATAGCTCTGAAGCTAATAGGTAGATATGGTGGACTCACTGGAAATACTTGGCTAAAGGGTGTTGGAAACAAGTTTATACTTGTTGGAATTTTTACTTTTTTGGCTAGCAAGAGGGAGATAGTTGACCAGCTACTATTCATGCATATGTCCATAGAACTACTCATTTCATGACAAACTAAATAAACCAGCAATTAACATCAAGGACATGAATAAGAGATAGCTCAAGACAACATTATTGCAAATTTCTACACATAAAAAGCCTATAAATCATGCGAACATATGTAGCTCTTCAAATCAACCATGGAATCCCTATTCCAAGTCATAATACTAGCATCCAATACATTCCAACCCCAAACTCCAGTAGCTCAATCTCATATAAAATGATAGGTGTGGTCTTATCAAAACAAAAATAAAAACAAAAACTAGACGCTTCAAGTCTCTACGATAAATGCTTTGCTTAGAAAAACAGAAAGTAGACGTGTCCTAACCAAAAGAGTGTAGCTCCAGTGGGGTGTTCATCACATCCCCAAGCTTATGGCTTTCGCCATTCTTGGATTTCTTGAGGCGCAGCTCCTCTATTCCCTGTGAAAAAACTTCACAAAACATGTTTCTCCCATTCTTTTTCCGTAGGGTGAGATTAGCAAGGACAAACAAATCATATGCTTTCTGTGCAAAATTCCAAATAAAATGCTCCAGTAGATAGACAATAAGGTTCATTATGTTTTATTTTCACTATCTTGCTTGAAAGAATCATGGAAATTCGATTCCCAAGCCCAAAGAGTGCATAAAACAAAAGAAGGCAGAATTTGTCCAGAAAAGCAACAGAAGCAAAACGAACGTTTTTTCCTAAGCTAGACTCGTCAAAAAATTAAGCCAATTTTTGTTCTTACAGAGGACGAAAAGTTTCAGAACATAATAAAAAATTAGCTCAATCCGACATACTAATAAAAAACCTAAAATCATATGGTGAGCAGACTCGTGCTGAAACAGAAATTTCATGCACTAGGATAGCAACTTATAAGTCCAAATGGGTTTGACTTGACTCTTTATTGAAAACTCCAGAATTAAAACAACAAAAACTAATCTCTTGAGACAGAAAGAGTACACTAGGAAAATCCAAACAAAAACAACCGGGTTGCCTCCCGTAAAGCGCTTTCTTTATAGCCATATAGCTAGGCTTTACTTACTTAACATCATGATGGTTGGAGTGAGGTGGCTCGGCATCCCCAAGCTTGGATTCTTGTACTTATTTGATACATGTAGGGTGATCCCAGGGGTACATCCCCAAGCTTGATTGGTTGTCCCTCTTGATCTTTGTTCATCTCACTCAACTCTTCCTCCTGAAAAATTCTTCTTACACAAATCTCAACATAAAACTTGATTAGAGGGGTTAGTGCCTCCATAAATAAAATCCACATAGGTACAGCAAAGAGACATCATGAGTTGATTCTAAATATTAACTACTGTTACTACAGTTGTGCATTGCTCCTTGATCAAAAGAACCACACAAAACACAAGTAATTAGAGCAATGCAAAATAAGGACATAATCTGCCAAAAACTGAACAGCCCGTAAAGAGTGAATTTTTAGAGGCACTTAAGTTGTCAAATCAGAAAACTTAAAACTAATGAAATATGTATTGATAACTAAATATTGCTGTCGTAAATTACCAGGCCAAAATTCCACTTGTGTGATTTTAAACATTTTTCGCAATGAAGTTCAGGAATCTGTTTTCTGGACAGCAAATTACTATTGTTTAATCCTATCTCTCATATAAGATTATTCTTGCCATTTATGATGAGAAATAATACAGAAATGTGATGTTACAATAGTGAACTAATATTTTTATTGTTTTTAGCTTTGGAAAAAGTTTTAATGATAGAGACTTCGCAATGGTTTCATTGGCATGAACAACACATGTTCAAGGTCGACCCCAACTTCTCCATTACTCATCCTTCTCATTTACTTTCCCAAATTTTTTATAAAATGAAAATCTTAAACTAAATGATACATAGCAGTAGGTAAAGGCATTTTACATGTTGTAAAGACATAAATGTGTGCTCAAACCGAATAGGAAATTAAAGCATAAGGAACACACCCAAAAAAATATTAAACAATTTATTTTTAAGTCTAACCCATTTCCTATGCATTGGCATTTTGTAATGAAACAAATAAAAGAAGCACATAATAGCAAGCATAGAAAGGTAGATCAAGTGCAACTTCAATACTTTCAGCATAAAGAGGGGAAACTTAATATTGTTGAAATATGTGTAACCATGTTTCCCTCTCTCATAATAATTTTCAGTAGCATCATGAATAGATTCAACAATATGAATATCACATAAAACATTCTTATCATGAGCCACATTCATAAAGAATCACTACTCTCCACATAAGTAAAATCCTCATTAGTGATAGTGGGAGTTAAACATTCATAATTTTCATTGCAATCATCATATATAGGAGGCATAGTATCATCAAAGTGAATTTTCTCCTCCAAGCTTGGGGAACTAGAAATATCATGCTCATCAAAAACAACTTCCCCAAGCTTAAAACTTTCCATAGAATCAACAAGTATATCATTCTTATCCTCAATAGTAGGGGGACTAAAAATATCATATTCATCAAGACAAACTTCCCCAAGCTCAAGGTTTTCCTTAGAAATAAAGGTGTTCAAAGAATTAGTACTACCACAAATATGATTGTTGTGCAAATAATTTTGCAATTTATCCTCAAACACTTCATGTCCTAATTCAAGGTAGATATTATACAGTTCTAAAATTGTTTGGTTGTTTTCCATTTTTTTATTTTTTTTTGTGTTTTAGGTTTATATGTTAGTATGCAATGCAAACAAAAATAAAAGCTTAGCACAACGCTCCCCGGCAACGGCGCCAGAAAAGTGCTTGATGACTCCCAAGTGCAGGAGATCAATTGTAGTAGCTTTCGATAAGTATTTGAGTGTCGAACCCCACGAGGAGCTGAAGGCAAGCTATCTATTCTTTAAAGCCCTATAACCCTCTTATATGGCTGTATATGCAAAGCAATAAGTTTGACTAAAAGGAACTAACTAATTAAAAGCAAGTGACGTGGAGTGTGGTTTGTCTAGTAACTAGTGAAGCAAGTTTAAAATGCAAGTAATCCTAAAGCAAGTTTCTAAGCAAGCAAGCAGCAAATATCTCAAGTATCTCAAGGGAGCAAGTGTTCTAGCAATAGGTGTTCCGTTCATGTGGTTGTCACAATTAGTGAAGCACATGTTTTAGTCTTAGTTGTTTCTTCTAGGAAGGAGCCATGAATAGGTATAGTCAAGTAAATGATCTACAACCCCTTATGATGGATCATGTGGCCAAGTAAATGACTGCACAAGATTGATTAAGACATAAAGTCTCACCATAGCCTTACGTTCTAAGGTCCCCTATATATATCCCCCAATAACTTAACTTTGTGGCTCGGTCTCAGGTTACTGTCACTCCCAAGTCACCACCACTCCATTATGCTACCAGTGATCACCTTACATGCATTCCCCAACATATGCGTGCACTCATATATTGTACATAAAGACAATCATAGAAGATAACAAACTTGTATGCAACCAATCAACGAACTATTTCACCATTGCCAAGAACAATTCACTAATCAAACATAGACGGGGAGACACAATACATCAAGGGAATATAGTATTGCATCATACATCGTGTTTGCCAAGAGATTACAGTGGAGAGATGGATCTGATCTTGCTGTAGATGTTGATGATGAACACGCCGGAGGGGGTGGAGCCCTCCGGGGGTGATCCCGGCGGCGTTTCCCCCCTCCGATCTTCTCCGGCGGCAGCCTTCTGTCTCTCTGTTTCGTGGTTTCGTCTCTCGGCGCCGCCTCCTTCTCGAAAATGCCAGGGGACCCTTTATATAGTCGTTTTTAGGTCACGAGACACTCGGGAGAAGAAAGATCGACGGCATCGGAGCCACGGGGGCAAAAAGGGGGCCCCACACGCAGTCAAGGAATCTGGCCGCATGGAGGGTCCTCTTTTCCACCTGGTTGGCCTTTTAGCCCTCTACTTTGGCCTATGGTCTTTGTCTCGAATATTCTGAACCGTGCTCTTTGGCCTTGCCCTTTTTGGAGTCCCGAAGCTCCCGGAAAGTCTAAAACACTAAAACGTACGTTTTCTGGAAAAACAGGGTTAGAACCAAAAGAAGGGGGATTGTTCAGAAAATCCCCCAAATCATTATAAAACATGAATATAAGTTGCTAATATGTAGGAAAAACAAGTAATAACATGCAAAGTTCATGTATGCATTTTACATGCATCAGCATGCGAGGATCACGGTGACCCTGTCCAGTGGCACCAACATCATGAGAAGCCTGTTGAGTGTGGGCGGCCTTCTTGTACAGCCTGACGCCCTTGTGGTCATCACAGTCTAACTCCAGATCATCACGGAGTTCAGCAAGGTAGCGAGACTTGATGAGCTTCATGATGTATGGAGCATATGGGAGCACCTTGCGGTTGAAGAGAGCAAAGTGGATCTCATTGAAGATGAAATCCATCACATCACATCAATCTTGTGACGCTCAGTATCTGTCATGTCGCCCTCAGTGAAGGTCATGTAGGCATGGTACATGAGGTTAACCAAGCCACCACGAATCTCATCATTATTGCCCACGCTCGGGGCAATAGTCTCTCTGAACATGCGCAGTAGGATGTCATAAATGGGAAAGAGACCCTTTGCAGAGCTCACAATACCATGAGAACCATACAGCTCAGCAAGCATGTTCTTCTCATATTCCATCCCGTGAATGTGCATGCGACTATCCTGAGGAGTGTTGAGACCAGCAAAGGGGTATCCAAGCTCGGCTGCAAAGTCATGGAATGTGGCGGTGAGCAGGTAAGGGCCAGACATCCAGTACATCCCAATATCCTCAGAATCATCTATGACAAGAGTGGAGAATAACTGCTGGATGAAAATGATGTTGTAGGAGCATTGGGTCTCCATGAGGTGACGCAGACCCAGAAGTTCAGCCAGCTGTACAGAGTTGTTGAAGTAGGCGGGATTGGCAGCCATGTGTGCAAAGTTGATGTACTTCATTGGGCAAACTGGCTTGCTCATCACAGTGTACACTTGCTTGAAGAGAGTCTCCTGCTCAACGTGCCAGAAGCAGGAGTCAATAGTTGGGTCTTGAGGACCCTCAGTGTACCAGGCCTTGGCCCGCCATGTCTTGAACTCAGAGATAGACATGGTGGCCAAGTTGAGAGCTGTCTTCCCCTTCTTCTTATTGGCCTTGCGAGCTGCCCTGGAAGCATTACATTCACGCTCGTATTCTTTCTCAGCATCCCTCTGACGATAGCGAGTCTCTGCCTCATCCACTAAAGTGCCCTCATCATCTTCCCTCAAGTGGCGGTACATCTTGTGCGAGCTAGTCACCTTGGGAGGGCTAGACCTTGAACTATCTGCGAGAAAAGCAAGAGAAAGCGCAAAGAAAACAAACAGAAAAAGATCAAAACGGTGGCTCAAAACTTGTGGAAGTGGAATATCAGATCTCAGTTAGAGATTCAGGGCAGGCCGGATATGCCGGTCTGGGGCGGAAATTCCGGCCTCAGATGAAATTTTCGTGGGGGCGGAAATTCTGGTCTGGGAGCGGAAATTTCCGGCCCTCGAGATTTCGCACCAGATCTAATAATATGGCCTGTCACGAATCTAAAACATTGAGGAAGTGCAATAGGGGGAACACTAGGGGATATGTGATACTAGTATATGGATGTTCCGCCCCAAAAACACAAGGAAGATGAAAGAACATGAGATCTAATCATCCGGTAACCCTAGATTGCGGAGAAAACTGAACACATACAGGGATCCATTGGTGAGGAACGGATGTGTGGTCTCTTGATCCGCAAAAAGAAACCGGAGGATGAAGAGGGGAGGCGAGAGGGCCTCCCGGACGTCTCGGAGGCGGCGGCTGCGGTTGGGGGCGGAGTGGAGGCGAGGGGAGGGGAAACTGCCAGGAACTGCCCTTCCCATCGCCTATTTATAGCCCCCAGCCGCTCAGACCGGAATATTCCGGTATTACGACCGGAAATTTCAAGGGGCCGGAGATTTCAGGCCGGAAAATCCGCCCCAAATATCCGGTGTGCCTTCTGCGAGCGGGCACAGTGGATGTTTGGGTGAATTTTCTGGACAATCTCGAGCCCCGGCAATTTCCGGGGCATAAGACACAGAATATTCCGGCCCCCAGATATTTGCACCGGAAATTTCCGCCCAAATTTTCGGGGTGCCTTCTGTGAGCGGGCACCTTGGAAATGGGAGAAAATTTATGAGGCAAATATCATGGGGCCGGAAATTTCCGGGCCTTAGGCCGGAATTTCCGGGGTTCCCGTGCACTCCGAGGTTTTGTGGAAAATGGATAAAAGAAGTGAGCCTCCAAAAAGTAACAAAACAAATGAGAACAATGTCGATGAACACACAAACACAATCAAAAGCCAAAAAAACACGAGGAGAAATGTTGGTGGCCGGAGCCACCGTGTTTGAGTGTATACCAAGGAGCCGCGAAGATGTATCTTGGGCCCAAAAGTATGATTCACGTTTAAGCACAGTAAGTCACAAAATGACTAGATATGCGTGAAGTTTTGATTGTTTTGCGCATGATAGGTGGAGTGTTGGTTCATGAATTGAAATACGCTCCCCCTATCTCCATGCCTACATCTACACCTAGATAGCACATGTAGTGAAGGTAATTATGCAAGGGTTCAAGAGAAGTTAGACGCATTGATAACATTTAGTTCATTCCTCAACCCCAAAATCTTGGTTCATCTAGGGCCTTTGTGAAGATGTCCGTGAGTTGATCCTTGGTCGGCACATTGGAAAGATCAATATCACCCTTCTCAACATGATCCCGAATGAAATGATGCCGTATCTCAATGTGCTTCGTCTTGGAGTGAAGAACGGGATTGTAGGCGATCTTGATGGCACTCTCATTGTTGCACAAGAGGGGGACTTTGTCGAAGTCGATGCCATAATCTCGCAATGTTTTCCTCATCAATAGTAATTGAGCACAACAACTCGCCGCAGAGATATATTTGGCCTCGGTGGTAGAGAGGGCGATGCAATTTTGCTTCTTGGAAGACCAACATACCAATGAACGAACAAGAAATTGACAACCTCCGGATGTAGATTTCCTATCCGTCTTCTCGCCTGCATAATCCGCATCCGAATACCCAATTAGCTGAAAGCTTGAACCCTTGGGATACCAAAGACCAAAGTTTGGGGTATTAACTAAATATCGAAAGATGCGCTTAACCGCTTCAAAA
Organism: Alopecurus myosuroides; assembly: GCA_028641055.1. NCBI lineage: Eukaryota > Viridiplantae > Streptophyta > Magnoliopsida > Poales > Poaceae > Alopecurus > Alopecurus myosuroides. Next base: position 236,061,754 of record CM054058.1, on the reverse strand, counting down.
TGACTTTGTCTCGGAGGGGCTTGAAACCTTGCACATTTACCTACAATATACATGGTATCCGTTCTAGATGCACAAAGGTAGAGCAAAGAGCCAATCATGGAGCGGTATACCTTTTGATCTACCTCTTTACCATTCGGGTCGGGTTTCAAGTCAATAGTCGTGTACATGGGGGTCTTCATAGGTTTGGCATCATGCATGTTGAAACGCTTGAGCATATCTTGAGTATACTTGGCTTGCTTGATGAATGTGCCTTCGGTATGTTGCTTGATCTCAAAGCCAAGGAAATACTCTAATTCGCCCATCATAGACATCTCAAATTTATCCGTCATAAGCTTGCAAAACTCATCATTGAATGTGATGTTAGTAGAACCAAAGATGATATCATCCACATAGAGTTGGCATATGAAAAAGTCACCTCCAAACTTTTTGGTGAAAAGGGTGGGATCGATTAAACTAACATTGAACCCACGATCCACTAAAAAATCTTTAAGGTGCTCGTACCACGCACGTGGAGCTTGTTTAAGTCCATAGAGTGCCTTATTGAGTTTGTAGACATAATCGGGGTGGTTGGGATCCTCGAAACCCGGAGGTTGCTTGACATAGACTAACTCATGGATGGGACCATTCAAAAATGCACTCTTAACATCAATTTGTTGTAGTTTAAAGTTATGATGAGAAGTATATGCAAGCAAGATACGAATTGATTCGAGACGAGCTACGGGAGCGAAACTTTCACCAAAATCGATGCCTTCGACTTGAGAGAAACCTTGAGCTACCAATCTTGCCTTGTTGCGAATGACGATACCGTCCTTGTCTTTCTTGTTCTTGAAGATCCACTTGGTGCCGATGACGTTCTTGCAATCTTTGGGTCTTGGCACAAACTTCCACACTTTGTTGCGCTCGAAGTTGTTGAGTTCATCGTGCATAGCTTCAAGCCAATCTTGATCTTCAAGAGCTTCATATACCTTCTTGGGCTCAATGTGAGATACGAAAGCATGAGACTTGCTAAAATCCGCCAATTTCCTCCTTGTGACGACCATTCCACAAACTTGTCCAAGAATCATGTCCTCCGTGTGACCGGCACGAGCAAGATTGTCTAACCTTCTCTTTTCCCTACAAGCTAGCATCTCCTCCAAAGTTTCCTTGGATAGCACTTGATTGTAGCATCCCAACTTTTAATAAAGATGGAATACCTGTGTTATTGTGCTAGTCCCTGGATCAATTGCTAGCACCACAGTACAAAATGAAATATCATGCAAATGCATCAAATTCTATTACATCGCATGATCCAGTCTTTACAAAATATGATTACAACTTGCATAGTCTTAGAAGACTAGCAGTAAACAAAGATATACAGCGGAAAACATGAATAACATTGAGCCCATCTTCTTCATGTGCCACAGGCAAAACATGTTGGCGATAGTCTCGAGATCCTAAACAAAATCCTCACTCGTCTTCAGAAATATCTGCAATATGGAATATGCAGCCACAAGGGAGTCAATACCATTTAATGTATTGGCAAGTAACACTATGGTGGATATAAATGGCAAGACTAATACTACATGCTTATTTGGATGAGTGGAGTTTTGGCTAAGTTTTGCATAAAGCCAGTTTTCTCCTATCACTTTTGTAAAACCAACTTTTCTTTTCAAAAGGGTGGCAACATTGGATTAAGATCCAAGCACCACAACTACTGTTCACTTGGTCAAAATTTTACTTATTGAAAATGGTGATGTGATTCTTCCGTCCTTCCTTGTCCAGCTGCTCATAGTTGTCCATAACCGGGGACACGGCTAAGATCTTAGTTTGTTGACTCTGCAGAGCTTGTGCACTTTCACCTTCAGACCCAACTCAACCCAAACATCCTATACACCCTGAGTGCATTAAGGAAAGGAGAAGAATCGAGACGAGATCTTTCAGAAGCAAGAATCCAACCCAATGGCAAGACCCGTTCCACCTATAATTATGCTACATCTGCTTGTCAAGCCCGGGCTGAACCCTCACAACTTAGTTGATCAAGACAGAGCCCATATGACTAAAGGCTGCACTGGAAGCAATCTAAACTTGGGGAACATCATAATCCCTTTGTTCCTGGGTGGCATTCCTCAAGTGAACAACCCCTCGGGGAGACACTCAACTCTCATCAGCCAAACAACCAAGTCCACCCAGGTGGTTCATTGAAGTTGTTACTTAGAATTTTTCCACAACATCAAGTAAAAATTATTTGTCACATTGCATAGCATCTATCAAGTTCTAAGGATATAAATAACAAGGATAAAAGAGATGGCTACACACTACTAGGATAATAGCATAGCATAATATAACTTAGTAAAATTTCCTATCAATGCATACTACTCAAAAATCAACTAATGCATATAGAAAACTAATGGGTAGTTGATGATGTGTTACTTGCCTTGTTGAAGTTGGTGAAGATATCACTCTCTTCACAAAAGATCGTTGCTCTCCGTACAATCTATTCATTGACAACACAAAACCAAATAAACAAGCATCCTAACAAACAAACATACAAGTGTATAAAACATACATAGCAACTAACATATCAAAAGGGGTTTAACCAAGTTGGTTAGGACAAGGTCTAGGTTTGAGTTGGAAGATTCATTCTCTAGTGGTCTCATTCTTGTTAAGGAAATTCCAATGGTTTACTTGGGAAGGACTATTTGAGCTTGACGTGATCTAACTTTATTATAACCATACTTGTCGAGGAAGTTCCAAGAGTTCACTAAGAATAAACATATTACTTCTTCAAACACTTGGTCATATTCACCTTCAAAAACATTTGAGTGACTATGTTAGTATATTCCATTGTGGTTAGGGTAGGTCTACTAACTTCATCATCAAAGGGAAAAATATTACTAAGTCTTGGGTTTTCCATTTGGGTCAATGGTTGGACAAAAATAACTTGTTATTCTTCAACTTGTATGAATTGCTTCTAGTCCTCATGTGATTGCCTTCTTGAAGATAATCACCATGCCATCTAAGTTGTTTTCTTCCTTGGTGTGGTGCTTCTCTTGGTCTTGATAGTCTTCATGGTGTTCTCACTAGTTGTTTCCCAAGTGGTGTGGTCACAACTAAGTGTTTTATTCAACAAATGTGAAAATATCACTAAGTCAAAATAGAGGGAAAATGAGACAAGAGGATAGAATGGGAGAGGTGAGTCTTCTTCTTCATTTCTTCATGTACTTGCACTTGATGGAGTATGCTTCAGATTGTTGTGGATCCTAAGTCATTTCTTCAATGATCTTCCTTGTTTCTCTTCATCTTTCCATCAAGGTGAAAGGAGAAGAATAGAAAAGGGAAGGAAAAGACTTAGAGAGAAAGGGGTTTAGCCTTCTAAGTGCTTCCACTTCTTGGAGATTGCTTCTGAAGTTTGGTTTATTTGCTAAGTTCCTTCATTGGTCTTCTATCTTCATGTTGAAAAATCTCTAGATGGTTAAGTCCTCCTTTACACTTCATGGTTCTCACAAATCCCAACTTGATGAAATCTTGAAGCATGAAAGGGGAGTGGAGAAGTAGATAGAAAACTAAATTTCACTATTTGGTACTATATGTGATTGACACATTCTAAGGACTTGGCTTGGCTCCAATTAGACATAACATCAAGGAAAAACAGTTGAAAACAATTCCTAAGACATGGATGGATCACTAGGTTGGGTTTTTGGTCAAAACACATGGTCATGGTCCAAGGATGTCCAAAATGGTTGGGAAAGGTTGTTTCTGGTTCAAGGTTGTCAAATGGACCAATTTTCCAAAAGGAACTATATTGAAAATATTTATAGAAATTAATCTATGTCAAAAATACTCAAATAGACAACTTAATTCTAAAATCAACTTTAATTTGTTCAAATATTATTTTTGGACATAGGATATGAAAGTACACATCCTAAGGTTTCCAAATATATTTTATTTACAATTTTTGGATTTGTAGAATTTGAATTATGCCAAATTTCATCAAACAAGCATATTTGAATTTGATCAAATTTAAATTTGTCAAATTTGAATTTGGCCAGTGCCAAAAGTTTCTAGATGTCAAGGGCTTTTCAAAAAGTCCAAGATTGCTAAATTTTGCTAAGTGGTTGAAAAGATATGATGATTTGAAGTTGCAGGGGCTTTTCTGCAAAATTATAATTCTATTTTCTATTCGGAATTAAATCCAGAGAGGGGCTGGGCCGAAAACCGCTATCTGCCGCGCAGTGTGACAGACAGAAAGTGGGCCTGGGCTGGCTGTGCGTTGCACCGAGCGACGAGTAGCTACTAAACGCACGGGCCGACGTGGCGCATTCTTATTCGCCGATACCTCTTCAGGTAAGTGATCTAATTTAGGCGGTTGGATTTGAATCAAACGGGCAGGATTAGATCTAGGAGGGCTACGTTTTCTACCTCACCGGCGGTTTGCCGGAAATGGCCGGGACGGTGGCCGGCGATGCAGCGAGGGATGGCGATGACGTTCCCGAGGGTCCCTGGCCTCGGGAAGAAGACGACGGCGATCTTCGTAGCGCGACGAAGCGGATGGAGGGGACGACGTAGTCTCCCGTTTCCTGGTATGACGGCGTCGAGCGGATGGAGCGCCTCGGGATTCCGGCGACCACGGGAATGGATGGCGCCAACGATTCCTTGGTCCAAAAATCGATACAAAACATCAGGAGAGGCGCGGGGACAAAAGGAACCAGAGGGGTAAGAAAGGGGAGGAGATGGCTTACAGAGATGGCCGGAAACAGCGATGAACAGCGACGGTTCAGTGCGGACTCCGGCGAAGAATTTCTTCGGCCTAAGGGCACTAAACGAATCGCTTCCAGAGGGGAAATCACGAGTAGTGGGAGGGCTTTAAGTGGGAGAAAACGTCTCGAGGATTGATGGCTTGTAACGCCCGAAATCAATAGGATTAAATCCTCCATTATTTGGAAGAAACGGAAGGGAGGGAGGTTGATGACGAGATGACGTCATCATGACGTCATCAATCCCTTTTTTTGTTTTTCTTATTTCTCTTATAATTTCTGTTTTATAAATCCAAACAACCTCATTTAAATTTCTAAAAAAATTGTAATTGAATTATCTACCAAATAGAAACATTATTTTGATGTTTCCAACACAAATCATTTTTTTATATTTTGTAATTAAAATTAAATCACTAATAGTACTTAATGTATATTTTTAAATTAGAAAATTAATAAAATGAGGTTTTGATTAAATAAAATTTCAGAGACTATAATATGGTTAATTACTATTTTCCAAAACCATTTCAACTTGTTTCCATGATTTTATAATTTATAAATATGATGAAAACATCATAGTCACTTAATAGAAAATTTTCCTTATTTATTTGACTTGGGGTTTCATAAAAATAATGTGGTTTTATCAAATGAAGATGTTGTTTTCCCAATTGAAAACATTAAACATGTCAATTATTATTTTTGAAACTCATTTCACATCATGTTTATATTTTATATTTTTAAGCTTTCAGTGATTTACTAATAGTAACTTTATTCCATTTTAAAATTTAGAAAATAATAAATTGATGTTATTGTCTAAATAAAATTTCAAAGGCATTTTACATGTCATATATTATTTTTGGAAAGCCATTTTTAAACCTTTTTCACATTGTATAATTTTAGGATATGAAGGATTTACTAATAGTAACTTAATGCTATTTAATTAGTTCATATCAAATAATTAATATTGTTGATCAATAAATTTAGGATAAAACCACAAGTCATAATATTGTTTTCAAAACCTTTTGTTTTGTTATTTTCAAAGCAATGCATTTCATTTTCACCCCTTCATGTTTAAAACTTGGAATAACAACTAAAAGTTATTATTAAAACATTTTATTCTCATTAAATATTTTTGAGGCTTAGGACTTTATTAAGGGTTATAAATATTTTATTGTTGTTGCCATAAAATAATTTCAAGGTAATATTTGAATTGAAAACCTTTTATGTAATAAAGTTTGCTAAAGATAAAATGGTTTTCTTTATGTGAGAAAATTCATTTGAGAGGGTTTTAGGGTTTATGGAATAGAGGTATAATAGGATTAGTAATTTCAATTTCATTGAAATATGCATTGTTTTTGCTTTGTTTCTTGCTTCTCATTTGGTTTTTGGTGACTTACTAAACATGAAAACAAAAAGTTTCAAATTTTTGTGATTTTTGCATTTTCCAAAAATCAGGATGTTACAGACTACCACCCTTAAAAGAAATCTCGTCCCGAGATTTGGGAAGGTTAGAAAGAAAGATTGGGTAACTGGGTTCTAGAACAACTGGATGGGCTACCACCCTTAAAAGAAGCTTTGGTGGGTAGTCTATTTTTATTAGATTAGAGTGTAGATTGATTCTAGATTAGCTTGAGTAGATCTTTCCTTTGTGGTAGAGGTGTAGACCAACATAGGTATGTTGGACTACCTTTGACACTGAGGGGTCACTCTTTGGGTCAATCAAAAGCCTTTGGTTCACTCTCAACTTGGTCTTTTGATATCCTTGAAAATCTTCCATATTGTTGTTGTCATCCTTGAAGCAAGCACCATGCTATTTCTAACGAAACTCTCATGGTAGGCAAAATCTTCCATTTGTTTGATAGCTCCATGTCTTGATCCTCACCGAAAATAGTACGTTTTCAGTAACACTAACATAGGGTCGTTATTGTATTCCACCATTCTATGGTTCAGGTTTAACATCGTCGTCTCTCTAATAGGTATGTCTCTCAGATTTAACATTCCTCATAACAAAAGTGAATAATGTGAGTAATCATCATGGGGGCCAATCCATGTTGCACTCAATCATTACCTTGTACTTGGATTGATGAATCTTGTTTAATAGCACTAGGTCACTTCACTTGTCTAACAGAAAGTTTCCAATCTGTAAGACAAACTTGAGCTAAACTTTCATTTCTCAACTAGTGGGTTGCGTAAAACTCTTATGTAACACAAACTGGATAGTTTTGTTTCATCATTATTTCTTCTCTTGGTGTAGTTGGCTCTGAAATCTTCATAGCTCATGCAACTTGGGGTTCACTTGTCTTTCTTCACTTGTTGATTGGCTAGATACTTCTTATTAGGTAGTTGGCATTGATCATGGATGTGATTGTTCCTTCACACAGAAGAAATAAATTTGATACTAGCATTCCTCAAATGGGATGGCTTGTGTATCAATAGGGTAAAGGTTGTATGATTCCAAATGGTTCTCACTATGGTTGGTGAATGAGTATGGTGTTGGGTTTGGTCTAGTAGGGATGAGTAGAGATTTAGAAAGATGGCTAAGGAAGGTTCTTATCCAAAATAGCAGATCAAGGAAACTCATCTTACAAACAACACATAAAAAACATATAGCAACACATTCATCACACCAAACAACATAGTTTTAGAAAACATACTAATATTGCCATACCACACTCATTGGTATGATCAATACACTATCACGTTAACGGTGTTCTAACAAAGTAACTAGATTGGTGGTCTCATCTAGTTTTCTTCAAATTCTTCTCTCCATGTCTTGAGGTGTTCTTGATTGTTGTGAAGTCTATGTCTTTCTTCAAATTCTTCAAAAATCTTGAGTATAGGGCTTCATGTTGTGAAAATACTCCTTGCACTTCCTGTATTGATGGTATTGAAGAGGTAGGTCATCTAGAAATTTTTGAAGGTGAATAGTAGATGAGAGGATATGAGAAATATTAAGATGATTGTTTTGTTTCTAGAAAGTTTGAACATAGCAAATTTTCAATTCTAGGGTGATCATTGGGTTATTAACAACTTGTTGCAAATTGGATATTCACTATAGTGAGAGATACTGGCACCCGCTAGCCAATCAAGGAACGGTCTCGTGTCCGTGGACACGTAAAGTTGTCCGGGCCGCTTCATCTCACTATGCCGCTAGGATCCAAAATACTCTAAGGAGATAATAACATGATAAAAAATGGCTTCCAAACCTAAGGGTCTCGAATTCTACAGGCAACACAATGCTCTGATACCATTTTGTAGCATCCCAACTTTTAATAAAGATGGAATACCTGTGTTATTGTGCTAGTCCCTGGATCAATTGCTAGCACCACAGTACAAAATGAAATATCATGCAAATGCATCAAATTCTATTACATCGCATGATCTAGTCTTTACAAAATATGATTACAACTTGCATAGTCTTAGAAGACTAGCAGTAAACAAAGATATACAGTGGAAAACATGAATAACATTGAGCCCATCTTCTTCATGTGCCACAGGCAAAACATGTTGGCGATAGTCTCGAGATCCTAAACAAAATCCTCACTCGTCTTCAGAAATATCTGCAATATGGAATATGCAGCCACAAGGGAGTCAATACCATTTAATGTATTGGCAAGTAACACTATGGTGGATATAAATGGCAAGACTAATACTACATGCTTATTTGGCTGAGTGGAGTTTTGGCTAAGTTTTGCATAAAGCCAGTTTTCTCCTATCACTTTTGTAAAACCAACTTTTCTTTTCAAAAGGGTGGCAACATTGGATTAAGATCCAAGCACCACAACTACTGTTCACTTGGTCAAAATTTTACTTATTGAAAATGGTGATGTGATTCTTCCGTCCTTCCTTGTCCAGCTGCTCATAGTTGTCCATAACCGGGGACACGGCTAAGATCTTAGTTTGTTGACTCTGCAGAGCTTGTGCACTTTCACCTTCAGACCCAACTCAACCCAAACATCCTATACACCCTGAGTGCATTAAGGAAAGGAGAAGAATCGAGACGAGATCTTTCAGAAGCAAGAATCCAACCCAATGGCAAGACCCGTTCCACCTATAATTATGCTACATCTGCTTGTCAAGCCCGGGCTGAACCCTCACAACTTAGTTGATCAAGACAGAGCCCATATGACTAAAGGCTGCACTGGAAGCAATCTAAACTTGGGGAACATCATAATCACTTTGTTCCTGGGTGGCATTCCTCAAGTGAACAACCCCTCGGGGAGACACTCAACTCTCATCAGCCAAACAACCAAGTCCACCCAGGTGGTTCATTGAAGTTGTTACTTAGAATTTTTCCACAACATCAAGTAAAAATTATTTGTCACATTGCATAGCATCTATCAAGTTCTAAGGATATAAATAACAAGGATAAAAGAGATGGCTACACACTACTAGGATAATAGCATAGCATAATATAACTTAGTAAAATTTCCTATCAATGCATACTACTCAAAAATCAACTAATGCATATAGAAAACTAATGGGTAGTTGATGATGTGTTACTTGCCTTGTTGAAGTTGGTGAAGATATCACTCTCTTCACAAAAGATCGTTGCTCTCCGTACAATCTATTCATTGACAACACAAAACCAAATAAACAAGCATCCTAACAAACAAACATACAAGTGTATAAAACATACATAGCAACTAACATATCAAAAGGGGTTTAACCAAGTTGGTTAGGACAAGGTCTAGGTTTGAGTTGGAAGATTCATTCTCTAGTGGTCTCATTCTTGTTAAGGAAATTCCAATGGTTTACTTGGGAAGGACTATTTGAGCTTGACGTGATCTAACTTTATTATAACCATACTTGTCGAGGAAGTTCCAAGAGTTCACTAAGAATAAACATATTACTTCTTCAAACACTTGGTCATATTCACCTTCAAAAACATTTGAGTGACTATGTTAGTATATTCCATTGTGGTTAGGGTAGGTCTACTAACTTCATCATCAAAGGGAAAAATATTACTAAGTCTTGGGTTTTCCATTTGGGTCAATGGTTGGACAAAAATAACTTGTTATTCTTCAACTTGTATGAATTGCTTCTAGTCCTCATGTGATTGCCTTCTTGAAGATAATCACCATGCCATCTAAGTTGTTTTCTTCCTTGGTGTGGTGCTTCTCTTGGTCTTCATAGTCTTCATGGTGTTCTCACTAGTTGTTTCCCAAGTGGTGTGGTCACAACTAAGTGTTTTATTCAACAAATGTGAAAATATCACTAAGTCAAAATAGAGGGAAAATGAGACAAGAGGATAGAATGGGAGAGGAGAGTCTTCTTCTTCATTTCTTCATGTACTTGCACTTGATGGAGTATGCTTCAGATTGTTGTGGATCCTAAGTCATTTCTTCAATGATCTTCCTTGTTTCTCTTCATTTTTCCATCAAGGTGAAAGGAGAAGAATAGAAAAGGGAAGGAAAAGACTTAGAGAGAAAGGGGTTTAGCCTTCTAAGTGCTTCCACTTCTTGGAGATTGCTTCTGAAGTTTGGTTTATTTGCTAAGTTCCTTCATTGGTCTTCTATCTTCATGTTGAAAAATCTCTAGATGGTTAAGTCCTCCTTTGCACTTCATGGTTCTCACAAATCCCAACTTGATGAAATCTTGAAGCATGAAAGGGGAGTGGAGAAGTACATAGAAAACTAAATTTCACTATTTGGTACTATATGTGATTGACACATTCTAAGGACTTGGCTTGGCTCCAATTAGACATAACATCAAGGAAAAACAGTTGAAAACAATTCCTAAGACATGGATGGATCACTAGGTTGGGTTTTTGGTCAAAACACATGGTCATGGTCCAAGGATGTCCAAAATGGTTGGGAAAGGTTGTTTCTGGTTCAAGGTTGTCAAATGGAACAATTTTGCAAAAGGAACTATATTGAAAATATTTATAGAAATTAATCTATGTCAAAAATACTCAAATAGACAACTTAATTCTAAAATCAACTTTAATTTGTTCAAATATTATTTTTGGACATAGGATATGAAAGTACACATCCTAAGGTTTCCAAATATATTTTATTTACAATTTTTGGATTTGTAGAATTTGAATTATGCAAAATTTCATCAAACAAGCATATTTGAATTTGAACAAATTTAAATTTGTCAAATTTGAATTTGGCCAGTGCCAAAAGTTTCTAGATGTCAAGGGCTTTTCAAAAAGTCCAAGATTGCTAAATTTGGCTAAGTGGTTGAAAAGATATGATGATTTGAAGTTGCAGGGGCTTTTCTGCAAAATTATAATTCTATTTTCTATTCGGAATTAAATCCAGAGAGGGGCTGGGCCGAAAACCGCTATCTGCCGCGCAGTGCGACAGACAGAAAGTGGGCCTGGGCTGGCTGTGCGTTGCACCGGGCGACGAGTAGCTACTAAACGCACGGGCCGACGTGGCGCATTCTTATTCGCCGATACCTCTTCAGGTAAGTGATCTAATTTAGGCGGTTGGATTTGAATCAAACGGCCAGGATTAGATCTAGGAGGGCTACGTTTTCTACCTCACCGGAGGTTTGCCGGAAATGGCCGGGACGGTGGCCGGCGATGCAGCGAGGGATGGCGATGACGTTCCCGAGGGTCCCTGGCCTCGGGAAGAAGACGACGGCGATCTTCGTAGCGCGACGAAGCGGATGGAGGGGACGACGTAGTCTCCCGTTTCCTGGTATGACGGCGTCGAGCGGATGGAGCGCCTCGGGATTCCGGCGACCACGGGAATGGATGGCGCCAACGATTCCTTGGTCCAAAAATCGATACAAAACATCAGGAGAGGCGCGGGGACAAAAGGAACCAGAGGGGTAAGAAAGGGGAGGAGATGGCTTACAGAGATGGCCGGAAACAGCGATGAACAGCGACGGTTCAGTGCGGACTCCGGCGAAGAATTTCTTCGGCCTAAGGGCACTAAACGAATCGCTTCCAGAGGGGAAATCACGAGTAGTGGGAGGGCTTTAAGTGGGAGAAAACGTCTCGAGGATTGATGGCTTGTAACGCCCGAAATCAATAGGATTAAATCCTCCATTATTTGGAAGAAACGGAAGGGAGGGAGGTTGATGACGAGATGACGTCATCATGACGTCATCAATCCCTTTTTTTGTTTTTCTTATTTCTCTTATAATTTCTGTTTTATAAATCCAAACAACCTCATTTAAATTTCTAAAAAAATTGTAATTGAATTATCTACCAAATAGAAACATTATTTTGATGTTTCCAACACAAATCATTTTTTTATATTTTGTAATTAAAATTAAATCACTAATAGTACTTAATGTATATTTTTAAATTAGAAAATTAATAAAATGAGGTTTTGATTAAATAAAATTTCAGAGACTATAATATGGTTAATTACTATTTTCCAAAACCATTTCAACTTGTTTCCATGATTTTATAATTTATAAATATGATGAAAACATCATAGTCACTTAATAGAAAATTTTCCTTATTTATTTGACTTGGGGTTTCATAAAAATAATGTGGTTTTATCAAATGAAGATGTTGTTTTCCCAATTGAAAACATTAAACATGTCAATTATTATTTTTGAAACTCATTTCACATCATGTTTATATTTTATATTTTTAAGCTTTCAGTGATTTACTAATAGTAACTTTATTCCATTTTAAAATTTAGAAAATAATAAATTGATGTTATTGTCTAAATAAAATTTCAAAGGCATTTTACATGTCATATATTATTTTTGGAAAGCCATTTTTAAACCTTTTTCACATTGTATAATTTTAGGATATGAAGGATTTACTAATAGTAACTTAATGCTATTTAATTAGTTCATATCAAATAATTAATATTGTTGATCAATAAATTTAGGATAAAACCACAAGTCATAATATTGTTTTCAAAACCTTTTGTTTTGTTATTTTCAAAGCAATGCATTTCATTTTCACCCCTTCATGTTTAAAACTTGGAATAACAACTAAAAGTTATTATTAAAACATTTTATTCTCATCAAATATTTTTGAGGCTTAGGACTTTATTAAGGGTTATAAATATTTTATTGTTGTTGCCATAAAATAATTTCAAGGTAATATTTGAATTGAAAACCTTTTATGTAATAAAGTTTGCTAAAGATAAAATGGTTTTCTTTATGTGAGAAAATTCATTTGAGAGGGTTTTAGGGTTTATGGAATAGAGGTATAATAGGATTAGTAATTTCAATTTCATTGAAATATGCATTGTTTTTGCTTTGTTTCTTGCTTCTCATTTGGTTTTTGGTGACTTACTAAACATGAAAACAAAAAGTTTCAAATTTTTGTGATTTTTGCATTTTCCAAAAATCAGGGATGTTACAGACTACCACCCTTAAAAGAAATCTCGTCCCGAGATTTGGGAAGGTTAGAAAGAAAGATTGGGTAACTGGGTTCTAGAACAACTGGATGGGCTACCACCCTTAAAAGAAGCTTTGGTGGGTAGTCTATTTTTATTAGATTAGAGTGTAGATTGATTCTAGATTAGCTTGAGTAGATCTTTCCTTTGTGGTAGAGGTGTAGACCAACATAGGTATGTTGGACTACCTTTGACACTGAGGGGTCACTCTTTGGGTCAATCAAAAGCCTTTGGTTCACTCTCAACTTGGTCTTTTGATATCCTTGAAAATCTTCCATATTGTTGTTGTCATCCTTGAAGCAAGCACCATGCTATTTCTAACGAAACTCTCATGGTAGGCAAAATCTTCCATTTGTTTGATAGCTCCATGTCTTGATCCTCACCGAAAATAGTACGTTTTCAGTAACACTAACATAGGGTCGTTATTGTATTCCACCATTCTATGGTTCAGGTTTAACATCGTCGTCTCTCTAATAGGTATGTCTCTCAGATTTAACATTCCTCATAACAAAAGTGAATAATGTGAGTAATCATCATGGGGGCCAATCCATGTTGCACTCAATCATTACCTTGTACTTGGATTGATGAATCTTGTTTATAGGACTAGGTCACTTCACTTGTCTAACAGAAAGTTTCCAATCTATAAGACAAACTTGAGCTAAACTATCATTTCTCAACTAGTGGGTTGCGTAAAACTCTTATGTAACACAAACTGGATAGTTTTGTTTCATCATTATTAGGTAGTTGGCCTTGATTGATGGGATGATCTTGATCATTATCTTGGCCTTGATTTGAAGCATGAGGTCTTGGTGCATCTTGTTGGGTAGCTTGAGTATCAATGGGTGTAGTCAATGGATCCACTTGAGTGGAGCATTTGTGGCATAACCAACAAAGATACCCTCATAAGATTTAGTCTCGAATTTCGACAAACTTTTACCTCTCTTACGGATGAAGCACTTGCACCCAAAGACCTTGAAGTATGAAACATCCGGCTTCTAGTCCATGAGAATCTCATAAGGGGTCTTGTTCAAGATCTTGCGGAGATACAATAGGTTGCTAGCGTGACAAGCGGTGGAGATGCCCTCGGCCCAAAAGTTATAAGGAGAAGAGAACTCCACAATCATGGTTAGATCCGCATCCATTAGTGTCTTATTCTTTCTCTCCGCCACACCATTTTGTTTAGGGGTGTAGGGAGTGGAATATTGATGAGCAATTCCTTCCTCGCTAAGAAATCCCTGCACGGTGTAGTTCTTGAACTCGGAGCCATTGTCACTCCGGATAGCCATGATGCTTGTATTATGTTGGCGCTCCACCAAAGTGATGAACTCGATGACCCGCTTTTGAGTCTCACTCTTCCTCTTGAAGAAATACACCCAAGAATATCGTGAGTAGTCATCCACAATCACCAAGCAATACTTCTTGCCTCCAAGAATATCATATGATAGGGGACCAAATAGGTCCAAGTGAATGAGCTCGAGGATTCTTGAGGTGGTGATGTTGGTCTTGGTGGGGTGAGCTTCTCCATGTTGCTTTCCAAGAACGCAAGAGCTACACACACGATCTTTGGCAAACTTAGCATTCGTTAGTACTAGAACGTGATTGCCACTTTGTAGGTCATGCAACGTCCTCATATTGGTGTGGGCTAACCGGAGATGCCATAGCCAACCAGCATCAACTTTAGCCATTAGGCATGTCGCGGCACACGTGTCTCCTTTAGAGAAGTCAACTACATACATGCCTTTCTCGACATGCCCAACAAAGGCTACTTTAAGAGTCGTCTCCCAAGTGACAATCACATTCTTCTTATTAAATAACGAGGTAAACCCACTTTTAGCAAGTTGAAGAACCGAGATGAGATTATAGCCAAGGGACTCGACAAGGAGGACATTCTCAATTGACAAGTCATTTGAGATTGCCACCTTGCCTCGTCCCAATACCTTTAGTTCTGAGTTATCACCAATAGTAATGCAATTGAGATTAGCTAATGGAGGATGAAGATCACTCATTGCGTCATTGCTTTCGGTCATATGTTGGGATGCACCACTATCCACCGTCCATTTGCTCGAACTGGAAGCACTTCCCTACAATAGATTAGTGTCTTTATTTAGGTACCCATCATTGAATGGGTCCTCTTTTGTTAGCGACAAGGGTCTTTGGAACCCAAATACTCCAATGATAATCATCACCATAAGAAGTACCAACATATTTAGCATATACATGACCATCTATAGATTTCATAAGAACATAAGATGGGTTGTATTTCCCGGCAAAGTCATTATGAGTGGTGCTCCCCCTAGAGGTCTCACCACCCACAATGGTGTTGGTATCCTTCTCTTTGGCCACCTCTCCCTCTTTCACAAATCTTACTTCTTGTGAGGAAGAGGTGACTTTCTTCTTGTACTTCTTCTTTGACTTGGCTACATAGCCAAGCCCCTCCTTTCCATTCTTGACTCGTTGAGGAGCAACCTCATTGAGATTCTTCTCACTTCCTACAAGATTAGTCGCACTACAAGAGTTGCTAGGCAAGGCATTCATTCTAGTAGATGAGGATGACATAACTTGCTTGTTTGATTGTTGAACTAGAAGATTGTCACGAGACTTGGTTAACTTGTCCTGAATTTCTTTAAGAGACATGAACTCCTTTTCTAGTTTATCATGACTAGTAACAAGTTCCTAGTGAGCAATTGCTAGCTTCAAATCTTCATTTTCAATTGTTTTAATGATAGCAAGAGATTGTGCATTATCCTTCCTAAGCTTAGAGACACTCATGGCAAAGTTTTATTCAAGACTAGATAATTTCTCCTCAAGAGAGGCACGAATGGAACGCTCATTCTCAAGTGCCTTTTTAAGCTCTTATTCATTGCAAGTGTGACCTCCATGGCTTTCCAAGGTCATGATAATATCCTCCTTTTCATCTACAAGAGATTTAGCCTCATCAAGTTGCCTCAAAAGGGCATTCACTTTCTCCTTAGTCTCACCTTTAAGGCTAGCTAGCCAAATGCCTAACTCTTTAGCCTCACCATCCTCCTCACAAACATTCTCAACACAATCCAATAATGAAGGTGGGTTAGTGATAATGGTCTTGGAGTTAGGAGACCATACCAAAGTGGCTTTTGCCATAAGACATGTAGGTCGGCTATCCACAATCTCAATGGGGGATTCAAATAGAGAGATCGATGGAGATGACGTGGTAGCTATGGCGACGTGAGCGACTCCTACCACTTCATCTTCTCCTTCATCTCCGGAGATATAGGTTTCTAGGACCTCCCCTTCTTGAACATAAAGGGCCCTTGGTACTCTTCTAGCGAAGTTCTTGTTTTGTGGATCCTTGGCCTTGTTTTTGCGAACAAGCTTGCCTTCATTTTCTTCTCTTGTCACAAAAGGGCACTCCTTCACAAAATGGTTTGCGCTACCATAGTTGTAGCATGTCCTTGGTCGCTCCCCCTTCTTCTTGTAGTTCTTGTTTCGTGGAGGTCTTGGAGAGCCGGCCTTGTGAGCTTCCCATCTCTTCCAATATCCAAGCATAGCAAGAGCAATGCATTTGTGAGCTCCGGTGTGGGTGTCCTCATAGTCTTCCTCATCATCGTCATCTTCTTCACTTTCATCGACTCGAGCCATTGTCTTTGACTTCAAAGCGAGGTTGGGTGTCCTTCCCATTCCTCTAGAGAGAGCTAGAGCATCATCCGCACTCTTGTGTGATAGAGAGATGGTGATAAACTCACTAACCACACCAATGAAATTGAGAGTATTGTAGTCCGATCTTGTACGGATGCTAGTGGAGAGATTCTTCTCAAAGGGTGTCATGGCTTTGACAAATTTCCTCTTAATCCACTCATCGGAGATCTCTTCCTTTCCAAAGTCTCTCAATTGATTGTCGAGAGTGACAACTCTTCTATATAACTCTTCGGGAGTCTCATCCTCATGCATAACGAAGTTTTCGGAGTTGTCAATGGCCACGTCATACTTGGAAGATTGGATGCTAGCATTTCCTTGAAACAAGTGTCAAGCTTGTCCCAAGCTTCCTTGGTGGTCTTGCAACTGCGAATGTGAGTGAAATACTCCCTTGGGAGAGACTTCTGGATGATGACAAGTGCAGTCTTGTTGAGTTGAGCTTCCACATACTCCCTCGGAGTCAAGTTGCTTGGGTCATGAGGATGAAATACATGAGTCACGCTCCTCCACAATGCGGTGCATGATCTAGAAATATGTGACTCCATTTCAAACTTCCAAGAAGATAATTCATTAGTGTTAAGCATGGGAGGAATTCTAACATTAAGAATGTGTGGCATGGAAACAATTGGGTGGATGGAGTAATAATTTTGAGGTGGTGGAACTTTTAAATTGGACCCCGAACCATTAGCCGTTTGAGACTTGGAGCCACCAGAACTCTCCTTTGCTTTGGTTTAGCCTTTTGTGCGGTTTTAGCCTTAGCTTTGGCAATGTTCTCTTCGAGTTCGGAATCGCCCAGAATCGTTTCCTGTCCCGAACTATCCTCATCGGAGATGTGGGGAGAGTTTGAGGGCCCCTTAGGTTTACCCATCATGTTCTCCAACATCTTCTTGATGGAGGAAACCTCCGAGCCTACACTAGAGCTAACCTTGGACAATTGGGTTTGGATGGTACGAACCGTTGTCTCTAGGTTAGCTATAGTGTCGGCCATTTTGGAGAGCTCCTCCCTAGTAGATTCGGGATCATCTCCGTTGACCATGATACTCTTAGGCGGTTAAGCCCGATAAAAGAGCCGAGGCTTTGATACCAATTGAAAGTACACAAAGATCAACTAGAGGGGGGTGGTGAATAGGTGACCTACAGATTTTAATCCTTTTTCAATTTTAGTGGGGCTTTAGGAAGCAAATAACTTGGTTATCTAGATGTGCAACTAAGTAGACACCCTATGTGACAAGTAACGAGTATGCAACGGAAGTAACTGCAAGGCACAAGATAACCACCAGTGAAAACACGGATACAAGGATATGTTTCCCATAGTTCCTTCTTAAAAGAAGTACGTCTATGTTGGAGAGGTAGGGAGCCACCTAGGCGCTCCTCAATAGCACGGATGTGCACACCTTGTTTTCCTTGAGCTTCTCCGGTGAGGGAGATTCTCGTTTCCACTATGAGGTCGACTTGAAGGCGTTGAACATACATTTACAAGTGGTTGAGGCTACTCCACAAGTGAGATGGAGGCTCTCAACAATCCAAAGCTTCTTGCTACAAGGTGGAAGCAACAAGCACTAGGGTTTCCCTTGGCTGACAAGGCAACCAAGAGATTACAAGATCCCAAGAGGTATGGTGTGGGAACACAATTTTTGGCTTGGTAGAAAGGTAGATCTAGGCCTCCTCCATGATATCCTTGAAGGGCATCGATTTTGGTTGGAGGAGGAGGGAGATCGGGTGTTTTGAGCTCTTGAACAATGGAGGAGAGAGAGGAATGGACGAACTAGCTGTCTAGAGAAAGAAGACAGCTATTTATAGGCTCCTCCAATTTCTGACCATTGCAGTGCGCCAGGGACGGAATATTCCGGGGTTAGCACCAGAAATTTCCGGTGCAGCAAGGCCGGATATTTGAATTATCCGGGGGGCGGAATTTTGAATATTCCGGGGCCGGGAAATTCCGGCCAATATTCCGTCCCCATCTCTACACGCGGGCAGCAACACCATGCTGAAACTATGCTAAGGACCAGGCCGGATATTTGAAATATCCATGGGGCGTATTTTTGAATAATCCGGGGCCAGGAATTTTCGGCCAATAGTCCGCCCCCATCTCTATGCGCGGGCACCTGTGAAATCTCCAAAAACTGCTAAGGACCAGAGGGCCGGAAATTTGCCCCGGAATATTCGGGCAAATATCCGCCCCACCTTCTGTGCGCGGGCAGTTGGAGAAAGACACTTAGTCGTTTGAAGAGGCCAGAGGGGCCGGAATATTCCGGTGCAAGGGACGGATATTCCGCCCTATATCCACCGGAAATTCCGGGGCCAGCACCTGAAAAATCTGGTTGCAATATAGATCATTTTCAGAAATCCTCTTTGAACTTTTTGAGAGCATTATCAATAATCATCTGAGAGGCCAGATGTAGACACTTAACAACATTGTTAGAGAGAGGATAGCCGCGTTGTTATCATCACCAAAATCATTAGAGGGATCATGATCTTTCAGCTTCACTTGAGCTTCCACGTCAAGCTTGATGACGAACACTACTTGACGACATAGACCATGTGTTATATGAAATCTTTCTTTTGAAGCATGATCATGGAAAGATACCTAACCACACATATAAATGTCACACACACATATAATGGTTTAGTTCACAAAGCTATATGGACAATTGTTTACCATACCACGATATACATAATCCCACTAGGTACATGTTGTAGCTTTGTGTGTTGATCACAAGCTTGATCAACCTTGTCTCTTTTCTTCTTTCTTGATCCATAATGTGATGTCTTGAAGGTATACATGAATTACCACTCCATCTTGTTATTCAAGACATACAATCAATAACTTAACAGCACAACGGTACTACCGCTGCACATAGCGGTACTACCGCCCACTGACATCTCAGGATACCCAGTGTACTGCACACTGGTGCTCAGCGATACCGCAGAGAAGTACTGTGACGCTCTGATACGTCCATTTTTAATCTTTTATATCGTTATTTTCTGTTATTCATAGATATACTTCATGTTATGATACATTACTTATGTTATTTCATCTTATTTTGCATGTTTAATAATTACGGGAGAACAAACACCGGAACCTGAAATCTGATGGAAAAAACACCGCCTAGATACACTATTTCAGATGATCAGAAGCTGAGGGAGAATACCGGAGGAGTCTTAGAAATTCCGGAGAGGAAGTGAGCCATAAGGGCACCTGGAGGGGGGACACCTGGGGCCCACACCACCAGGCGGCGCCCCTGGCCGCGCCTGGGGGTGGTCTGCCCCTGTGACGCCCCGAGATCGGGCACTATGCAGATTTCAGCATTCCTGCCAAAATCCACATAATAACCGATTCCAGGTTGCCAACTTTCGGTAATCATTACAACAGTTCACGAATAATCCACAACAACAACAGAGGAGGTATATACAAGACGACTCAAATGAGTCAAGGATACAACTGATACAATACAAAGATCCAAATAACAGCGGAAGAAACAACATAGTGTCCGACTACGGACAAGATACAAATTGGACTAAGAGTCCTGAAGATAACCGATGGCGTCCAATCCCTGCCCAGGCCAAGCCGGAGGGATTCCCAAGCTAACGTCGTCAGACTTCAAACCTGTTGACTGCAATGTGGAATATGCAGCCACGAAAGGGATTCGTGGGTCAGTACGGTTAAGTACTGGCAAGTGGGTAAACCATACTCACAAGATACCAGCGTAACCAATCATCACAAGATACAAATACTTTGGGTACAACGGAAGGAAGGGATTATTGAAAAGAAGCGGCAGCGGGCTGCACTAACTAACTACAGAGACGCGCTACAACATCCGGCTAAGAGAAAGGGATAAGAGAGCGTATCAGAACCAACTACAACTACTCACCAAACAATACCTATCCAATGTTACCCTACAAAGGAAGCAACCCAAGGAAAACTCACACTGTTGATTAGGGTGACATTCATTTTTATGGTGGAGGTAATCTATGTTACTAGTTAAGTTATCATTGTTAAGTGTAAGTTGTCTGAGTACTTGTTAGCCAGCACTTTCACCAAGTCATCCATAACCGCGGACAACACGGCTTCTCGAGAAGATCTAACCCTGCAGGGATGCACTAATTTGGCCGTACACGTAAGAATGACCCGCCAGATGGAAAGGCCCTTCCACCAAGCGAGACACTCAACACAACCCAACTCTTCTTCGCATCAAGCCCAAAGAACCCCGTGCAATTGAGCGCACGGCTAATCAAGCCCCACGAAGAAAAGGGGACCCTCATAGCACTCTAAGAACGTGTCTCCCTAAATGCCGACTACAAAAGTTCCACCCTGGCGCCAAGGGTTCGCACCTGCATATGCATGCGGCAAATGGAAACCCGAACTAAATGAGGCGATTTGGACGAGATGCGAATCGAATCAGAGTTGCGGGGGGCGCCCATACTCGCTTCCCACATGCGGTTAGCGCGCTCATCATGGATCGGAGGACAAGACCCTTTTCCTAATTAAGTTCGACACTAGCAGGCCTCAAAACCACGTCGGGCCTCCTGCCGGTGCCTTATCATCAAATTATTATTACCCAAAACATTAACATGTTGTTGATTGAATTGAAACCCAACTATCGACTAAACAGGTGATAAGACGGACAACGAGACTTGAGCGCAAACAACACTAAGCATGCAACTACGACACAAGGCCAACAGGGTAAACAAACAACAGTTAATAGGAAGTGGAAGGAAGGCTATATCATGGTTGCAAGGTAAACATATGATAGGATCGAGACACAAGCATCGAATCATAAGGCTAGAATAAAGGCAACGGGAAGAATCGGTAACAAGTGATGAAAGGCAGCCATAGGTAGCAAGTGAGTATACTTGCCTGGAATCCAGCAAGTAGAGGTACATCCGAAGAACTTGTCGTTGCTCACATCATCTCAACGTCCTATCCGCGAAGAAGCAACGAACTAGAACAAACACCGGATGCAACAATTACTCCTACGGCAAAAGATCCAGCATGATCAAGATATGGATGCATGACAATTAACTGATGCATCAAAGTAAACCAGTTGACATGGTAAACATATTTAAATGGGCCCATATGCAATTTGGATTGCATATGGAAAAGCCCATGAATTAATGTTGAATTAAATGATCTACAAATAACAATCATGTGAAAGTTGATTAGAATGATGCATGGATGATGAAAACAATAAGAAAACAACAATAGCTTCAGTTTGATATGTTGTTTACCAAGTTTGGAATTTTATTTATTAAGTTATGAACTTTGGCATTTTAAATGATTTAAACAAACATTTGTTGTTTTCACCAATTTTAAATGTTCAAAACAGATAACAAAATTTATACTTGGAAAGAACACAAAATTTTAGATGGAATACATATTTCATTTGTTGAATTTGGATTTTAGATGAGCAAGTTATTAAATTGACAATTTTAAATGCATTAGTTAAGAAATAGTTGTTTTCAGCAATTTAACTTGTTTAAAACAGAAAACAAAGTTGATATTTGCAAAGTTCATGAAAAATGGGATGGAAAACATATTTTACATGTTCAAAAAGAATTTAGTTTGACCAAGTTATTAATTTAGCAATTTCAAATGAATTAAACAAGATTTAAATTATTTAACCAATTTTAATTATTCAAAACAGGAAAAAAAGTTTATATTTGGAAAGCTTGTTCAATTTTGCATGGAAAAACATATTTTACATGTGCCATTTGAATTAAATTTGAAATAGTTATGAATTTAATCAATTTCAAAAGAGTTATTTGAATTTGAATTTTTGAATTGATTTGGAATGTTCAAAACAGTGCACAAATGGTGTAAACAGGTAGAGCATTTAATTCTTCATGGAAAACATATGTTATATTTTGAAATTGGAGTTTAAATGAATTTATTAGGTGCATTTGAAATGCAGGGACTGTTCTGCAATTTTTAGGGACCTTGTTGTGAAAAGAATCCTCAGATCTGGATCTGGGGTGATCCAGACCGCGCCCAACGCCAGCCACAGGCGCTGACGGGTGGCCCCTACGCCACGGTGGCGCCAGCTAGCGCGGTTGAGGGACGACGTGGCCTCCAGGGCCACTGCCGTGCGGGCCCGGGCGCGTGCGCGTGCGAGTGAAAAAGATGGGAGGCTAAATGCCTCCCGTGGGAATCGAACCAGCGATCTGAGGCTGCGCGCACGAGCCCCTGACCACTGGGCTAGTTGTGCGTTCGTGATTCAGGGAGCGACGGTGCCCTTTTGAGTAGATCTGACGAGGGGCACTTGTTTCTGACGAAACTGACGGACAGCGCTCATTTCCTCAGGTGCTGCACGGCGAGCAGGGCTCGAGGGGGGTACGGCGCGCACACCGGCGTGGCGCGAAGGCCACGCTCGCAGAGCAAGGAGGGGAGACAGGGAGAGTGGTCCAGGGCTGTCGGGGCTCACCAGCGAGGCTTCATCGACGCAGGGAGGCGCGGGGTGGTGGCGAGGAAGGCGACGACGGCGCTGCGCGCCCGGGAGGAAGACAGCGACGGCGGGAGGGCTACGAAGCTTCCCAGGCCTGGCCGAGGAAACGAAAGCGCAGAGGGCACCTCCCCGGTGCCATTCCCGGCCTTGGCGTGGACTGGCGAGGTCCTCAACGGCGGCGCCAAGCACGGCAACCTCGGCCACGGAGGTGTTCTTCTCGGCGTCAGAAGAAAAAAAATGTCACAGACAGAACAGAAAAATCAGTGGAAGAAAGGAGATCGACGGGGAGGAAGAAGAGAGGAAGTGGCAGCGCAGGAGAGGAAGGAGATGGGAAAGGAAGGCTAGGGTTAGAGGGGGAAGGGGCTGCTTTATCGGAGGGGGCAGGTGGGGATCGGTGGTGTGTTGCTTTTCACCTGCTCCCGAACGGACAGGGGTAGGGGAAGGGTGCAGTGGGCTGGGATCGGGCCCATGGGGTTGTGGGTGGGCTGGCCCACTTGGGCTGGCCTGCCTCCCCTTTTTGTTTTTATTTCTTCTTCTTTTTTTTTGTAAAAGAGAGATAAGAGAGAAAAGAAAGGGGTTTAGGGTGTTGTTTATTTATTTTATGCAATATTTTTACTGAGTTCAACATGACATTTACCGAAGTGCATGACAGTTGAGTTTTGAAAATTTTGAAATTGTGCTCATGTTTGAATTTAAATTTGAAATTCAAATTAGGGTTTTAATAGAAGGGGTTTTATTAACCAAGCAATTTGAATAATTCAAATTCAAAACTATTGAAAAACAATTTGAGTTGTTTTGTTTGCAAATGGTTTTGGAAACATTGTAATATGTTTACATTTTTTATTTGGTTTGGAAACAAGGTGCACTTCATGCATGATGCAATGCCATGCAATGC
This sequence comes from Alopecurus myosuroides, assembly GCA_028641055.1. Taxonomy (NCBI): domain Eukaryota; kingdom Viridiplantae; phylum Streptophyta; class Magnoliopsida; order Poales; family Poaceae; genus Alopecurus; species Alopecurus myosuroides. The sequence continues at coordinate 236,037,690 of CM054058.1, read as the reverse complement.
CAAAAGTAAAACAATCAACTTCTAATTTGGGGGAAAATCCCCCGGGTGTTACAGCCCCCCCCGGCCCACACCTGGGCACCCTTTTTTCGCGTACTTGACCCTGAGGGAACCCTAAGCCCAAAGACATTGTCGAAGAATTATTCCGCCGCCGCCTCGGGGCGGAAAACACCCGAGAGAGAAAAGCTCTCCGGCAGGGAGAATTCTGCCGGGGAAATTCCCCCCCCTCCCATATAGGGGAAATCGTCGCCATCGTCTCCTTCATCACTCTAGGCTTCATCGAGATCATCATCATCATCATGCTCATCACCAGCACCATCACCGTCATCATCCACCTTCATTCCGCTGTAACAATTAGGGGTCTTTATCGTTTCTCTTCATTAGATCTCTCTCCCGGTGTGTTTACTTGTTAGTAGTTGATGCTTGTGAGATTTATCGGTGTTTACACTTTATGACCATATTGTTATTATCCATTATATCACCTCAGATTATGATCCATATGATGTCTCGTGAGTAGTTCGTTTAGTTCTTGAGGACATGGGAGAAGTCATGATGTTAGTAGTGAAGTTATGTTGAAGTAATATATCGTGGTTTGATATTTAAGTTGTGGTGCTATTCTTCTAGTGGTGTCATGTGAACATCGACTACATGACACTTCACCTTATGGGCCTAGGAGGATGCACTGTGTATTTGATTCCTAATTGTGGGGTTGCGGGAGTCAAACCAAAGCACGAGGGAGTGTTGGGTCTCGGAGTTTTAAGGCTGTGGTTAGATTTATCTTAATTAATTTCTTGTATTTGCGGATGCTTGCAAGGGGTATAATCACAAGTATGTATTAGTAATAGTTGGGTTGTGCATTAGCATAGGTTCACCCACACAACACTTAACGAACCAATAAATATTAATCAACTATATGAAGCGAAAGCACTTGACAAAATTCCCATGTGTCCTTGAGAACTTTGATAATTATAAGTAGAACAACCGGCTTTTCCTTTGCTCTCAGTAGTATTGGGCCACTCGCTGTTATTTATTTACTCGCACTTTATTTATCTGCTATATCAAAAACCACCAAAAAACGTTTGCTAGTGTTTACAGTGAAATATCTACCCAACTTGCTTGTCAACACCTTCTGCTCCTCGTTGGGTTCGACACTCTTATTTATCGAAAGTATTATGATACACCCCCTATTCTTGTGGGTCATCAAGCTATTTTCTGGCACCGTTGCCGGGGAGTGAAGCTCTATTGGTAAGTGGCATTGGTAAGAGAAACTTTTACTGTGAGTGTTGTTTTTATTTCTGTCTGTTGTTATATTTCATTATGGAGAATACTTTTGATTCTTTGTTTAGGGGTACTACTACTATTACTGCTAGGGTAGTAAGTGACCCGTTATCTTCTGAATTAGATCTTTATAAAATACTTATGAAAATTGTTGGACGTGTTATGGATAACTGCTATTATGGAGATGGAACTGTCCATCCCGGTGATCATTTGCTCTTTATACAAGAATTATGTGAGTTATTCAGATGTGCAGGTATTACTATGGATCAAGTTAAAAGGAAATTATTCTCGTTATCCCTGAAAGGGAGAGCCGCTGAATGGTTCAAATGATTGAAGAATGGTGAATCCATTGGATGGGAGGAAATTGTTCCTCTCTTTGATTCTAAATTCTATCCTCCTAGTGAGATTCATAAAGACCGGAATCAAATATATAATTTCTGGCCTCATGATGGAGAGAGTATTGCCCAAGCTTGGGGGAGAATAAAGTCATTAATTCTCAAATGTCCCGTTCATAAGCTCCTGCGTAATATTGTTATCAATAATTTTTATGCAACGCTTTCTCTTCCTGATAGGGATTTATTGGATGCTTCTTGTTCTGGATCATTCACATGTATGAAGGAAGAAGCTAAATGGGATCTTCTTGACCGTATTCAAGATAACACCAAAGGATGGGAGAATGACAGAGGTAGAAAGTCAGGTATAAATTATGATTATGAATGCGTTAAATCTTTTACGGGAACCGATGATTTCTATAATGTTAGTGCTGTTTGTGGTCTTGATTCTAAAATCTTTGCAAAATGTCTTAAAGCTTTTGCCTCGGATCTTGATATTCCTAAAAAATATTATCACAAATATCATGCACCTTATAAAGATATTGTTCCATCTAGTAATATAGAAGTGTGTGTTGTTAATCCTACTGATCCTGAGCCTTATACTGAAGAAATACCTTTCCCTGCTAAAGTGAAAGAACACTCTATTGTACTAGTGTGATTAATAAGAGCATTAAGAAATCCATTGAAGTTGATTAAAAAATAACTGTTGAACCTTCTGTAGCAATAGTAAAAGATCTTGTTTGGGAAATGTAGAGGATGAACACATTGTCTTTTGTGAGGATGCTTCTAATATTGTTTCCCATCCTCATAGACCTAAGAAAACTAGTGTTTGTGTGCTTTCTGTTAAGATTGGTGATCATTTCTATTATGGTTTATGTGACATTGGTGCTAGTTCTAGTGGTATACCTTATGAGCTTTATAAAGAAAGTATGCATGAAATTGGTTCTTGTGAGCTTGAAGACGTTGATGTAGTTATTCAGCTTGCTAATAGAGAAATTTTCTTTCCAATTGGTATTGTTAGAGATGTGGAAGTTTTATGTGGTAAAACTAAATATCCCATTGATTTTCTAGTACTTAGTAAGGCTTCTATAGAACTTATCCTGTTATTTTTGGTAGACCTTTCTTGAACACTTGTGTTGCTTTTATAGATTTTAAGAGAGAAAAGATATTGACTAAATTTGATATAAAATCTTATGAGTTCAATTTCTCCAAATTTGCTAGAGCACCTTATGACTCTAAATTGCCTGATGAGAATTTTAAAGTTGAACAACTTGCTTCTATTGCTCTTGCTCCTAACAATGCTTTGCAGCAATATTTGGAGGATCATGAAAGTGAGGTCTTTATGAAAGAGAGAAATGAGATTGACGATATTCTTCTTCATCAACCGGTGATACTGAAATATAATTTACCTTTGGAAGACTTGGGTACCACATTGCCACCCAAGGAGGATCCTATGTTTGATTTAAAACCTTTGCCTTATGATCTTAAATATGCTTATATTGATGATAAGAAATATACCCTGTTATTATTAGTGCTAAACTTTCAGGTGAAGAAGAGGAAAAATAATTGAGAATATTGAAGAAACACCGTGGAGCTATTGGTTATACTTTGGATGATTTGAATGTGATTTCTCCCACTATATGTCAGCATGCTATCAATATTGAACCCGATGCAAAGACAGTTGTTGAACATCAACGCCGTTTAATTTCTAAGATGAAGGAAGTGGTAAGAAACGAGGTATTCAAATTCCTTGATTCTAGTATTATTTTTCCTATTGCTGATAGTAGATGGGCAAGCCTTGTGCATTGTGTCCCTAAGAAAGGTGGAATGACTATTGTGCCTAATGAAAATAATGAGCTTATTCCACAAAGAGTAGTAGTTGGTTATAGAATGTGCATTGATTTTAGAAAGGTTAATAAAGTCACTAAGAAATATCATTATCTTTTACCCTTTATTGATCAAATGATAGAGAGGTTCTCTAATAGAACTCATTTTTGCTTTCTTGATGATTATTCTGAATTTTTTGAAATTGGTGTTAGGAAGCAAGATCAAGAGAAAACAACCTTTACTTGTCCTTATGGAACTTATGCTTATAGACGTATGCCTTTTGGTTTATGCAATGCTCCTGCTACATTTCAAAGATGCATGTCTGCTATTTTTCATGGTTTTTGTGAAGAGATTGTGGAAGTATTCATGAACGATTTCTCCGTCTATGGAACTTCTTTTGATAATTGTTTGCACAACTTGATAAATTTTTGCAGAGATGTGAGGAAACTAATCTGGTTCTCAATTGGGAGAAATGCCACTTTATGGTTAATGAAGGAATTGTTCTTGGACATAAAATTTCTGAAAGAGGCATTGAAGTTGCTAGAGCTAAAGTGGAAGCAATAGAGAAAATGCCCTGTCCTAGGGATGTTAAAGGTATTCGTAGTGTTCTTGGTCATGCTGGTTTTTATAGGAGGTTTATCAAAGATTTCTCTAAAATATCAAAACCTCTTACAAATCTTCTTCAAAAATATGTACCTTTTCTTTTTGACGATTATTGCAAGGAAGCTTTTGAGACTTTGAAAAAGGCTTTAACTGTTGCTCCTATTGTTCAACCACCTGACTGGAATTTAACTTTTGAAATTATGTGTGATGCTAGTGATTTTTCTGTAGGTGATGTTCTTGGACAACGAGTAGATAAGAAATTGAATGTTATTCATTATGCTAGTAATACTCTTGATGCTGCTCAAAAGTATTATGCTACTACTAAAAAAGAGTTCTTAGTTGTAGTTTTTGCATGTGATAAGTTTAGACCTTATATTGTTGATTCAAAGGTTACTATTCATACTAATCATGCTGCTATTAGATACCTTATAGAAAAGAATGATGCTAAGCCTAGGCTTATTAGATGGATGTTGCTTTTACAGAAGTTTGGTTTGCATATTGTGGATAGGAAGGGTGCTGAAAACCCTATAGCTGATAACTTGTCTAGATTGGAAAACATTACTTTTGATCCTATACCTATTAATGATAGTTTTCCAAATGAACAACTAGCTGCAATAAAAGTAAAATCCCAGGATAGTCCATGGTATGTTGATTATGCTAACTTTATTGTTTCCAATTATCTGCCTCCAACATTTACAGCTCAACAAAGAATAAAATTCTTCTATGATTTGAGGCATTATTTTTGGGATGACCCACACTTATATAAAGAAGGAGTATATGGTATTATGAGAAGATGTGTCCCAGGTCATGAACAACGAGAAATGTTGAAAAGGTGCCATGGTAGTGCTTATGGAGGACACCACGCTGGAGATAGAACTGCACAAAAGGTTCTACAATCAGATTTCTATTGGCCTATTCTCTTTAAAGATGCACGTAAATTTATTTTGTATTGTGATGAATGTCAAAGAGTTGGTAATATTTCTAGACGTAATGAAATTCCTATGAGTTATTCTCTTGCTATTGAACCTTTTGATTGTTGGGGATTTGACTTTATGGGTCCTTTTCCTCCTTCAAATGGTTATACACATATTATTGTTGTTGTGTATTATGTTATTAAATGGGTAGAAGCTATACATACTAAAAGTGTTGATGGTGAAACCTCGTTAAAAATGCTTAAAGATGTTATTTTCCCTAGGTTTGGTGTGCCTAGATATCTTATGACTGATGGAGGGTCTCACTTTATTCATGGTGGTTTTAGAAAAATCCTTGCTAAATATGATGTTAATCATAGAATTGCCCCATCTTATCATCCTCAAACCTGTGGGCAAGTAGAATTATCAAATAGAGAAATTAAATCTATCCTGCAAAAGACTGTTAATAAATCTAGGAAGAATTGGTCTGATAAGTTGAATGATGCTTTATGGGCTTATAGAACTGCTTATAAAAATCCTATGGGTATGTCCCCTTATAAAATGGTGATGCATGTAAAATGCATAGATGAATTTTGCATATTTTCACATGGTTTTCTATTACATATTGCATCATATAAGGGTATAATTCAATGTTTTATAGTATTTTGGGGTTAAATTACAAAGTCCCCCAACTTTTATGGAATTAACCCTGCCTGTCAGAAACCCCGTTTTCTATATTTTTGACGTTTCAGGGGGCAAACTTCCGCGAAATCACCTGAAAATTTGCGGGGGTCATTTTCTTGGAAGGAGAAGACTTGCGGGCGAAGGATCCATGAGAATTGGGCAAGGAGGCCCCAGATTCCTTGGTCGCGTGAGAGGCCCCCTTTTGGCCCATGTGGCCCCAATTCCTTCCATCTTCGACTTACCGACTCCGTCTTGACCTAAACCGACTATAAAAAGGGTCCCCCGTACCCTTACAGAGAAGAGCGCTGCCGAAACACTGAAACACCAAAACAGAGACTAGAAGTTCCAGATTGGAGGGGGAAAACTCCGGCGGGGCGCCGCCGGTGTGATCTCGTACCCCTCCAACGTCATCTCCATCGACATCTCCATGAAGACAGAGTAGTCCACCCCAGGGCTATGGGTTTGTGGAAGTAGCACTTGTATCTCTCTCTCTATGTGCTTCACTAATTAGATCCGTATGAGCTGCCTCACATGATTACGGGCACCGTTGTAATTCCTATGTGGTGGATCTTTTCTATGAGTTATTGAATCTGAGATTGCAATTGTTTCTCTTGAGTTATTTGAGTAGATGTATCTTATGTACCCCGTTCTTATTTGCTAGCTTTGATCAATCTAGTTCTTGAGAGCGTGTGTGGGGTGATGGGAGCATTAGTTGGAGTAACGGGGGTGGCTAGTGCTGTGAAAGTGACAGAAGTTCAGCGATCCACTTAGGTTTTTTTAAACCTTTCTTAGTTAACTCACTAGGGATAAAAAGGAGTACCTTGTTACCGGGGATTTGAAGTGACACTAATCAATCTCCATGACTAGATCTAGCAAGTTCAACTTCATGTCACATTGCTTAAAGCTATACTCTGGTTTTTCCTTAATTATCGAGGTGTTATGATTTATTTCGCATCTTGGTGGAGTATAAGAGGGATCAATATGACCGTAGAGATCTCTATGCTAGGACGTGATGCCCATATGAAAGTACTCAATTTTAAACATGTTATTGTAATCTCACATGTAATTCTTTATGTCCACCATCTACTACTTTATTTGAGAGAATGCAAGTGTGAAACCATGAACCCCGGTCCTATTTTAAATATAAGAAAACACTCTAGTTACTTTGCTGCAATTTACTTTACTTGCACTTTACTTTACTTGCATCTCCAATTCGAATTTACATTATCTCCATCACCACTTGCATCACAAAAATACAAAAACAATCCATTGCATATTTATTTTCTCATTTGCATTTAGTAGTAGATTTAATTATTGCACATTTACTTTCAGTTTTGCATTGCAATTTAGAAGTCTCACACCTTGTGCTTGACAACCACTTGGTGAGGTTGAGGGCACAAAATTCTCTACTTGTTTGCAGGATCCTGGAGGAAGCTTGGAAGACAACTGCTGAAATACTGGCTCCCCAAGAGTTCGATATAAACCCTCGAGTCACCCTCGTGGGGAAGAAGGCTTGCCACTAGCTACACACTCTGCACTTGGAGTCTCAACCTGGCCATCAAATGGTTTGTGGAAAAGCTTGTCACTTGCCTTTAGAATTAGAACACAAAGGTTATTGGGCAGTGAAAGAACTAAATAAAGATTTTAAACTTGCTGGTGGGAAAAAAATACTTGATTTGAATCATTTAGATGAATGGAGATGTGAAGCTTATGGAAATGCTAAAGTATTTAAAGAGAAAGTTAAACAATGTCATGATAAAAGGATCCTTAAAAGAGAGTTTCATGTTGGTGAGAAAGTTCTATCGTATCGGTCTCATCTCAGATTTTTTGCAGGAAAATTACTCTACAGATGGGAAGGACCTTATATTATTGAAGAAGTGTATCGTTCGGGTGCAATTAAAATTGCTTCCCTCAAAGATAACACTACACAAGTGGTAAATGGGCAAAGAATCAAACATTATATTTCTAGGGATTCTTATGATGAAGATGTTGATGTTATTCAAGTGATGACTCCAGAGAAGTTCATTAGAGAGAAGATTCCAGAATCTGCAGAGTCCGTTTTTGAATAGGTAACAGTTATGTTAAGAAAAAGTCCGCAGAATACCTTTTAAGTTATAAATTATTGGTTTTTGGAAAATATGAAAAATACCGAGCCGAAAAGGAGTTGGAGACGGTGCCCGAGGGCACCATACCATGCCTGGGCGCGGGCCCACCCTTGGGCGCGCCTGGCATAGATGCATAGAAAGGATCAAGAATGAGTCGCTCTTTCTAGAGTGCCAGGTTGCAACTTTAATGGAAAGAAGTTTCGAGCTCTCTTTTCTAGTTCTTGAGGTTTTCTATTCTCATGGATTGATCATATTTTTTACCCCATTGAATAGTGTTTTCCTTGTTTCAGAACGGGGATCCGCTGAAATACGAGAAGATCCCGAAATTTTGCGGTGGTGTGGGTGCCCCGGAGCCCCTCTACGACTCGTTTTTTACCTGGACTTTCCTGTCGTTACGCATATTTTTTCTATTTAATCTCCCGGACCCCCCGAGGTCCGTATATTGTTTCCTCGTCGTGTTTCCGTTTCAACTTGTCTCTGCTAGGAGTTGTTTTAAGTTTAGAAGCACCATGGTCTCCGCCAACAAAAACAAGGGGAAGGGCCCGAACGAAGATGATCTCCAAGACTGGAAGCCGAAGGAGGAGATTGATAGTGGAGATGAAGGAGATGTAGAATAAGACTCACGAGTGCATCCACGCGCCACCATCGCGAGCATTGGAGTGGTTGCAAAACCTTTAAAGCAAACGACGAGGATGAGCACCGGAGGGAAGGCCCCACGTCACTTTTTAGCTTCAAGGACACCAGTCCAGGGTGAAGGAAGCTCTCGACCTAAGGAAGTGTGGAAGAAAGATCTTTATGGCTGGGATTCACCGTCTAACAAGAACGCAAACCATATTGAGCACAATACGAAGGTGATGTGTATGCTTATGTTCGCAATTGAAGATTTGAATAAATCCATTGATAAGCTTATTGAGAAGGACTCACCACCACCACCGAAGAATTGATTCGTCATGGGTATTGGCATCCCCTTGGCTTGTTCCAAGCTTGGGGGAGTGTCGCGGTATCACATCTCTATCTTTCGCCTTTTTACCTTTTAGTAGATTCATATCATGAGTAGAGGAAAAATAATATAGTACGGTTTGCAGTATGGAAGTATCACTCTTTATTTGGTTATCATTGTACCCCTTGGTTTGAGTTGCCGTAATGAAATATTAATGAGAAGTTTCATCATCTTCTATTTTTAGCTTGCAATTTTTGTTATTTGGTTGATCTTGTTATTAGTATTGGTATCAATATTGGAGCATCAAGTTAAGCTAGCTGGTTTTGGCAAACTTAGCATTGGTCAGTAGCAACAATACTATGAGACTTAAGTAGAAAAGAGGGAGTTTCATGTAGATATATTGTTCCATGATCTTTCTTTCTTGTTAGTCCATAAGCTTAGTATTCTAAAGTAAGATTGTTTGTACTTCTCAAGGAAGATTGCACGATTGGTTTTATCATATATATGGTTGTTTGTTTTCCCTCAATTCTTATGCTTGCTAGCCAAAAACATGTACTGAGAGGGAATGCTTCTCATGCATCCAAACTTTCATCCCAAAACCATGCCATTTCTGTCCACCACACCTACCTATATGTGGTATTTAACCGCCACTCCAAGTAAATTGCTTGTGTGCTACCTTTAAAACCTTCAAAATTATTCCTATTTTGTGATCCTGTTTCAGCTCATGAGGACGCAAATAGAGAATCTTTATCTCACTTGTTGATTTGACTTTACACATCTGGACTAGTGGCTTCATCCGCTTATCCAAATGCTAGAAGAGCTGGCAGTGGGGTTCCGAGCCCCTAACTAATACAACAAATCTCTTCACTATTTTCCCCCCGATTTATCAGTCAAAGCATAATTGTGTAAACAAAAGAGAAAGAGGGATGACCTTTTACACCAGTTGCGTCCTTCAATGGGAGACCCACTTGTGAAGTCTAGTTGGCTTTTGACGTATTGTATTTTCTGTTTGCCATTCGTTGACATAGACATACACACCTCTGTAAAAATTAGACACGCCTTCATGGTATGTGATTGATTGGCATACACCCAAGGATTCAGTTAGTAATGGTTTGTGTAAGATGGTTGGGAGGAGTGTCAAACATTTTATACCTTTGTATATTAAATAAAAGCTCTAGCACATGAGTGATACATGCTTCCCTCTGCGAAGGGCCTATCTTTTACATTTATGTTGAGTCTGTAAACCTATTTCCTTCTGTCTTAAGCAAGCATTTGAGTTGTTGTGACTCATCCATCTATATATTGATTTACTCAATCATGTTCCTTATTCTTCCTTGTTTAGTACAAATGTTTTACCTGTTTGAATACCACTTTGAAAGTTATCAATGATTGCAAAGAAATGGTTATGATTGAGCATGTTAAACTTTGCAGATATAATATCTAATATAAAGACTCTGATCGACATATGAGTACATTGTTAATTGTTCTCTGACCAAGAACGAAGTTTTCCTTCACCAATTTTGATTTCCTTTTTGCACCTTTATTGTGACTACGTTTACTTGTTTCAAGTTAAATTATATGAGAAGGAGTTACTTTATAGAATGACTAGTGTTTTGATAGATATGATGCTTCTTGTCTGTATTTTATTTATCGACACCTCACTCCATAAACCTGTGGTCATGTTTACGGAGTTCAGTTTTGCTTGAGGACAAGCGAGGTCTAAGATTGGAGGGAGTTCAGACGTCTATTTCGCATCACTATTTTATATCGTTATTTTCTGTTATTCATTGATATACTTCATCGATACATTACTTATGTTATTTCATCTTATTTTGCATGTTTAATAATAATGGGAGAAGAAACAAAAGAACTAGAAATCTGATGGAAAAAAGAGCCGTCGAGATACCCTATTTCAAAAGATCAGAAGAAGAGGGGGAATACCGGAGGATTCTTAGAAGTTCCGAAGAGGAAGTGAGCCAGAAGGGCACCCGGAGGAGGGCCACCTGGGCCCACACCACCAGGCGGCGCGCCCACGGCCGCGCCTGGGCTTGGTTGATGGTGCAGATCGTGCACTCGTTGGGAGAACCCAAGAGGAGGGTGTGATGAGCACAGCGGTAGGAGTTTTTCCCTTAGTTAAGAACCAAGGTTATCAATCCAGTAGGAGAAAGAGGACCTTCGGAAGGTTGATGCCACTGACGGTGGTGATGGCGTTTCACCGGTGTCAGCAACAACGTGGAACCTGCACACAACACAACCAAAATACTTTGCCCCAACGGTACAGTGAGGTTGTCTATATCACCGGTCTTGCTGAAAACAAAGATTATACGTATAGTGTGGAAACGGTGTATGCTTGCAGTAAGTAAAGAGACCAGGAAATTGTTGTGGTTTGTTTAATAGTGTAGGAAAATGGACCGGGGTTCATAGGTTCACTAGTGGTGTCTCTCCATAAAGATAACATGTTGCGTGAACCAATTATAACTAGGGAATTGACAAATAAAGGTTGCACCATAGTGCACATTATAACATGATGACTACTATGATATTTAGTGCGGGCATTACAATAAAATACACAGAACGGAATCCATCTGTATCTATGACTAATAATCCACCCTCGGGTTATCATCCGAACCCCCTTAGGTATTAAGTTGCAAGCAACAGATAACTGCATTAAAAAATGTGTGTAATGTAAGTAATGATTGTACACGCGGGCACTCACACCGCTGTTTTCTCCCTAGTGGAAACAACACATCCTCCCCCGTCACGTTTCTGTCACTCGAGCATAGGCGAAAAGGAGACATGAATCCACTATCTAGCATAAATACTCCCTCTTGGAGTCACTAGCAACTACTTGGCTAGAGCAACCACTAGCAACGGAAAGCATGCAAGATCACAAATAACATATGCAATAAAGACTATAATCAACTTGGCATAAGTCCAATATTCATTGGATCCCAGCAAACACAACATATAGAATTACATAAGATAGATCTCGATCATGATAGGCAGCTCACGAGATCTAAACATGGAGGCATATGAGGAGAATACAACCATCTAGCTACTGCTATGGACCCGTAGTCCAAGAATGAACTACTCGTGCATCACTCCGGAGGCATGCATGATGATGTAGAAGCCTCTGATGATGATTTCCTCTCCGGCAGGGTGCCGGGAGGCAGCTCTAGAACCCCCTGGTCTAGGGTTGACGACGACGGCGGCTACGGAACTTTTCGGGGATTTTTTATCAGGTCCTTAGGGTTTTCCATCCGGGGGGAATAAATAGGCGAAATGGCAAAGGCGGTGGAGGCCTGGGGGCCCCACGCCCATAGCTGGCGCGGCCAGGGGAGGGCGCGCCACCCTATGGTGTGGCCCCCCTGGTGCCCGTCTTCGACTCTCCTTCAGTGTTCTGGATGCTTCCGGTGAAAATAGGCACTTCAGTCTTTGTGGGGTCCAATTCCAAGAATGTTTCCAGAACAACTTTCCTAAAACCAAAAACAACAGAAAACAAGGAATTGGCACTTGTCATCTTGTTAATAGGTTAGTTCCGGAAAACGTAAAAAAATGCTATAAATAAGGGAGAAAACATGTAGCAATTGGCATAATGTGATAATGGAGCATCAGAAATTATAGATACGTTGGAGACGTATTAAGCATCCCCAAGCTTAGTTACTACTCGTCCTCGAGTAGGTAAATGATAAAACACAATAATTTTTGAGGTGACATGCTACTATCATAAACTTGATCATTATAATGTAAAAGCATATGTAAGCTGAGATCATAGAACTTCAAACACAAACATGATACATAGAACTTTAATAATAAAGCATAGCAATCACTTTGCGCCATGAAGAGTATCTTAAATAAAGGATCATGGATAATAATGCAAAGAAAGATAAATGCTTGTTTCAGGAATAGAGAAAGCATGGCCAAGTGGTATTTCGCTAGTCCTTAAGAGTGGGACAAAACATAAATGCCATGACACTTTCAAAGTTCATAAAGAAGACTAGAACAAATAATTTAAGAACAAATAATATCACATCATGAAGTAATTATTGATGTTTATGGGACAAATGCACATAGAACTCAGAATGGAAAAAATGCTCTCTCAGCTGTGCATAAAGTTAGAAGATGGAGACTCAACATAAAAGTAAAAGAAAGGCCCTTCGCAGAGGGAAGCATGGATCATTCATGTGCTAGAGCTTTTTATTTTATTAAACAGAGATATTAAAAGTTTGACACTCCTCCCATCCATCTTTCACAAACCATGGCTAACCGAATCCTCGTGTGCCTTCCAACAATCACATACCATGGAGGAGTGTCTATATTTTAGGAGAGGTGTATGTTAATGTCAACGAATGGTAAACAGATAATAGAGTATGTCACAAGACAACTGGATTCACAAGAGGGGCTCCCATAGTGAAGGACGCAACTGGTGTAGAAGGTCATCCCTCTTTCTCTTTTGTTTACACAATTATGCTTTGACTGATAAATCAGGGGCAAAAATAGTGAAGAGAATTTGTATGTATTAATTTGGGGCTGGGCACCCCGCTGCTATCTCTTCTATCATTTGGATAAGCGGATGAAGCCACTAGTCCAGGGTGTGAAATCCAATCAACAAGTGAGATAAAGATTCTCTATTGACGTCCTTGTGAGCAAAAACAAGAACACAAAATAGGAGTAATTTTGAAGGTTTTAAAGGTAACACATGAACAATTTACTTGAAGTGGCAGTGAAATACCACATGTAGGTAGGTATGGTGTACACAATGGGAAAACTTTGGTTTAAGGAGTTTGGATGCACGAGTAGAATTCCATACTCAGTACAGGTGGAACCTAGCAAAAGACTGAGAGCGACAAATCAAGAGAGCATAAGAGCCATAAGCATACACAGCGACATAAGCATCGTTAATTAAAGCATAAGCAGTATCACAAGTTCAAAAACTAAGTGGTCGTGGAGGCTATTCGTGACTGGTTTGTAGTCATAAACATGGTGTGATCGTGCGCCAAGTCAACCAAATAAAACATTCGAAAGAGAATACCATATATTGATGCTTTATTATGACAAGAACAACTCATGAATCTTTCAAGACATATTAAACGCTCTCGGCTATTTAAGTCTCTTCATGCTACTCAATAACCACAAAGCTGTAAAACTAAAATAACATTTAGCATGGCATGAAAAAGTTCTAGCCACAGTCTATACAAGCTTCTACTCACAATGTTATAAATTCTATATCAAGCAACAATTTTCTTTCCCAATAAGCACCATACAAGATATGTTTTAACAAAAAATACTCTTTATGATACAACAAGAAAACATGAGAGTACTCATATAACACTACTAAAACTAACAGCTCTGATAAGAGATGCATGCAAAACAGAAGCTAAATAAATGCAGCAGCCAGACAGAGATTAAGAATACAACGTATTCTCATGAAAAAGCGGAGCGTGTCACTCTCCAATAAAAGAATGTTGGGGTCCAACCAATATTATTGTAAAAATAAAAACAAACTGACAACAAAAATAAAAGACGCTCCAAGTAAAGCACATAAGGTGTGACCGAATAAAAATATAGTTTCACTAGAAGTGACCTCATAATTTGTTGATGAAGAAGGGGGATGCCCAAGGCATCCCCAAGCTTAGACGCTTGAGTCCTCTTGGAATTTGCTGGGATGTACCACCGGGGCATCCCCAATCTTAGGATCTTCACTCTTCTTGATCACATTATATCATCCTTGTCTCTTGACCCTTCAAAACTTCCTTCACACCAAACTTCTCACAATCTTCATTAGCAACGTTAGTTCAATCGAAATATTAAATTCACATGGTTCAGTTTCAACACAAGACCAGAACTCAAAAACACATTAGATACTGTCACAACTTATTTTAAAACTCTTTTTCTCAAAAGAACACCAAAAGAAAGAGATTAAGATGCAAATGCAATAATTGGCAGAAATCTGTCAAAACAGACCAGCAGATAAAGATTTATTTTTTCGAAAATCTTCTGTTGCTCAAATAAAAAAGTGGTCAAATAATAAAAGTTGCATATATATAATATATACCAGAATTAAGCACAACAAATCTCAGGTCATTTTGAATTTTCTGTGATTTTATACGTATTTCAACAGTGGACAGCAGAAATCTGTTTTCTGAGCAGAAATCCGAAATATAGTCTGAACTTTCCACTAGAGGCTTTACTTGGCTAAAAAAAACACAGAAGAAAAGATACATCGGTATTGCTAAGGAAATATACAACACCCAGGTTCAAAGCACACAAAATAAAACAAAGAAAAACTGATTGAAAACAGAGAAATAAAACGGGTTGTCTCCCTGTAGCGCTTTTCTTTAACGCCTTTCAGCTAGGCATAGAAAGAAACTCAAGTATTTTCAAGTGAAGAAGCATCAAAATTAAGCTTAGAAATCTCCTCAACAGTGAATGGTATTTCATCTATAGAAGTTTTAGATGTCCCTTTATCAGCACTTTTAGGCACACTACTTTCATCAAATGAGTTTGCAGGAACAATCCAATCAAAATTCTTTTCTAGAGTTTCATACATTCCTACCAATTTGAAGGGTATTGGTAATTTAATTTCCTTATCGCTGTCTTTACTCGGTGTGCTATTAACATCTACACATGAGCCTGACATCTCAAATCGATTTAAAACTTTTCTAGCCTCAATGGCAACATCACCAAATACTTTAAACAAAGTTTCTAGGCTCAAATATATTTTTTAGCTATCCTTAATGTTATCAAGGTTGACGAACATTTGTTGTATTATGGGATTAAGGTTAACAAACCTTGCTTCCAGCATACGAACTAGAGATGCTGCAGCGGTTTCATAATCTGGAGCTAGTTCAGCTAAGGATCTATCCTCAAATTCTTCGTGCTTACTAACATAATTAAAGAATTCTCCAATATTATGTTTCCCAATTATATCACCGCTACCTATTGGTACGTCTTTCAAGGTAAACTTGGGTAGAATCATGATTATAGATTAAACTAAGAGCAGAAAAAGCAAAAATAACAGCAAGCAAATAAATAACAGCTATAAAGTAAACTAATTTTGTGTGTGTTTTTAATATAGAGAAGAAAAACAAGACAAAAATAAAAAAAGGACAATAAACAAAATAAAGAGGTTGACAGTGAGAGACTCCCCTTTCCAGAAGACTTCTTCCTCCCTGGCAACGGTGACAGAAAAAGTCCTTGATGGTGCAGATCGTGCACTCGTTGGGAGACCCCAAGAGGAGGGTGTGATGAGCACAGCGGTAGGAGTTTTCCCCTTAGTTAAGAACCAAGGTTATCAATACAGTAGGATACATAGGACCTTCGGAAGGTTGATGCCACTGGCGGTGGTGATGGCGCTTCACCGGTGTCAGTAACAACGTGGAACCTGCACACAACACAACCAAAATACTTTGCCCCAACGGTACAGTGATGTTGTCAATCACCGGTCTTGCTGAAAACAAAGATTAGACGTATAGTGTGTAAAATGGTATATGCTTGCAGTAAGTAAAGAAAGTAGGAAATTGTTATGGTTTGTTTAACAGTGTAGGAAAATAGACCGGGGTTCATAGGTTCACTAGTGGTGTCTCTCCATAAAGATAACATGCTGGGTGAACCAATTACAGCTGGGCAGTTGACAAATAAAGGTTGCACCATAGTGCACATTATAACATCATGACTAATATGATATTTAGTGTGGGCATTACAACAAAATACATAGACCGAAATCCATTTGCATCTATGACTAATAATCCACCCTCAGGTTATCATCCGAACCCCCTTAGGTATTAAGTTGCAAGCAACAGATAACTGCATTAAACAATGTGTGTAATGTAAGCAATGATTGTGCACGCGGGCACTCGCACCGCTATTTTCTCCCTAGTGGCAACAACACATCCTCCCCCGTCACGCTTCTGTCACTAGAGCACAGGCGAAAAGGAGACATGAACCCACTATCTAGCATAAATGCTCCCTCTTAGAGTCACTAGCAACTACTTGGCCAGAGCAACCACTAGCAACGGAAAGCATGCAAGATCACAAATAAGATATGCAATAAAGAATATAATCAACTTGGCATAAGTTCAATATTCATTCGATCCCAGCAAACACAGCATATAGAATTACATAAGATCGATCTCGATCATTGTAACATCCAAGTATGAAAACACCCTAGTTGTTTTACTTCTTGTTATATTTAAGCAATGCATCATGTCATCATCCTCATATTTATTTCTGTTTGCATTGTTTTCATAATAAAAGTCAAACTTAATCAACCCTTGTTTTCACACTTGTCTGTTACAATCTTTCAAATAAAGAATTGCAAATCAAAACATCAATTGCTTCCAACTAATTCCATTATAATTCACCTATTAAATTGTTGCTCCAAATCAATCAATCAATTAATCAATTTAAGCAATTAATTCCAAATCATTTCCAAATTCAAACCAATTCTCAAATCATTAATCTTTTGAATCCATGAAGTTCACCATAAATTGGTATTCTTTAAATCACTTCTAAACCCTAGGGGAAACCCTATTGAAAATGCCTTGTTTTTCTCACATTAATTAATATTGGATTTTCAACCAATTTTGGTTCAATTTACAAACAGCAAGCAAACAATTAAATTTTTGAAAACAAAAACTACCAAGTGGTTGCTTTTCAACTAAGGAATTTATCCTAATTTTTTTCCAAATTTTTCTATAAACAAAAACCTATGTTTTAGTCCAAAAGCAAAAGCTACAAAAAAAAACAGAAAGGAAAAATAAAAAAGAAACAAAACCTACAGCGCGCGCGACAGCTAACCTAACCCAGCCCAATCTATCTACCGCGCGCCAGCCCAGCCCAACTAAAACCCCGCGTACCGCTTTGAACTTCGTGCTTTTCATCACGCCCCCGTACGGCAGCGCATCGGAGGCGCCACCGCAACCGCGCGGCGACGCCGGCGGCTATCCACTGCACCCTAGCCTCTATAAAGCACCTAGGGCACCCGCAGACCAACCCTAGGCCTCTAGGTTTCCTCTCCCCTCTCCGCCGCCGTCGTCTGCTTCCTCCCCGACGCGAATTCCTCCTCTGCTGCTACCTCGCCGGAGAACCCTCTCTGAATCCGGCCACCGCGACGACGCCATGGCCATCATCCACCCTACCTGAGCCGCGGGATCGACTCACCGCTCTTTCCTCTCCCCCTTGGACACCAGAGACAACACCGGTGAGCCTCAGATCGACGCCGCGATCTCTTCCCTCTCCGGCCACCGTGCCACCTCAACTGAACCCGTAGTTCTCACCGGCGTTGCAGGGCTCCTCGTCATCGATCTGTTGCTGAAATTGTTCCACCGCTGCTTCCTCTACGTTACGGACACGGGAGCGCCACCGGAGGAGCACCACATCATCGACGCCGTCCACTTCGTCTCCGCGGCCACCGTCGTCACCCCGTCGTCAGCAGATCGTCATCGTCGCGCCTCTGCTCCTCTACTCCGGTGGTGAGCACCGTTCTCTCCACCCTCTCCCTCCTCTCGCATCCGTGCTGATCTGCAACGTCCAGCACCCAGTTGCACAGCGCACCACCGTGCAGAGCCACGCCGGCGATCACCGCTGTCTGACGGACGAGCAAGCATTTCGTCGTCAGAGTTTCAGTTAACTTCGCTGAACCATATCCTGTCTGCATCTGTATCATTATCAAACGAGTTCAGATAGCGCACTGGTACTGCATCTTGTGCGCGTGGCGCAGGGCGCGGGTTCGAGCCCCGCAAGCCCCAAATTTTTGCTCCTTTTTCCTTCCCAGCGAGCAGGCCCACTGTCATAGACCCCCACGGCCACGCAAGCGTTGCGCAGCGCCACGCTGGCCACTGGCCCACGCGGCAGTGGCTGCGTGTAAAGGCCAGCGCGGTAACAAAAGTGTTTCTGCGAAATTCCAAAAATTCCAAAATCTTTTTAATAAACAGAATTAAAACCAAAACTTCAAAAGTTAATAACTGTCATTCTATAATCCCAATAAATACAAACTTTATATGAATTCTGATCCAAATTTTCTAATCTTTCCAAATATTCAATTTGTGTACTGTTTTGGAGATTACAAATGTTTTTAAAATTCAAACTTAACTAATTCAAATGTTAATTTGTAAATTCCATAACTAATTATTTATTAATCCAATAAATGCAAATAAAATATGTTTTCCATACCATTTTAAATAACCTATTCAAATATAAATTTTGTTTTCTGTTTTGAATAATTAAAAATTGCCTAAACAATTTAAATCTTGTTTAATTCAATTAAAAATTGTTTAATATTGTTTAATTCATAATTAAATAATCCAAATTCCAATTTCAAAATGTGAAACATGTAATCCAACTAAAATTTGATAACCTTTTCAAATATAAACTTTGTTATTTGTTTTTAAACAGTTTAAATGGTTGAAAACAACAAATACTTGTGTGTCACCTTTAAGGCACCCAAAATTCCCTAAATTAATAATAAAATTCTAAATTGCTACACCCTATTTTAATTTGATTCTAATGTTGTTATTTTGCTGTTTTCCTTTTGCATGCATCATACTAAACCACCAGCACCTGTTGATTAGTTGGAAAACAAATAATCTAACCAAAATCCATGGGCTCTTCATATGCAACTCAAAATTGCATATGTGTCCATTTAAATTGTGTTATCCTATCAATTAGTTTATTTTAATGCATCTATTAACTTGTCATGCATCATATTTGATTGTGCACTATGCCATGACAATGATTGTTTATATTTTCTGCCTTGTTTGTTTGCTTCTTCTCGGGTAGACGACGACGTTGATACCGACGACCTTTACGACACCCCTTCTGAGGATCTAGCTCAGTACCCGGCTACTGGGATTGCAGGCAAGTTATCATTCACATGAACCATCGTGTTCCTTTCAACATTGGTTACCGATACTTTCCTTTGTTCTTTTCTGCTAGCCATAGTGGTAGTTGTTTCTGTTACGAACCTATCACATGATACCCTAAACCCTGATATTGCCATCACCTCCCGTCCTAGAACCCCGTTGCTTGGGCCCGTGTCTTACTAGCATGCTTAGGGTTGTTTTACTCGAGTCTGTTATCAGTTACTTTCTGTTATTATATTCTGTTATATTCTGGGCTCGATGTTAAACAACACCTGTTAATTTGAGGTAATAATAATTTGCTGTTAAGGCACCGGCAGGAGGCCCGGCGTGGTTTTGAGGCCTGCTAGTGTCGACCCTAATAGGAAAAGGGTCTTGTCTACTGATCCATGATGAGCGCACTACCCGCATGTGGGAAGCGTGTATGGGCGCCCCCCTCAATTTGACTCGATCCGCATCTCGTCCAAATCACCACACTTAGTTCGGGCTTTTGTAACATCCAAGTATGAAAACAATCCTTAGAATGTTTGATTCCTTGTTTAATTTCAAGCAATGCATCATGGCATCATGTTTATTTATTGTTTGCATTTGTTTCTACCTGTTTTATCTTGTTTTCACAACTCAAATTCAAATCTTTTTCAAACATTGCTTTCATACTTGCTATGTTACAATTTTGGAATAAAAATAACAACTAAAAACAACCATGTTATTCCTTTTCTCACTTATTAAATTGTTGCTTTAAATCCAACCAATATTTCAAACAATAATTCTCAAATCACCTTTTAAATTTCAACCAAGTTTCAAATCAGTACTTGTTTTGAATCCATCAATTTCACCACACTTTGAAATTGTAAAATCAGGTTTAAACAACCTAGGGGTAACCCTATTCAAATGGTTATTTTTCAATAAATAAATTTAATATGAAAATACCCCAAATTTGATTTCAAACACTAACTACGATTTTAAAATTTCATTTTTGAAATCCAAGTTGATAATGTGGTTTCTATTTAACTAAAAAGCTTAACCTAATTTTTCTAGAATTTTCCTCAAACAAAACCTTACCAATTTTGTTCCAAAAGCAAAATACAAAAAAAAATAAAAACCAGAAAAGAATAAAAAGCAAACGCGCGCGGCAGATAAGCTTTTGGCCCAGCCCAACCTAAGCCCTACGCGCAAGCAACAGCCCAGCCCGCGCACCCCTTCACTTACCGTTTCGCTCCTGCTTCAAGATTCGTGCTCGCACATCCCCGCGTCTTCCTCGCGTACGGCGCGCATCGGAGCACGCCACGGCGGCAGCGACGCTGCGTCGACGGCCAGGAGCCCCTGCAGCCCCCTATATATCCCCCTAGGGCAGCGCGCCGCAGCCCTAACCCTAGCCACCCACCTAGTCCTCGCGATCGCCGCCGTTTTCCCTCTCCCTCGCCATGATCTCCTCTCTCTGAACCCCGACGCCACCCTCTGAATCTCGCCGCCGTTCGCCGTCGCCGATGGCTAGCAGAGCTAGCTAGCCACTGGAACCGTGAGCCCACGGTGCCCTCCACGTCTACAGCACCGCCACCGCTCCGTATCTGCCCCAGAACGTCGCCGCCGTCCGCGTTTTCTCCGGCGGTCACGTGCAACCCACGGTGAGCACCCCTCCGACGAGCACCGCGCTTTTCTTCCTCCCTGTGCACACACCAAGCGCGTCTAGGTTCTCCCCAGTAGATCGAGCACATGCGCACGTCCCCGCATCGCTCAGCAGCAGCGAGCAGCAGCCAACGCCGGCGTCGATCTTGTTTCTGTCAAGGTTCAGAACGGCGCGCGCAGTTTCAGTTCAGATACTCGCGGATCTGAAGTACTTCCTCCTCGCGTCGCTGTTTCAGTCACGAAACTGAATCTAGCGCAGTGGTAACACTGCAGTCGCGCGCGCCCGCATGTCCCTGGTTCGATCCCTCGCGGACGAATTAAACCAAACTTTTTCCTACGCCGCTGACAGGCAGGGCCCACCAGTCAGTGGCCCTGGCTGCCACGAGCGCGCACAGTGGCCACGCTGTCCCCCTGGCCCACGGGCAGACGCTAGAGGGTAGCAATACGTGCGGTAACAAAAGTTTAATCACACCTGTTTTTATTTTCTGTTTCTTTTAAATAGCAGAAATTAAACCAAACTTTAAAATTAAATAACTTCCATTTTATAAGTCCAATGAATACAAACTTGATATGTAATCTGATCCAAATTTTATAACCTTTCCAAATATGCAATTTGTTTTCTGGTTTGAATTTTCAAAATGCAATTTAAATTCAAATCCAAATAATTCAAATGTAATTTGAAATAATTCATAACTAATTCATGCTGGTTTCAAATAATTCAACTAAAATATGTTTTTCACACCTTTTTGAATACTCTATTCAAATATAAATTTTGTTTTCTGGTTTGAACAATTTAAATTGCCTAAACTATTTAACTCATGTTCAATTCAATTAAAAATTGTTTAATCTTGTTTAATTCATAATTAAATAATCCAAATTCCAATTTCAAATTGTGAAACATGTAATCCAACCAGAATTTGATGTTCTTTTCAAATATCAACTTTGTTATTTGTTTTGAACATTTCAAATGGTTGAAAACAACAACTACTTGTGTACTACCTCTAATGCACCCAAAATTTTCCAAAATTAATAACAAACTTCTAAATTGCTACAACCTTTTCTAAAATGGTTCTAATGTTGTTATTTTGCTGTTATCCTGTTGCATGCATCATGCTAATCCAACATCACCTGTTGATTAATTGGAAAACAAATAATCTAACCAAATTCCATGGGCTTTTTCATATGCAACTCACAGTTGCATATCAGTCCATTTAAATTGTGTTATCATATCAACTAGTTCATTTTATTGCATCTATTAAATGGTCATGCATCATATTTGATTGTGCACAATGCCATGTCAATGTTTGATTACATATCTGTTTTGTTTGTTTGCTTCTTCTCGGTTAGACGACGACTACGTTGAGACCGACGATCCTTACGACACCACTTCTCAGGACCTAGCCCAGTACGATACTGAGCTGCCAGGCAAGTTATCACTCACATGAATCATCGAGTTTTCCATCCACACTTGTTGTCGATGTTATCTGTTGTCTATTATTGCTAGCCCTATGAATCGATGCTTGTTCTCCGAACCCATCACATGCTACCTTGAGCCATGATATTGCCAGCATCTCCATACCCACAGCCATTGCTTGTGCCTGTTCTTACCTAGTATGCTTAGGGTTGCTTTTACTCGAGTCTGTTGTCGGTTACTACTGTTACTATCTTATTATCTTGTACCGGGGCTCGTTATTAATCAATCAATCCTGTTAATTGCTAATGGTAATAATAACTTGATGATAAGGCACCGGCAGGAGGCCCATGAGTGGTTTTGGAGCCTGCTAGTGTCGACCCTAATAGGAAAAGGGTCTTGTCTACTGATCCATGATGAGCGCACTACCCGCATTTGGGAAGCGAGTATGGGCGCCCCCCTCAACTTGACCTGATTCGCATCTCGTCCAAATCGCCTCATTTAGTTCGTGTTTTCCATTTGCCGCATGCATGTTTTTGCGAGCCCAGCGCAGGGTGGAACTTTCGTAGTCGGCATATAGGGGGACACGGTCTTAGAGTGCTATGATGGTCCATTTTCTTCTGGGCTTGATTAGCCGTGCGCCCAAGGTTCTTTGGGCTTGATGCGAGGAATGGTCGGTTGTGTTGAGTGCCCCGCTTGGTGGGAGGCATCCCATCTGGCGGGATATTCATGAGTGTACGGCCAAATTGGTGCAACCCTGCAGGGATAATCTTCTCGAGAAGCCGTGTTTTCCGCGGTTATGGATTACTTGGTGAAAGTACTGGCTAACAAGTACTCAGGACAACTTTAACATAACTATCAATCATGTTTCACCCAATGATTAATAACCTGACTAGTAATAGGTTATTCACACAATAACTTGATTCACCTTATCACAACTGTGTGAGTTGTCCTCGGATTGCTTCTTTGGATAAGGGGCGAGATCCAGGATGGGTTTTGGTTGAAGTTATCTTTCAGTTGATTACAATCCTCGATCTTATCTTTTCTGTTAGCCGGAACTTGTAGTTATATTCTGTAGTTGGTTAGAGCAGCCAGCAGCAACTTTTATATCACCCCTTTTCTTCCGTTGATCCCAAGCATCAAAGCTTGTGTTGACGGGTAACTCCTTGATGAACTGTGAGTCTTGCTTGCCAGTACTTGGATGTACTGACCCCGTTGGGGCTGTGGTTTACGCAGAGTACTGCTACGACTACGATGCTACCCAGGATGGCTACTTTGTGGAGTTCGATGACGCTGCAGACGAGTAGTTAGCTGGACCAGGGCAGGATCCAGACCTTCGTGGATGGGCTTCGCTTTTCTTTATGTTCTCAGGCTTCTTAAGCCATGGATTTGTCTGTACTCAGACCCCTTTGATTGCTTCCGCTGTTGTAATGGATGATATGTTGGGACATGTGTCCTCTGGATGACTGTATTCGATATTTTCTGCCTTAGTGAAGGCCAGTTGCCCTTATTTCATTCTTTTGTGTCTTAGAGACATTCTGTGTTATCATTCGTACCAAACTGTTGACGTACCGTGCGTGTTTGATTATGAAGTACGTCGACAGTAGTGCCTTTAGGTTCCTAGCGGATAGTTTACTTCGACGGTGGAAGCAGGGCTTGTGTTGTCGCGCATAAGCGCAGGCCTACCAGGAAGCTGGGACGTGGGAGCATGTTTGCCCCATAATCCAAGCACCTGACTTCCAGTTCGTGCGGAGAGTATCCTCTAGAAACCCAGGGTGCGACAAATGGTATCAGAGCCTGTCTGCCTGTAGGATCCTTTTTTTTACTTGTCGCAGTTGAGTCTAGAAACTATTTTGTAGCTATATAGGAAAAATGAAACGTGAGAGTAGGAATTCTGCCATTTTTCTTCTTTCCCCACCCACCCACCCTTTTCTGGTAAGGAAGTGAAACGTTGTTTTCTGTTCTCACCTAAACTTTCAAGTTAGGATTTCACGTGTTTTGGGTTATCTGTAGTACCTCAGGACTTTTGGTCTCGTTTTCCCGATGTTGCTTCGATATCATGTTCTTCTCAACATCCTTTCGTCCGTTCAACCTTGTTGTTGTTTTCCACATCTTTTTTTCAGCTACCGGAGTCTAATCAAAACCTTCCAAATAATCTGCAGATGGGTCTCAACTACTATCCGCAGGTGGTTCGCATGACTCGCTGTGAGAGCACCGCCGGTTTTCCGGAGTTGCTGAGAGACATGGTTACCTTTCTGGGGTTCCATTGGGCACCAGAGTACCGGGTCTACGAGCACCAGCGAGAGTGTGACCAGACTTGCTACCGGGCTATCGTCTACATTCTGTCGGATGATGGCAGGAGCATTGCACACCAGTACGAGGCAGTAGGGTCCACAGTGGATATGGCCGTGCAGCAGGCAGCGTACGTGAGTGTCACCGTTCTCCGTGCTGACTACTGGGGTTTTGATAAGTCCAGTTTTCGTCACATCCCCCGTGGTTACATCACGGCAGCGGGAGCTCACTTCACTATCCACCGCGACATGGATACCTACGAGACTGATAGCTCCAGGCTCCAGGTCACTGCCCAGTTTGCTAGTCACAGTGATGCCGTTGCTTCCGCACTTTCTCAGGAGTTAGCCTCAGTCAGGGAGCAGCTCCGCCTTGCTCTCACTCGTCTGGCGACGTACACCACAGACTTCGTTGGAGACGAGCGCTTCGCACGTGTCGTTCAGCCAGCTGGTCTTCCGTTGCCAGATGCTGGAGGTTACGAGCCGATCAGAGGTCCACTTCTCGATCTCGGAGCTGGTTACACAGGGATTCCCCGCTATGGAGCACAGGGATACGACGCTTTCCACTTCACCACACCGAGAGTTGCTCTCAGAGCAGTTCCTATCTACATGGATCGTCGTGATACCTACTTCCGTGGGATTCCTCCTCACCGTATCTCTCGTCGTACTACTCACCGCCGTCCTGCGTGATGAGCATGGGAGTACCGTTGTATCCATTACTAGCTGTGTCTAGTTTATCCTTTCGTTTTCGAACCATGTATTTGGTCTGTTGGATATTCTGATGTATTTGAACATGTGATGATGTACCTGTTGGTTATCTATTCATGCGTCGGAATAATCTATCTTTCGGTTACCAAGTCTATCCTTTTCTGTTGTTGTGCTAAAATGAATTTCTGTTCAGGATGCCTCCAACCAGGAACAACCCGCCACCGCCACCACCAATGGGGGAGCTGTTGGCTCAGATGACCCAAGTGGTGACACAGATGGCCCAGATCCAGGCTAACCAGCAACACAACCAGAATGCTCCAAGGGTCACCATCAAGGACTTCCTCAGCTTGGGCCCAAAAGCTTTCGTGGCAACACGTGAGCCCCTGGATGCTGATGACTGGATCCGTGACGTAGCAAGAGCTCTGGAGATAGCTCATGTTGCTGAAGAGGATAAGGTCAAGTACGCCACCTACCTACTGAAGGGTCAGGCAGCTACTTGGTGGGAGAACTACCAGGCCATGAGGGCTGGCTTTCCTATCAACTGGGGATGTTTCAGAGATGCCTTCCTGAAGCACCACATCCCGGATGGTCTCATGGAAAAGATGCGTGAGGAATTCTGCTCTCTCAGACAGGGCAAGCTGGACGTTCTCGGCTACCAGAACGAGTTCAATCGTCTCGCTCGGTACGCTGGTGACGAAGTGTCCACCGAAGCCAAGAAGATGGCAAGGTTCCGCCGAGGTTTTAACCCGGAACTGAAGTACGCTCTCACAAACATCAAGTGCAAGGACTTCGTCGAGCTTGTGAACACTGCGCTCAATGAGGAGAATGGGCGCAAGGCGTTCGAGGAGTCGCGCAAGCACTCGCGTGAGGGTGGTTCCTCCTCCAACATGACCACCCCTCCGCAGAAGCGCCGCATCTGGGTACCAAATGGTGCTGTCACTCGGGCTCCAAATGCCCAAGCTTCTCCAGGCTTTGGTCCCCGCCCACCCAACCCATCTCAGATGCAGGGTCAGAGGTTCCCGATGGGGCAGCCAAGGCCGGGTCCTTCTCGCATCGTCACTTGCTACAAGTGCAAGGAGACTGGACATTATGCTGATAAGTGCACTCAGAAGCAGCTACCCCTACCTCCTCGCCCCAACACCAACCAGGCTATGGTTCGTGCTCCTCCGGCTAAAGCCTTCAACTCCAACAATAGGCCTGTCGGGAGGAACGCGAGGGTGAACCATATCAAGGCCGACAAAGCCGAAGAGGCTGCTGACGTCGTTCTCGGTATATTACCCGTAAACTCTATTCCAGCTAAAGTGTTGTTTGATACTGGAGCATCGCATTCGTTTGTGTCAAAGATCTTTGCTACAACGTACAATTTAGCTCTGGTTCCGCTAAGCAATCAAATCTATGTGCACTCTCCGGGAAATAAAATGATTACTTCCAAGATAAGCATGGACAATCAGATCCTAATTGGAGGTCGTGTATTCCTTGCTTCACTCATGTTGCTGGGAAATTCAGACATTGATGTCATTCTGGGTATGGATTGGTTGAAGACCCACAAAGCAAAAATTGACTGTGCTCAAAAGTCAATAACTCTCTCCCACACTTCAGGCCAGATAGTCTATTCTCCATATGGATCAACTTCTGCTCAGCTGTTCAGCCTTGATGCCAAACCCCTTCCGGCAATTGAAAATGTTCCGGTGGTTTGTGAATTCCCTGACGTCTTTCCAGAAGAATTGCCAGGGATGCCTCCGGACAGAGCAGTTGAGTTCGTGATCGAGCTTGAGCCAGGTACTGCTCCAATCTCTAAGCATCCATATAAGATAGCTCCTCCTGAACTGAAATTGTTGAAGGAGCAAATCGATATGTATATGGACAAAGGTTTCATTCAGCCTAGTTCCTCCGCTTGGGGTTGCCCAACTCTGTTTGTTGCCAAGAAGGATCAAACAAAAAGACTCGTGGTTGACTATCGTCCTCTCAACGAGAAAACCATCAAGAACAAGTATCCACTTCCTCGTATCGATGATCTTTTTGATCAACTTGCTGGAGCCTCAATATTCTCAAAGTTGGACTTGAGGATGGGTTACCATCAGATAAAGATCAGAAAGGAAGATATTCCTAAGACAGCTTTCACCACAAGGTACGGTCTATATGAATACACCGTCATGTCCTTTGGTCTCACCAATGCACCGGCAACGTTCTCAAGACTCATGAATTCTGTCTTCCATGAATACCTCGACAAGTTCGTTGTGGTATATCTTGATGACATTC
The DNA here is from genome assembly GCA_028641055.1 of Alopecurus myosuroides. NCBI lineage: Eukaryota > Viridiplantae > Streptophyta > Magnoliopsida > Poales > Poaceae > Alopecurus > Alopecurus myosuroides. The sequence continues at coordinate 236,009,862 of CM054058.1, read as the reverse complement.
TAGTCTACTCAAAATCCGAGGAAGAGCATGGAGAACACCTTCGTCTCACTCTCATGAAACTTCGCGAGCATCGTTTGTATGCCAAGTTTTCCAAATGTGAGTTCTGGATTCCAGAAGTTGCATATCTTGGTCATATCATCTCTGCCAAGGGCATTGCCATTGATCCGGAAAAGGTTAAGGCAATTGTTGACTGGAAACCCCCTAAGACGGTGAAGCAAGTTAGAAGCTTTCTTGGCTTGGCTAGCTATTGCCGTCGTTTCGTCCAAAACTTTTCCAAGATTGCTAAACCTCTCACTGATCTCACAAAGAAAGACAAAAAGTTCGTTTGGACTCCACAATGTGATGAGAGTTTCAACACCCTGAAGACTAAACTCACTTCCACACCTGTTCTAGTTGGCCCCGACACCACCAAACCTTTCCAGATATTCTGTGATGCATCTCTCCAAGGCCTAGGAGCAGTTCTTATGCAAGAACGTCAAGTTGTGGCTTATGCTTCACGTCAGTTGAACCCACATGAGCAAAACTATCCCACACATGATCTTGAACTTGCAGCAGTTGTGTTTGCCCTCAAGAAATGGAGACAATACTTGTTGGGTAACAAAACTGAAATCTTTTCTGATCACAAGAGTCTGAAATACATCTTCACTCAGCCAGATCTGAACCTCAGGCAAAGGAGATGGATTGAGAAGATTAAAGACTTTGATCTCACCATTTCTTACACTCCAGGCAAGGCTAATGTTATGGCCGATGCTCTCAGTCGCAAATCCTATTGCAATAATCTCATGATCATGGAGAGCCAACCTCCACTTCATGAAGAATTCCAGAAGCTGAACCTTGGTCTTGTTCCTGAAGGATACCTTGCTAGCTTGACAGCCAGCCCAACTCTCGAGGACAAGATTCGTTCTGAACAACTTCGTGATAATGAAATCAAGAAGATTGTGGATCACATCAAGGAGGGCAATGATAAGTTCAAGTCCTTCTCAATTGATGACAAGGGAACTGTGTTCTTCGAGGGACGCATTGCAGTCCCTCAGATTCAAAGTCTCAAGGATATCATTCTCAAGGAGGCTCATGAAACTCCTCTATCCATTCACCCTGGAAGTACAAAGATGTACCAGGATCTCAAGACTCTGTATTGGTGGCCTGGCATGAAACGTGAAATTGCTCAATACGTTTCTGAATGCGACGTTTGTCAACGTGTTAAGGCAGTCCATCAGAAGACAGCAGGTCTACTCCAACCTCTGAAAATTCCTGAGTGGAAGTGGGACATGATTGAAATGGACTTCGTTACTGGGTTTCCAAAGTCCAAAAAGGGCAACGATGCAATCTTCGTTGTTATTGATCGTCTCACTAAGGTTGCTCACTTCTTTGCTGTAAAGGAAACTATCTCAGCTAGCCAGTTAGCAGAGCTCTACACAGCAAAGGTTGTTCCCCTTCATGGTGTTCCATTGGAAATAAGCTCAGACCGTGGAAGTATCTTCACTTCTCATTTCTGGAAGAGCTTTCAAGAAGCTTTGGGCACTAAACTTCTGTTCAGCACAGCTTATCACCCTCAGTCTCAGGGGCAAGTCGAAAGAGTCAATCAGATTCTCGAGGATATGCTCCGAGCATGTGGTCTCTCCTTTGGCATGAAATGGGAGGATTGCCTTCCATATGCTGAATTCTCCTACAACAACAGCTACCAGGCAAGCCTAGGCATGGCACCATTTGAGGCACTGTATGGTCGCAGATGCAGGAGTCCAATCAATTGGTCTGGAGCTGGTGAACGTTCACTTCTAGGCCCTGACATTGTTAAGGAAGCCGAGGAGAAAGTTCGTATCATTCGTGACAATCTCAGGATTGCTCAGTCTCGTCAGAAGAGCTATTATGATAGCAAGCACAGGGATATGGTCTATGCACCTGGTGATAAGGCATATCTCCGTGTAACTCCCCTCAGAGGCACTCATCGTTTTGGTGTGAAAGGAAAGCTTGCACCAAGATACATTGGCCCTTTCAACATCCTCTCAAGACGTGCAGAGAATGCTTATCGTCTTGAACTTCCAGAAAAACTATCCAAAGTGCACGATGTGTTCCACGTGTCACAACTCAAGAAGTGTTTCAAAGATCCAGATCGTGCAGTTGATCATGATTCCATTGAGCTGCAAGATGATCTATCTTATGAGGAGCACCCTATTCGTATTCTCGATGAGACCGAGCGCAAGACTCGCAACAAGAGCACCAAGTTCTTGAAAGTCCAATGGTCGCATCATTCTGATAAAGAGGCAACGTGGGAGACCGAAGAGGATCTTCGCAAGAAGTATCCGGACCTGTTCATTTCTCAGTAGGGAATCTCGGGGCGCGATTCCTTCAAGGGGGGGCGTTTTGTAACATCCAAGTATGAAAACAATCCTTAGAATGTTTGATTCCTTGTTTAATTTCAAGCAATGCATCATGGCATCATGTTTATTTATTGTTTGCATTTGTTTCTACCTGTTTTATCTTGTTTTCACAACTCAAATTCAAATCTTTTTCAAACATTGCTTTCATACTTGCTATGTTACAATTTTGGAATAAAAATAACAACTAAAAACAACCATGTTATTCCTTTTCTCACTTATTAAATTGTTGCTTTAAATCCAACCAATATTTCAAACAATAATTCTCAAATCACCTTTTAAATTTCAACCAAGTTTCAAATCAGTACTTGTTTTGAATCCATCAATTTCACCACACTTTGAAATTGTAAAATCATGTTTAAACAACCTAGGGGTAACCCTATTCAAATGGTTATTTTTCAATAAATAAATTTAATATGAAAATACCCCAAATTTGATTTCAAACACTAACTACGATTTTAAAATTTCATTTTTGAAATCCAAGTTGATAATGTGGTTTCTATTTAACTAAAAAGCTTAACCTAATTTTTCTAGAATTTTCCTCAAACAAAACCTTACCAATTTTGTTCCAAAAGCAAAATACAAAAAAAAATAAAAACCAGAAAAGAATAAAAAGCAAACGCGCGCGGCAGATAAGCTTTTGGCCCAGCCCAACCTAAGCCCTACGCGCAAGCAACAGCCCAGCCCGCGCACCCCTTCACTTACCGTTTCGCTCCTGCTTCAAGATTCGTGCTCGCACATCCCCGCGTCTTCCTCGCGTACGGCGCGCATCGGAGCACGCCACGGCGGCAGCGACGCTGCGTCGACGGCCAGGAGCCCCTGCAGCCCCCTATATATCCCCCTAGGGCAGCGCGCCGCAGCCCTAACCCTAGCCACCCACCTAGTCCTCGCGATCGCCGCCGTTTTCCCTCTCCCTCGCCATGATCTCCTCTCTCTGAACCCCGACGCCACCCTCTGAATCTCGCCGCCGTTCGCCGTCGCCGATGGCTAGCAGAGCTAGCTAGCCACTGGAACCGTGAGCCCACGGTGCCCTCCACGTCTACAGCACCGCCACCGCTCCGTATCTGCCCCAGAACGTCGCCGCCGTCCGCGTTTTCTCCGGCGGTCACGTGCAACCCACGGTGAGCACCCCTCCGACGAGCACCGCGCTTTTCTTCCTCCCTGTGCACACACCAAGCGCGTCTAGGTTCTCCCCAGTAGATCGAGCACATGCGCACGTCCCCGCATCGCTCAGCAGCAGCGAGCAGCAGCCAACGCCGGCGTCGATCTTGTTTCTGTCAAGGTTCAGAACGGCGCGCGCAGTTTCAGTTCAGATACTCGCGGATCTGAAGTACTTCCTCCTCGCGTCGCTGTTTCAGTCACGAAACTGAATCTAGCGCAGTGGTAACACTGCAGTCGCGCGCGCCCGCATGTCCCTGGTTCGATCCCTCGCGGACGAATTAAACCAAACTTTTTCCTACGCCGCTGACAGGCAGGGCCCACCAGTCAGTGGCCCTGGCTGCCACGAGCGCGCACAGTGGCCACGCTGTCCCCCTGGCCCACGGGCAGACGCTAGAGGGTAGCAATACGTGCGGTAACAAAAGTTTAATCACACCTGTTTTTATTTTCTGTTTCTTTTAAATAGCAGAAATTAAACCAAACTTTAAAATTAAATAACTTCCATTTATAAGTCCAATGAATACAAACTTGATATGTAATCTGATCCAAATTTTATAACCTTTCCAAATATGCAATTTGTTTTCTGGTTTGAATTTTCAAAATGCAATTTAAATTCAAATCCAAATAATTCAAATGTAATTTGAAATAATTCATAACTAATTCATGCTGGTTTCAAATAATTCAACTAAAATATGTTTTTCACACCTTTTTGAATACTCTATTCAAATATAAATTTTGTTTTCTGGTTTGAACAATTTAAATTGCCTAAACTATTTAACTCATGTTCAATTCAATTAAAAATTGTTTAATCTTGTTTAATTCATAATTAAATAATCCAAATTCCAATTTCAAATTGTGAAACATGTAATCCAACCAGAATTTGATGTTCTTTTCAAATATCAACTTTGTTATTTGTTTTGAACATTTCAAATGGTTGAAAACAACAACTACTTGTGTACTACCTCTAATGCACCCAAAATTTTCCAAAATTAATAACAAACTTCTAAATTGCTACAACCTTTTCTAAAATGGTTCTAATGTTGTTATTTTGCTGTTATCCTGTTGCATGCATCATGCTAATCCAACATCACCTGTTGATTAATTGGAAAACAAATAATCTAACCAAATTCCATGGGCTTTTTCATATGCAACTCACAGTTGCATATCAGTCCATTTAAATTGTGTTATCATATCAACTAGTTCATTTTATTGCATCTATTAAATGGTCATGCATCATATTTGATTGTGCACAATGCCATGTCAATGTTTGATTACATATCTGTTTTGTTTGTTTGCTTCTTCTCGGTTAGACGACGACTACGTTGAGACCGACGATCCTTACGACACCACTTCTCAGGACCTAGCCCAGTACGATACTGAGCTGCCAGGCAAGTTATCACTCACATGAATCATCGAGTTTTCCATCCACACTTGTTGTCGATGTTATCTGTTGTCTATTATTGCTAGCCCTATGAATCGATGCTTGTTCTCCGAACCCATCACATGCTACCTTGAGCCATGATATTGCCAGCATCTCCATACCCACAGCCATTGCTTGTGCCTGTTCTTACCTAGTATGCTTAGGGTTGCTTTTACTCGAGTCTGTTGTCGGTTACTACTGTTACTATCTTATTATCTTGTACCGGGGCTCGTTATTAATCAATCAATCCTGTTAATTGCTAATGGTAATAATAACTTGATGATAAGGCACCGGCAGGAGGCCCATGAGTGGTTTTGGAGCCTGCTAGTGTCGACCCTAATAGGAAAAGGGTCTTGTCTACTGATCCATGATGAGCGCACTACCCGCATTTGGGAAGCGAGTATGGGCGCCCCCCTCAACTTGACCTGATTCGCATCTCGTCCAAATCGCCTCATTTAGTTCGTGTTTTCCATTTGCCGCATGCATGTTTTTGCGAGCCCAGCGCAGGGTGGAACTTTCGTAGTCGGCATATAGGGGGACACGGTCTTAGAGTGCTATGATGGTCCATTTTCTTCTGGGCTTGATTAGCCGTGCGCCCAAGGTTCTTTGGGCTTGATGCGAGGAATGGTCGGTTGTGTTGAGTGCCCCGCTTGGTGGGAGGCATCCCATCTGGCGGGATATTCATGAGTGTACGGCCAAATTGGTGCAACCCTGCAGGGATAATCTTCTCGAGAAGCCGTGTTTTCCGCGGTTATGGATTACTTGGTGAAAGTACTGGCTAACAAGTACTCAGGACAACTTTAACATAACTATCAATCATGTTTCACCCAATGATTAATAACCTGACTAGTAATAGGTTATTCACACAATAACTTGATTCACCTTATCACAACTGTGTGAGTTGTCCTCGGATTGCTTCTTTGGATAAGGGGCGAGATCCAGGATGGGTTTTGGTTGAAGTTATCTTTCAGTTGATTACAATCCTCGATCTTATCTTTTCTGTTAGCCGGAACTTGTAGTTATATTCTGTAGTTGGTTAGAGCAGCCAGCAGCAACTTTTATATCACCCCTTTTCTTCCGTTGATCCCAAGCATCAAAGCTTGTGTTGACGGGTAACTCCTTGATGAACTGTGAGTCTTGCTTGCCAGTACTTGGATGTACTGACCCCGTTGGGGCTGTGGTTTACGCAGAGTACTGCTACGACTACGATGCTACCCAGGATGGCTACTTTGTGGAGTTCGATGACGCTGCAGACGAGTAGTTAGCTGGACCAGGGCAGGATCCAGACCTTCGTGGATGGGCTTCGCTTTTCTTTATGTTCTCAGGCTTCTTAAGCCATGGATTTGTCTGTACTCAGACCCCTTTGATTGCTTCCGCTGTTGTAATGGATGATATGTTGGGACATGTGTCCTCTGGATGACTGTATTCGATATTTTCTGCCTTAGTGAAGGCCAGTTGCCCTTATTTCATTCTTTTGTGTCTTAGAGACATTCTGTGTTATCATTCGTACCAAACTGTTGACGTACCGTGCGTGTTTGATTATGAAGTACGTCGACAGTAGTGCCTTTAGGTTCCTAGCGGATAGTTTACTTCGACGGTGGAAGCAGGGCTTGTGTTGTCGCGCATAAGCGCAGGCCTACCAGGAAGCTGGGACGTGGGAGCATGTTTGCCCCATAATCCAAGCACCTGACTTCCAGTTCGTGCGGAGAGTATCCTCTAGAAACCCAGGGTGCGACAGCTTTCCATTTGATGCACGCATATGCAGGTACGAACCCGAGGCCAGGGTGGAACTTTTGTAGTCGGCATTTAGGGCGGCGTGGTCTTCCAGTGCTATGAGGGTCCTCCTTTTCTTCGGGGGGCTCGATTAGCCGCGCACGCACAGCACGTGGTGCTTTGGGCTTGATGCGAGGAAAGGTTGAATTGTGTTGAGTGCCCCGCTTGGTGGGAAAGGCCTTCCCATCTGGCGGGTTATTATTACGTGTACGGCCAAATTGGTGCACCCCTGCAGGGATAAATCTTCTCGAGAAGCCGTGTTTTCCGCGGTTATGGTTGACTTGGTGAAAGTACTGGCTAAGAAGTACTGAGAACAACTTACACCTAACTAATGATAACTTGACTAGTAATAGGCTTATTGACACAACAACTTGATCCATCATTAATCCAACCGTGTGAGTTATCCTCGGATTGCTTCTTTGGATAACGGGTGAGATCCAGGATGGGTTTGTTTGGTGGTTAGCTATAGTTGGTTACGATACGCTATCTTATCTCTTTCTGATACACCGTAAGTTGTCGTATGTTCTGTAGTTGGTTAGTGCAGCCAGTTGCAGCATCTTTCATACCTTTTCCTTCCGTTGATCCCAAGGCATCTGTACTTGGTGTTGACGGGCTACACTTTGGTGAACTGTGAGTCTTGCTTGCCAGTACGTTGTTGTACTGACCCCTTTGGGGCTGTGGTTTACGCAGACTACGACTACGGCTACGATGACCACCAGGATGGCTACTTCGTGGAGTTTGACGAGACTGCAGACGAGTAGCTAGCTGGACCAGGGCTGGATCCAGGACCTACGTGGATGGGCTTCGTCTTCTTTATTTTCTCCGGCTTCTTAAGCCTGTTGGATTTGTCTGTACCCAGACACCTTTGATTGCTTCCGCTGATGTAATGAATGCTATGTTGGGACTTGTGTCCTCTGGATGATTGTATTTGCTATTTCTGCCTTAGTGAAGGCCATTTGCAACCTTATTTCTATCTTTTGTGTCTTAGAGGCATGTTGTGTTATCCTTTTGTTCAAAAACCGTTGACGTACCATGTGTGTATGGTATGAAGTACATCAATGGTAGTATCCTGATTTCTACGGGATAGTTACATCGACGGTGAACAGTAACGGTTGGTTGTCGCACATAAGTGCCGGCCTACCCGTAAGGGGCGCGGGAGCCGTTAAGCCCCGTACTCCAACAAAATACTGTTCAAGTTCGTACGGTGAGTATCCTCTAGAAGTCCGGGTGCGACAAATGGTATCAGAGCCTGTCTGCCTGTAGGATCCTTTTACTGGTCGCAGTTGAGTCTAGAAATTATTTTGTAGCTATAAAGGAAAAAATTGAAACGTGAGAGTAGGAATTCTGCCATTTTTCTTCTTTCCCCACCCACCCACCCTTTTCTGGTAAGGAAGTGCAACGTTGTTTTCTGTTCTCACCTAAATTTTCAAGTTAGGATTTCACGTGTTTTGGGTTCTCCTTAGTACCTCAGGACTTTTGGTCTCGTTTTCCCGATGTTGCTTCGATATTCTGTTCTTCTAAAGAACCTTTCGTCCGTTGAAACCTTGCTGTTGTTTTCCCACTTCATTTCTTCTACCGGAGTCTAATCAAAACCTCCCAAATCATCTGCAGATGGATCTCAGGTTCTACCCGCAGGTGGTTCGGATGACTCGCTGTGAGAGCACCGCCGGTTATCCGGAGATGCTGAGAGACATGGTGACTTATCTCGGGTTCCATTGGGCACCAGAGTACCAGGTCTACGAGCAGCAGCGAGAGTTTGACCAGACCTGCTACCGGGCTATCGTCTACATTCTGTCGGATGATGGCAGGAGCGTTGTCCACCGCTACGAGGCAGTAGGTTCCACAGTGGATATGGCTGTGCAGCAGGCCGCTTACGTGAGTCTCACCGTCCTCCGTGCTGACTACTGGGGGTTTGACGATTCTATCTATCGCCACATCCCCCGTGGTTACATCACGTCGGCGGGAGTTCACTTCACTCTCCACAGCAACCTGGATACCTACGAGTCTGATAGCTCCAGGCTGCACACCACTGCTCAGTTCGTGAGGCACAGTGACGCAGTTGCTTCCACACTTTCTCAGGAGTTAGCCTCAGTCAGGGAGCAGCTCCACCTTGCTCTCACTCGTCTGGCGACGTACACCACAGACTTTGTTGGAGATGAGCGCTTTGCACGTTGCGTTCAGACAGCTGGGTTACCGCTGCCAGATGCTGGAGGTTACGAGCCGATCAGAGGTCCACTTCTCGACCTCGGAGCTGGTTACACAGGGATTCCCCGCTATGGAGCACAGGGAGACGACACTTTCTACTTCACCACACCGAGAGTTGCTCTCAGAGCAGTCCCGCTCTACGTGGATCGTCGTCATACCTACTTCCGTGGGATTCCTCCGCACCGTATCTCTCGTCGTACTACTCGCCGCCGTCCTGCGTGATGAGCATGGGAGTACCGATGTATCCATTCCTAGCTATGTTTAGTTATCCTGTGGCATTCGAACCATGTATTGGTCTGTTGGATATTCTGATGTATTTGAACATGTGATGATGTACCTGTTGGTTATCTATTCATGCGTCGGAATAATCTCTCTTTCAGTTACCAAGTCTATCCTTTGCTGTTATTGTGCTAAAATGCATTTTCTGTTCAGGATGCCTCCAACCAGGAACACCATGCCTGAACCACCTCCGCTCACGGAGCTGTTGACTCAGATGACTCAGGTCGTGGCTCAGATGGCCCAGATCCAGGCTAACCAGAACAACAACCAGAATGCTCCGCGAGTCAGCATCAAGGAGTTTCCGAGCTTGGGGCCGAGAGCTTTCGTGGCAACACGTGAGCCTCTCGATGTTGATGACTGGATCAGGGAGATGAACAGGGCTCTGGAGATTGCTCATGTTGCTGAGGAAGATAAGGTCAAGTACGCCACCTACCTACTGAAGGGTCAGGCAGCTACCTGGTGGGAGAACTACCAGACCATGAGAGCTGGCTATCCTATCACCTGGGGTTGTTTCAAGGATGCCTTCCTGAAGCACCACATCCCAGATGGTCTCATGGAAAGGATTCGTGAGGAATTCTGCTCTCTCAAACAGGGCAAGCTGGACGTCCTCGGCTACCAGAACGAGTTCAATCGTCTCGCTCGATACGCCGGTGACGAAGTGTCCACTGAAGCCAAGAAGATGGCAAGGTTCCGCCGAGGTTTTAACCCGGAACTAAAGTACGCTCTCACCAACATCAAGTGCAAGGACTTCGTGGAGCTCGTGAACACCGCGCTCAATGAGGAGAATGGGCGCAAGGCGTTCGAAGAGTCGCGCAAGCACTCGCGTGAGGGTGGTTCCTCCTCCAACATGACCAACCCTCCGCAGAAGCGCCGCATCTGGGTGCCAAACAGTGCTGTCACTAGGGCTCCAAATGCCCAAGCTTCTCCAGGCTTTGGTCCCCGCCCACCCAACCCATCTCAGATGCAGGGTCAGAGGTTTCCAATGGGGCAGCCAAGGCCAGGTCCTCCTCGTGTCGTCACTTGCTTCAAGTGCAAGGAGACTGGACACTATGCTGATAAGTGCACTCAGAAGCAGCTACCTCCACCACCTCCTCGCCCCAACACCAACCAGGCTATGGTTCGTGCTCCCCCGGCTAAAGCCTTCAACTCCAACAACAGGCCTGTCGGGAGGACCGCGAGGGTGAATCATATCAAGGCCGACAAAGCTGAGGAAGCTGCTGACGTCATTCTCGGTACATTCCCCGTAAACTCTAACCCAGCTAAAGTGTTGTTTGATACCGGAGCATCGCATTCGTTCGTGTCAAAGATCTTTGCAACAGCAGTTAAACTACCTTTTGTTGGTTTGGGTTCCCCGCTAGTAGTAAACTCCCCTGGAGCAACTATGCAAACTTCCAAGATCAGTCACGAGAATCAGATCTTGATTGGAGGTCACATATTCCTTGCTTCCCTCATTCTGCTTGGAAATTCTGACATTGATGTCATCCTTGGCATGGATTGGTTGAAGGCCAATAAAGCTACGATTGATTGTGCTAAGAAGTCAATAACTCTGTTCCACCCTTCCGGCCAGATAGTCTATTCTCCAAGTGAATCAAGTTCTGTTCAGCTATACACCCTGGATGCTAAACCACTACCTCTGCTTGAAAATGTTCCGGTGGTTTGTGAATTCCCTGACGTCTTTCCAGAAGAGTTGCTAGGGATGCCTCCGGACAGAGCAGGTGAGTTCGTGATCGAGCTTGAACCAGGTACTGCACCAATCTCTAAGCATCCATACAAGATAGCTCCTCCTGAACTGAAATTGTTGAAGGAGCAAATCGATATGTACATGGAGAAAGGTTACATTCAGCCTAGTTCCTCCGCTTGGGGTTGCCCAACTCTGTTTGTTGCCAAGAAGGATCAAACAAAAAGACTCGTGGTTGACTATCGTCCTCTCAACGAGAAAACCATCAAGAACAAGTATCCAATTCCTCGTATCGATGATCTTTTTGATCAACTTGCTGGAGCCTCAATATTCTCAAAGTTGGACTTGAGGATGGGTTACCATCAGATAAAGATTAGAAAGGAAGATATTCCAAAAACAGCCTTCACCACTCGCTACGGTCTATATGAATACACCGTAATGTCCTTTGGTCTCACAAATGCACCGGCAACCTTCTCAAGACTCATGAATTCTGTGTTCCATGAATACCTCGACAAGTTCGTTGTGGTATATCTCGATGATATTCTGGTCTACTCAAAATCCGAGGAAGAACATGGAGAACACCTTCGTCTCACTCTCATGAAACTTCGCGAGCATCGTCTGTATGCCAAATTCTCCAAATGTGAGTTCTGGATTCTAGAAGTTGCATATCTTGGTCATATCATCTCTGCCAAAGGCATAGCCATTGACCCGGAAAAGGTTAAGGCAATTGTTGATTGGAAACCCCCTAAGACGGTGAAGCAAGTCAGAAGTTTTCTTGGCTTGGCTAGCTATTGCTATCGTTTCGTCCAAAACTTCTCCAAGATTGCCAAACCTCTCACTGATCTCACAAAGAAGGACAAAAAGTTCGTTTGGACTCCACAGTGTGATGAGAGTTTCAATCTCCTGAAGACTAAACTCACTTCCACCCCAGTTCTGGTTGGCCCAGATACTACCAAACCTTTCCAGATATTCTGTGATGCATCTCTCTAAGGACTAGGAGCAGTTCTTATGCAAGAACGCCAAGTTGTGGCTTATGCTTCACGTCAGTTGAACCCACATGAGCAAAACTATCCCACACATGATCTTGAACTTGCAGCAGTTGTGTTTGCCCTCAAGAAATGGAGACAATACTTGTTGGGTAACAAAACTGAAATCTTTTCCGATCACAAGAGTCTGAAATACATCTTCACTCAACCAGATCTTAACCTCAGGCAAAGGAGATGGATTGAGAAGATTAAGGACTTTGATCTCACCATTTCTTACACTCCAGGCAAGGCTAATGTTATGGCCGACGCTCTCAGTCGCAAGTCATATTGCAATAATCTCATGATCATGGAAAGCCAACCTCCACTTCATGAAGAATTCCAGAAGCTGAACCTTGGTCTTGTTCCTCAAGGCTACCTTGCTAGCTTGACAGCCAGTCCAACTCTCGAGGACAAGATTCGTTCTGAACAACTTCGTGATATTGAAATCAAGAAGATGGTTGAGCACATCAAGGAAGGCAAGGAGAAATTCAAGTCCTTCTCAGTTGATGATAAAGGAACTGTGTTCTTTGAAGGACGCATTGCAGTTCCTCAGGTTCAAAGTCTCAAGGATATCATTCTCAAGGAGGCTCATGAAACTCCTCTCTCCATTCACCCTGGAAGTACAAAGATGTACCAGGATCTTAAGACTCTGTATTGGTGGCCTGGCATGAAACGTGAAATTGCTCAATACGTTTCTGAATGCGACGTTTGTCAACGTGTTAAGGCAGTCCATCAGAAAACAGCAGGTCTACTCCAACCTCTGAAAATTCCTGAATGGAAGTGGGACATGATTGAAATGGACTTCGTTACTGGGTTTCCAAAGTCCAAAAAGGGCAACGATGCAATCTTCGTTGTAATTGATCGTCTCACTAAAGTAGCTCATTTCTTCGCTGTCAAGGAAACTATCTCAGCTAGCCAGTTAGCAGAGCTCTATACAGCAAAGATTGTTCCCCTTCATGGTGTTCCATTGGAAATAAGCTCAGACCGTGGAAGTATCTTCACTTCTCATTTCTGGAAGAGTTTTCAAGAAGCATTGGGCACTAAACTTCTGTTCAGCACAGCTTATCACCCTCAGTCTCAGGGGCAGGTCGAAAGAGTCAATCAGATTCTCGAGGATATGCTCAGAGCATGTGGTATCTCCTTTGGCATGAAATGGGAGGATTGCCTTCCATATGCTGAATTCTCCTACAACAACAGCTACCAGTCAAGCCTAGGCATGGCACCATTTGAGGCACTGTATGGTCGCAGATGCAGGAGTCCAATCAATTGGTCTGGAGCTGGTGAACGTTCACTTTTAGGCCCTGACATTGTTAGGGAAGCCGAGGAGAAAGTTCGTATCATTCGTGACAATCTCAGGATTGCTCAGTCTCGTCAGAAGAGCTATTATGATAGCAAGCACAGGGATATGATCTATGCACCGGGTGACAAGGCATATCTCCGTGTAACTCCCCTCAGAGGCACTCATCGTTTCGGTGTGAAAGGAAAGCTTGCACCAAGATACATTGTTCCTTTCAACATCCTCTCAAGGCGTGCAGAAAATGCTTATCGTCTTGAACTTCCAGAAAAGCTATCCAAAGTGCACGATGTGTTCCACGTGTCACAGCTCAAGAAGTGTTTCAAAGATCCAGATCGTGCAGTTGATCATGATTCTATCGAACTGCAAGATGATCTATCTTATGAGGAGCACCCTGTTCGTATTCTCGATGAGACCGAGCGTAAGACTCGCAACAAGAGCACCAAGTTCTTGAAAGTGCAATGGTCGCATCATTCCGATAAAGAGGCAACATGGGAGACCGAAGAGGATCTTCGCAAGAAGTATCCGGACCTTTTCACTTCTCCGTAGGAATCTCGGGGCGCGATTCCTTCAAGGGGGGCGTTTTGTAACATCCAAGTATGAAAACACCCTAGTTGTTTTACTTCTTGTTATATTTAAGCAATGCATCATGTCATCATCCTCATATTTATTTCTGTTTGCATTGTTTTCATAATAAAAGTCAAACTTAATCAACCCTTGTTTTCACACTTGTCTGTTACAATCTTTCAAATAAAGAATTGCAAATCAAAACATCAATTGCTTCCAACTAATTCCATTATAATTCACCTATTAATTTGTTGCTTAAATCAATTAACCAAATTAATCAATTAATTCCAAATCATTTCCAAATTCAAACCATTTCTCAAAATCATTAATCCTTTGAATCCATGAAGTTCACCACTAATTGGTATTCTTTAAATCACTTCTAAACCCTAGGGGAAACCCTATTGAAAATGCCTTGTTTTTCTCACATTAATTAATATTGGATTTTCAACCAATTTTGGTTCAATTTACAAACAACAAGAAAACAATTAAATTTTTGAAAACAAAAACTACCAATTGGTTGCATTTCAACTAAGGAATTTATCCTAATTTTTCCAAATTTTTCTATAAACAAAAACCTATGTTTTTAGTCCAAAAGCAAAAGCTACAAAAAAAACAGAACGGAAAAATAAAAAAGAAACAAAACCTACAGCGCGCGCGTCAGCTAACCTAACCCAGCCCAATCTATCTACCGCGCGCCAGCCCAGCCCAACTAAAACCCCGCGTACCGCTTTGAACTTCGTGCTTTTCATCACGCCCCCCGTACGGCAGCGCATCGGAGGCGCCACCGCAACCGCGCGGCGACGCCGACGGCTATCCACTGCACCCTAGCCTCTATAAAGCACCTAGGGCACCCGCAGACCAACCCTAGGCCTCTAGGTTTCCTCTCCCCTCTCCGCCGCCGTCGTCTGCTTCCTCCCCGACGCAAATTCCTCCTCTGCTGCTACCTCGCCGGAGAACCCTCTCTGAATCCGGCCACCGCGACGACGCCATGGCCATCCTCCACCCTACCTGAGCCGCGGGATCGACTCACCGCTCTTTCCTCTCCCCCTTGGACACCAGAGACAACACCGGTGAGCCTCAGATCGACGCCGCGATATCTTCCCTCTCCGGCCACCGTGCCACCCCAACTGAACCCGTAGTTCTCACCGGCGTTGCAGGGCTCCTCGACATCGATCTGTTGCTGAAATTGTTCCACCGCTGCTTCCTCTACGTTACGGACACGGGAGCGCCACCGGAGGAGCACCACATCATCGACGCCGTCCACTTCGTCTCCGCGGCCACCGTCGTCACCCCGTCGTCAGCAGATCGTCATCGTCGCGCCTATGCTCCTCTACTCTGGTGGTGAGCACCGTTATCTCCACCCTCTCCCTCCTCTCGCATCCGTGCTGATCGGCAACGTCCAGCACCCAGTTGCACAGCGCACCACCGTGCAGAGCCACGCCGGCGATCACCGCTGTCTGACGGACGAGCAAGCATTTCGTCGTCAGAGTTTCAGTTAACTTCGCTGAACCATATCCTGTCTGCATCTGTATCATTATCAAACGAGTTCAGATAGCGCACTGGTACTGCATCTTGTGCGCGTGGCGCAGGGCGCGGGTTCGAGCCCCGCAAGCCCCAAATTTTTGCTCCTTTTTCCTTCCCAGCGAGCAGGCCCACTGTCATAGACCCCCACGGCCACGCAAGCGTTGCGCAGCGCCACGCTGGCCACTGGCCCACGCGGCAGTGGCTGCGTGTAAAGGCCAGCGCGGTAACAAAAGTGTTTCTGCGAAATTCCAAAAATTCCAAAATCTTTTTAATAAACAGAATTAAAACCAAAACTTCAAAAGTTAATAACTTTCATTCTATAATCCCAATAAATACAAACTTTATATGAATTCTGATCCAAATTTTCTAATCTTTCCAAATATTCAATTTGTGTACTGTTTTGGAGATTACAAATGTTTTTAAAATTCAAACTTAACTAATTCAAATGTTAATTTGTAAATTCCATAACTAATTATTTATTAATCCAATAAATGCAAATAAAATATGTTTTCCATACCATTTTAAATAACCTATTCAAATATAAATTTTGTTTTCTGTTTTGAATAATTAAAATTGCCTAAACAATTTAAATCTTGTTTAATTCAATTAAAAATTGTTTAATATTGTTTAATTCATAATTAAATAATCCAAATTCCAATTTCAAAATGTGAAACATGTAATCCAACTAAAATTTGATAACCTTTTCAAATATAAACTTTGTTATTTGTTTTAAACAGTTTAAATGGTTGAAAACAACAAATACTTGTGTGTCACCTTTAAGGCACCCAAAATTCCCTAAATTAATAATAAAATTCTAAATTGCTACACCCTATTTTAATTTGATTCTAATGTTGTTATTTTGCTGTTTTCCTTTTGCATGCATCATACTAAACCACCAGCACCTGTTGATTAGTTGGAAAACAAATAATCTAACCAAAATCCATGGGCTCTTCATATGCAACTCAAAATTGCATATGTGTCCATTTAAATTGTGTTATCCTATCAATTAGTTTATTTTAATGCATCTATTAACTTGTCATGCATCATATTTGATTGTGCACTATGCCATGACAATGATTGTTTATATTTTCTGCCTTGTTTGTTTGCTTCTTCTCGGGTAGACGACGACGTTGATACCGACGACCTTTACGACACCCCTTCTGAGGATCTAGCTCAGTACCCGGCTACTGGGTTTGCAGGCAAGTTATCATTCACATGAACCATCGTGTTCCTTTCAACATTGGTTACCGATACATTCCGTTGTTCTTTTCTGCTAGCCATAGTGGTAGTTGTTTCTGTTACGAACCTATCACATGATACCCTAAACCCTGATATTGCCATCACCTCCCGTCCTAGAACCCCGTTGCTTGGGCCCGTGTCTTACTAGCATGCTTAGGGTTGTTTTGCTCGAGTCTATTATCAGTTACTTTCTGTTATTATATTCTGTTATATTCTGGGCTCGATGTTAAACAACACCTATTAATTTGAGGTAATAATAATTTGCTGTTAAGGCACCGGCAGGAGGCCCGGCGTGGTTTTGAGGCCTGCTAGTGTCGACCCTAATAGGAAAAGGGTCTTGTCTACTGATCCATGATGAGCGCACTACCCGCATGTGGGAAGCGTGTATGGGCGCCCCCCCCTCAATTTGACTCGATCCGCATCTCGTCCAAATCACCACACTTAGTTCGGGCTTTCCATTTGATGCACGCATATGCAGGTATGAACCCGAGGCCAGGGTGGAACTTTTGTAGTCGGCATTTAGGGCGGCGTGGTCTTCCAGTGCTATGAGGGTCCTCCTTTTCTTCGGGGGGCTCGATTAGCCGCGCACGCACAGCACGTGGTGCTTTGGGCTTGATGCGAGGAAAGGTTGAATTGTGTTGAGTGCCCCGCTTGGTGGGAAAGGCCTTCCCATCTGGCGGGTTATTCTTACGTGTACGGCCAAATTGGTGCACCCCTGCAGGGATAAATCTTCTCGAGAAGCCGTGTTTTCCGCGGTTATGGTTGACTTGGTGAAAGTACTGGCTAAGAAGTACTCAGAACAACTTACACCTAACTAATGATAACTTGACTAGTAATAGGCTTATTGACACAACAACTTGATCCATCATTAATCCAACCGTGTGAGTTATCCTCGGATTGCTTCTTTGGATAAGGGGCGAGATCCAGGATGGGTTTGTTTGGTGGTTAGCTATAGTTGGTTACGATACGCTATCTTATCTCTTTCTGATACACCGTAAGTTGTAGTATGTTCTGTAGTTGGTTAGTGCAGCCAGTTGCAGCATCTTTCATACCTTTTCCTTCCGTTGATCCCAAGGCATCTGTACTTGGTGTTGACGGGCTACACTTTGGTGAACTGTGAGTCTTGCTTGCCAGTACGTTGTTGTACTGACCCCTTTGGGGCTGTGGTTTACGCAGACTACGACTACGGCTACGATGACCACCAGGATGGCTACTTCGTGGAGTTTGACGAGACTGCAGACGAGTAGCTAGCTGGACCAGGGCTGGATCCAGGACCTACGTGGATGGGCTTCGTCTTCTTTATTTTCTCCGGCTTCTTAAGCCTGTTGGATTTGTCTGTACCCAGACACCTTTGATTGCTTCCGCTGATGTAATGAATGCTATGTTGGGACTTGTGTCCTCTGGATGATTGTATTTGCTATTTCTGCCTTAGTGAAGGCCATTTGCAACCTTATTTCTATCTTTTGTGTCTTAGAGGCATGTTGTGTTATCCTTTTGTTCAAAAACCGTTGACGTACCATGTGTGTATGGTATGAAGTACGTCAATGGTAGTATCCTGATTTCTACGGGATAGTTTACATCGACGGTGAACAGTAACGGTTGGTTGTCGCACATAAGTGCCGGCCTACCCGTAAGGGGACGCGGGAGCCGTTAAGCCCCGTAATCCAACCAAAATAATGTTCAGTTCGTACGGTGAGTATCCTCTAGAAGTCCGGGTGCGACAATCATGATAGGCAGCTCACGATATCTAAACATGTAGGCATATGAGAAGAATACAACCATCTAGCTACTGCTATGGACCCGTAGTACAAGGATGAACTACTCACGCATCACTCCGGAGGCAGGCATGGTGATGTAGAAGTCTCCGGTGATGATTTCCTCTCCGGTGGAGTGCTTGGAGACTGCTCCAGAACCCCCTGATCTAGGGTTGACGACGAGGGCGGCTGCGGAACTTTTCGGGGAATTTTTATCGGGTTCTTACCCTGTGTTTGGATGTAGGAAAAAGACCTCGGAATTGGCAATTTGGAATTGCCAAACCCGAATTCCGTTGTTTGGGTGTGCTCCGCATTCCGGCCTGGAAACTCCAACGAATTCCGAGCCCAGCCCCGTAGCGCACGCAGCCCTTGGCAAAAATTCCGAGGTCCCGAGCTCGGAATCGCTCGGAAATTTTCCGCGTACCGCTTCGACCAGCCCCGAGCAACCGAGCGGTTCCGCTAGCGAGCGCCCATGCTCCCCGTCCGCAGCGACGACCTCGGCGGTGGATTAGTTATGCCCTCCTCCTCCCCGTCCGCTCCTGGCCGTCCTGCTCGCTCGGCTCTGGCTGTCCTCCTCCCCGCCCGTCCCTGGCCCTCCTCCTTTGGCTGGCCTAACCCTAGATCGTGAACTTGATTAGACGCCTGCGGGAGGGGAAACGGCGGTGTGCAGGATTTGTGGCTGAACAAGATGGCCGACGCAGCGCGGTAGGCTCAGGACATCTTCCTCCTCGTGTGGCTGACGCTCACGCTCTAAGTCGATTCCTTCGGCGTCTGGAAGTACCGGCGCACGCCCCGGCGCCGGACACGTGCGTGCGCGCGTCCACGGTGTAAGCCTCGGATAAGGTACGACCGCACTAGGAGGGTCGGCACGCGGCTGCAGGCTATGGTCGGCGACGAAAGCTATAAGCGCTCGTGTCGTGGCGAGACCCGTCGTGGTGCTCTGCATCGTCATGGCCATGGTGCTCTGCGTCGTCGTCGCATGCGGACATGCTACAGGATGTCCCTGACGCCCTGCGTTGTCGTGTCCATGATGGTGTACATGGTGCGCATGATGGTGGTCGCCTTGGTCGTTGTGTCCTACTACATGCAGCACCCCATGTTTGGGACTGGATGCCGGCCGGCGCCGGTGATCAACATCTTGAGGCGGCTGCCTCCTGGAGTCCTAGTGAGGATTCCTCTTCACAGGAACAACAATTTTAGATAACTGAGTTGGAAAATATGTTGTTGATTGTATTTAAATTTTTGGTTCATATAATCTTTTTTGAAATTAACATTCAAATACACAAATGATATTTTCCATATATGTAGACAAGTTTATATTGTCTAAACTCAACAAAATATCCATTTCCATGATATGTACACCCAAACAAGAATTGGAATTGGGTGCTACGGTTTGATTCCAGCAGTAGATACCATGCACACCCAAACAACGGAATTTGAATCGGAGTTCATTTCCTTTCCATCTTGGAATTGGAATTCGCGGTCCAATTCATTTCCGTGTCTTTTTTCCTACATCCAAACAGAGAGGGTTTTCTATCCGGGGGAATAAATAGGCGAAAGGGCAATGGCGGTGGAGTCCTAGGGGCCCCACACCCATAGCTGGCGCGGCCATGGGGAGGGCGCGCCACCCTATGGTGTGGCCTCCCTGGTGCCCATCTTCGACTCTCCTTCGGTGTTCTGGATGCTTCCTGGGAAAATAGGCATTTCGGGCTTTGTGGGGTCCAATTCCGAGAATGTTTTCAGAACAACTTTTCTGAAACCAAAAACAACATAAAACAAGGAACTGTCACTTGGCATCTTGTTAATAGGTTAGTCTCGGAAAACGTATAAAAAGGCTATAAATAAGGGATAAAACATGTAGCAATTGACATAATATGATCATGGAACATCAGAAATTATAGATACTTTGGAGACGTATCAGTGGTCTGGCCCCCCTGGCCCACACCTGGGCGCCCCTTTTTCGCATACTTGATCCCGAGGGAACCCTAAGCCCGAAGAGACCGTCGAAGAATTATTCCGCCGCCGCCGCCTCAGGGCAGAAAACACCAGAGAGAGAAAAGCTCTCCGGCAGGGAGAAATCTGCCGAGGAAATTCCTCCTCGGAGAGGGAAAATCGTCGCCATCATCAACGTCATCAATCCGGGCTTCATCGATATCATCATCATCATCCTCATCACCAGCACCATCACCGTGACCATCCACCTTCATTCCGCTGTAAAAAATTATGGGTCTTTATCGTTGCTCTTCATTAGATCTATCTCCCGGTGTGGATTACTTATTAGTAGTTGATGCTTATGAGATCTATCAGTGTTTACACTTTATGACTAGATTGTTATTATCCATTATATCACCTCTGATTATGATCCATATGATGTCTCGTGAGTAGTTCGTTTAGTTCTTGAGGACATGAGAGAAGTCATGATGTTAGTAGTGAACTTATGTTGAAGTAATATCTCGTGGTTCGGTATTTAAGTTGTGGTGTTATTCTTATAGTGGTGTCATGTGAACATCGACTACATGACACTTCACCTTTATGGGCCTAGAAGGATGCATTGTGCATTTGGCTATTTGTGGCGTTGCCGGAGTGATAGAAACCTAATTCCCCGTTAGGAAACCAATGCACGAGGGAGTGTTGGGTCCCGGAATTTTAAGGCTGTGGTTAGATTTATCTTAATTACTTTCTTGTATTTGCGGATGCTTGCGAGGGGTATAATCACAAGTATGTATTAGTCCTAGTTGGGCGGTACATTAGCATAGGTTCACCCACACAACACTTAACGAACCAATAAATATTAATCAACTATATGAAGCACTTGACGAAATTCCCATGTGTCCTCGAGAACGTTTGATAATTATAAGTAGAACAACCGGCTTGTCCTTTGATCTCAGGAGGGTTGGGCCACTCGCTGCAATTATTATCACTGTATTTATTTACTCGCACTTTATTTATGTGCTACATAAAAAATCACCAAAATCTCGTTTGGTAGTGTTACAGTGAAATCTCTATCCAATTTACTTGTCAACATCTTCTGCTCCTCGTTGGGTTCGACACTCTTATTTATCGAAAGTACTACGATACACCCCCTATACTTGTGGGTCATCACGCTCCAGTAGCGGTACTACCATGACCGGCAGCGGTACTACCGTTGGCTCCAAACTCGATATAAAATCAAAATGCCTTGCGGTAGTACTAGGCCACTACCGCCCTAGTACCGTGAGCAAAACTTCCATGGCGGTATTTTGACCGGTACTACCAGCGGTGCTACCGCGTCCTAGAAGAAGCGGTACTACCTCTGACGGTAGCGGTACTACCGCCGTGGGGAGTGTTGCTCCAAAAGTGACTAAGTACTAGCGGTAGTACTATGCCGGTACCGCCTGTGTACTGTGGATATTGGTGGTCTTTTCTTTGCTAGTGGTACCTCCAGCGGTAGTACCGCTCCTGGGAGGAGACGGTACAAACCGCGGTACTACCGCTGTCTGGAGTGTACCAGGTGTGTCGCAGTAGTACAACTCCATGAGGAGCGGTACTACCGCTGCACAACCTTATACTACTGCTAGACAGGGAAAAAGCTTCTCGGCCATATCTTGGACATCAAATGATCAAACGATCTTCTTCCATTCACACAAGAACTCCAAACTATTCTCATGGACAAGTCCTGAAAGAATATCTCAATACAAACATTAGTTCTTAAGGATTGTCATTAATTAGCAAAACCACATATGGTGGCACCATGCGCTTTCAATCTCCCTCATTTTGGTAATTGATGACAATCCCTTTTTACGAGGGTTTATATAATGAATAAAGCAACCATGCAACACAAAGAGCAAGGATGCAAGAGCATGGAAGGCAAATGCTTAAGAACGAACCTAAAGCATAAAACAAAATTCCCTTAAACCCTCTAAACTTCTCCCCCATTGGCATCCATTGCCAAAATGGGAGGAAAAACTTAGAAGGTCAACATAATAAGATCCCCACCATAATGTAAGCATTTCTCATGATATGAGTGAAATCAAGTGCATAGAGGGAGATCAAATTATATTGAGGATCCAACGATTGCGGAAAAAAATTGCTCTAAACATCTCCCCTCAAGGAGACAAGGAATCGAAGAGATCCAAAGAATCCCGCTCGACATAGACGATAGTCAGAGGCTATGTTATTGGAGACACCGGTCGGTTGGTAGTATGGCACCCAAAATCACAACATTCCTATGGTTTATCTACTCTTACCAAACAAAATTTCAGTGCAGATACCATCTTTTGTTGCAGTCCAGATATATGTAACCAAATATATAAACCGGAAGTGCCTTACGTACGATGATTTGGGTACGAATTCTGTACAGCTCTACCTGGCTGACTCCGACGGAGTATTTGCTAACTTTCTCCTGGGCTAGGCCCATCTAAACCAACCATACACGAGAGATCATGCGGGGCTGGCGATCGTAAGGAAATCGTACAGAAATCGTACAGTCAAACATGGAAGATTCGATTTGGTCCATCACGTTTACAATCAGCCATTAACATCATTATTACTTTCCTTTAGATGCCGCTTAAAACAAGATTGCAATCAGGCATTAAACGATATTATTATGGTACCGCCCAAGAACGTCGATTCTCGTATCTCACCAAATAGGGAACCTTTTCCATTGCACATACCATATTCCGTTTCAGCCCCATATATAAACCATAGGTCCTGAGGGTTCCGTTCCATCCATCCTCCGAGCTACTACGTACGTACAAACCCAAAGTGCTCTGCTCCCCCATGGCTTCCAAGATCGCCGCTGCGGCCATCTTGATTCTGGTGCTCCTCTTTGTGTCCTCCGGTAAGTAAGGCGTTTCAAAATAATTATTGTTCCAGGTTTCACTTAAATCAAAGGCATCCAAGTTTATTTTGTTTCATTAGATCGATCATGAGATATATGTTCATGCATGATCTATTTATATGGTCAGATTTAGATAGCTTTGGCTTGAGACTTTTTCCAACAATTGTACATATAAATATTTTACCGTAATAAATCTTCTTTGATCACGCAGATGCGCAGATTCCGCACGCTAATTGCACGGAGGTCCGGGCACCGGTTTTCGGCTGCTCCAACAAAAATGACCAGTGCGCTCAATGGTGCAAAACCCGCTACGGCTACCAAGGCGGATACTGCGGAATCTATGGGTCCTGCTACTGCACAATCTGCACAAAGTCTATCTCAGTAGATCATAACAACACTTTAGTTTGATCTGCTCTTTGGCAGCTAATAATTACTAGATGACCTTCGATTCGTGTGTTTTAAGAAATTGTTTTGTTTGCAAAGTTTAAGGACACCAGTAACTTTATTTCAAGTAAAAGGGGGCGCTTTCATCTACTAAGCTTGTAGCCTTCTTATAACTTGATATACACTATTTGTTGATGCATACTATTCCTTGCCCAAGTCGGGAGTATCTTTTTTCCTAAAGCCCAAAATATTTCCTGAGATTTTTTTCTCACGTCCGAAATTTGATTCGGTGTTTCATTGAATTGATTTAGTTCATAAGAACTCCCTGCTACCAGGCCCTGATCATCTTTATTTCACATATTGTAATTGTTCAAGTAGTGAGGGATATCAATACTTTTATGCATGACAAACATCCAAACGAACCAACTAATTGATGGCATGTTATGTTGTCATATTATCTTGGGACGACATGAATTAATCCATTAAGTTATCTTGTCCATCTCCTGGAATAAATTTCCACTGCCAAATGATTGCGACCCATTTCTTGAACCAAACCCACAAGGAAAAACGAGAGGGGACAGTAACACGTAAAGCGCCTACATATGCATGATGGCATGCTTCCTTCTTTCTTCTTAAATGTACATTTAAGAAATAAAATGATCAACTATGTGGTATATGGGTAATGCAGCCGCTGTTGTACGTGCACCACACATTTTACCACTACGATGCCGGGATGTGCCAGGATACTGAACCAGGACACGGATACGCAAGGATGTGCATATAAATCTCCTTTTAGTGTACCATGTAGTATAGGTTAACCAAACGCCACAGCAAGAATTGTAACTATAAACCGAGTGACCACTTAATAGATTTGGAATAGCAATAATTATATCTCACTCCATCAGCACAACTGCACATATCTACAATTCTCAACCAACTGCTCACAATTTAAAGTGCACTTCTAAATATTCAAACTAAAATGCACGCTACTTGGTAACCAGCAATAAATACACTGCTAATAAACAACCCTACTAATTCCAAAGTCATGGAATGATTACTCCCTAATCCATTAGAAGTCCGCCCAAGCATACAATAGCCACCCCAATAGCTATCAAGCTGATGTAGTATGGCGACGTGCCACTTACATCAACCGAGGTGTTCCTATTGAGTGATGAGCCTGACACAAGGAGAGGCGCAGTTAGTCTCTCTCGCCACCACGGACCACAACAATTGAGACCCATTTGAACATATGAATTATGCAGGGATTCTCAAATGATACAGTTTCAGCCCTTAGGGAATGAAAGCCTAATTTTGCGAACGGGCGAGTTGGCATGGCAAGAGGAGTCTGAACTTACAATTGTAGTCTGTCCAGCCCACCCGCTTTTTCCCCAAGTCATACACAATTATCTTATCACGTAAAACCATATCTGTAACAAGCCAGAGAGAGACCAATTCAGGGCTTAAGGTAGTAAGAACCAAATTCAGAACGAAATTTAAGACCATTCATGGTAATATGTTAATTGTTTGTGTGAAGATAGCATGGAACAGTAATGTTGGCATGAGGGCATTAGTCGGTGTTCATTCGATACAATACTAGGGGTTGAAGAAGGGCAAAGCCGCGGTCATTCTTTTAGGCTACCCGAATATACAGTTGACTTACGTTTGCTATTGGCGTAATTATTGAGATATTTGTTGAGTAGCTTATTTCTTTACAGACATCCACAACAGAATATATAGCAGTCTCAAGCCCTATTGGCTAATATCTGCCGCTTACACTGGCTGATACAGTAAGAGTAAGATGACTAACCTCCGAGCAGAGTGAATCCTTGGGTATTCTGGATTTCCAGACTACTCTGCCAGCCCATGCACCACCAAATATCGTTTTCCTATAAGCCATGATACGCTATTTTTGAGATAAGTTCCCCATAAACATTAACCATATATATGCAACTGCGAAAAAACACAAAAATGGCAGCATCAAAAGGCTGTTCTGACTTACATTAGTACCCTGCCGCAAAAGATATTGCGACGGCTCCACTTTCAATGCAGCACCACCCTTAAAATACAGTGTCACCGTTGGAAATAACAGGTCAACCCTAGTACTAGAGAAGTAACAAAATATAATGTTAATAATACGACATTCTTAAAGACATGACTGCTAATTTTCATTCCGAGAAAAACAAAAACCTGTTAGGACATAGATAACACTTGCCCCGCTTCCCATTCCCCTTGGCGTCAAAAGAGCTTACAGATGGAGAACCTGCTGCTTCTATCTGCAAATAGTATGAATTATTAGGACCTAGATACCTAATAATGCCATGCTAAGAAATGAAGCAATGTAGGGTTGATCACATATTGGTTGTTCAAAAGAAGAATAATGAAGTGTGATCTGATAACATGAACTCACCGCCCTAACCAATGGGTCGTAGGCCCCATCTACAATATATGCTAGTGTTGTTCCTGAGTCCACAAATGTTCCTTGTGAATCCGATTTTGCAAATAAGGAAGAGTCAATGAATAGTTTCTGACCATTAACAGCAATACTCTCCAGATGCACATTGTAAGAAGACCTATATTCATTAAGAGTATTAACACGCAAAAGTGGTTAGCATGAAGAATTCAGAAAGTTCCGAAATAGTATTAACCACATTTCAGATATTAAATAAATTAACGATATTGCATTATTGTTGGCCTCACAAATAAGTGAAGCACGCGTCTCAGCTTTTATCATCCATAAAAATTACCACCATAGATAACAGCTGTGTCAAATATACCTAATGAATATAAGAGAGCGATGCAGAATTATAAACTCTGGTGTTGTACACTCGAAGTAATTCCAGGAAAAGAAACTTACTGTGATGGAACAAGTGGAGTAAATACTATTCCGGGTGCCTTAATTTTACCAAGCAAGAGAACACCGCCACCGTCTTCGGAACCTTTCAGGCAATGAGAAAACGCTTTTGGTGATTCCCCACGAGAGTTCAGTTGTGAAATGATAGACGGTGGATCCTGTCCAAACCCCAATAGTCCGTCTGTCCTCATGTATTGTGACAGTGAGTTCGTACATCTGTTTAAAAATGTTTGCTTGAACCATGTGAGGGCAAACATGAAGAAATTCTGTGGACCATGTTAGGCAACAAACTTCACTTTGATTTTAATGAATGAATAAATAAGATTGCAACCAAAATGCATAGTTAAACCTCAAAATAACGAAAGGTTTAATAGACTAAGAAGATCAGCACAATGCTACATCACCTATCACTAAAAGATCGATATTCAAAGGCTACATTTCTAGAGGCATATCAGCAAGGCCACTAACATGGTTCAGCTTACAAGTCAGAGGATGGCCATTTCATCAGTTCAGAGCAGTGAATGCACTGATACTTCTCATACCCTGCCAAAATCTTTTTTGCTAGAGAATGAAACAAAGAAACCATACAGGATTTAAACAGTTAATCATACAGGATATTTTTTAACTGTTCTCGTGGATATCAACAAAGCAATAACCCTACTAACCTGCTGGATTCACCGATTCAGGACAAGCGTTTTGTGGTAATTAGGTCTATGTTTATGACGATATCTTAACTAGAAGATCATCAATTATCTGCTGGGGAGTTCGAAAAGATGCATGACGCTAAGGAAAGTTTACCCAAAGATGACCGAGGCAGAATGCTGTTTCCCCATGATACTCTCTAAATGCATAGTGTCAGACACGTAGTATCCGGACACTGTAGTTGCATCATCATATGTAAAATTATAACCACAGAGGCCGCTCGGGGAGTCTGAGGTTTGGCAGACTGCGGACAGAGCTGCACATCTATCATCGGAGCATGATATCCTGGATGATGTTGATGAAGAATCCGGGTTGTATAACTCAATCGAGTTCTAAGAAACAAGGAAACAAGATTGATCAGATGTGCATATTTTCTTACGTGATGGATAAGAGTATAGAGACTCACACTTCTTGTCGGGCAGCCTGTGCAGCCTCTGCAAGTAACCCACGAGACGGAGCTGCCAGTGTCAACTTGGAATGTATATTTCTTGGCGGGGTTCCCTAATTTTATAGTGGTATAGTATACCCTGCAAAATTTCAAGATTTAGAAACAAATTAAAGGTTGTATGTACGTGTATTCTGATTAGTACATCCAAACCCACCCATTATCAGGGAGGATGGTGTCGCCCTCCAAAGAGAGGTTGACGACGCCCATCCTCCCGTGCCTCGCCCTGTCCAGCTCCCTGATGTCCTCCACCGGGATCCCCTTGAGCGGTACACGCTCCAGCACCAGCGCCGCCTGGAGCACCGCTTCAGCGGCAGTGGCCAGGAGCACCACCACCGCCACCGCCACCTTGGTGGATAGCCACATCTCCATAAGTTTTCTGCACTAAATTCCATGAGAAGTTAAGTAAAGATAAAAGTATTTGCTGAAGAAAATATTCTCAGAATACACAAAAAACGGTGTGCATCTTCAGAATACAGAAACCTGAAGATCTAGCAATAGGAACTAAGGAACACCTGATTTGAGTGCAAATGGTAGGGGGAAACTTAGAACCAGTGGGTATGCACAATCAGTATGTATAGGATTCAGTAATAGTGGGATAACAATAGCTGATAGCACAACAGTACTGTAGCACAATGCCAGGAAGAGAACTCACGAACGGTCCCCGCGAGTGGAAGCCGTCGAGCCTGCTCGCCTGCCGACTTGGTCCCTCCGGACCGGGGAAAGTGCGCCGGAAACCTTGCTTCTCGCGGAGGTGATGTGATCTGCCTTGGCTTTTGTCAGGAACCTGCCTCTGCTCATTGTCTGAAACAGGACACTTACTTCTTCGCGCCCTCGACGAAGCGGTATCCACCATCCACTTCGCATCCAACGGTTCAAGGACATCTTCACGTCGCTATTTCAAATGACAGCTAGCAACAGTACGGCGATCATCCTCACCTGCTCACTCCGTTGTCGTGGAGCAGAACCTCTCCTTTATATGCCCCGATCGTTGCTAGGATAGGGTATGCTTATCTCCTTTGGGTTGTAACCCTAGCCGCCTCTGTGAGGTCTGGCCAAATTGTATCTGAACTCGAATCTTTCCTCTGTAATTTGAGTTCTTCGCAAGCAGTGATCTTCGTTCTCTGAATTTCCGCAACATCGTTTCTAGAATTACTTCGTGCCTAACAGCTTTCCTCTGTTTTTCTCCCCTGCCAAGACTACAATCAGATCAGTTAAAAAAAAAGACTACGGTGAGGCCAGATCTGCTGCGAACAGTGGCCAGGAGCGCCACCATGGCCGGGGTGCTCATCGTCAAAATCTTGGTGTGCTAAATACGACGAAAAGATTGCCGAAAGAGTGTTTGCTCAAAGTAAATGCTCGATTAATACAGCTGAATGGTTGCCGTGCACAGAGCGACACTCACCAGCGTTCTCTCTCAGATTATGCTCCCTCGTCCGGAAATGAAAGGGGGGAGAGGAGGGATGTTGGAGGAGGAGGGAGGGGAGAGAATGGAAGCGGTCTCTCTCTCCGGTGGTAGGGTGGTGGTGTGCAACACAGTGATGGCCGGCAGACTTGGGGGTGCTCCTGACCAGGGCCTGCTCCTGACAAGTGCCTAGTGGAAAAGGTCATTGTCGGTTCGAATCATCCAATTCAAAAGATCAAGAAAAAGAAAAAGAAAAAGAAAAAGAAAAAAAAAGAAGAAAAAAAAAGGCATCACGGAAAGTGCTTTTGGCTCCCGTATGCTAATTTGAAAATTTTAAAAGAACAAGTTAAAAAAATTCTGAAAATAAATCTGGTCGCAGTTAATGGTACAAACATGCAAAATTCCAATTTAAAATACAAAACAGTATGGGCTACACAAAAATTGATAAAATGATAAATTCTATATATTTGAAAATGGTCAGATTCACAACTTTTTTTATGTAGTTCAGAATACAAAGTATTTGAAGTTTATTTTTTACAAGTTTGTAGTATATACCACTCGATATTCATGCAATTGATTTTCAGAATTTTTAGAGACTCGTAAATATTTTTTTCGAATTTTTTTAAATTGGCAGGTGCACTAGTGGGTGCACCAAATCTTCACTCAGGGGGCATCATCTTTACTATATTACACCTTTTATGGATAGAAAACAAAAATGTTTTAGACATTTGGGAGGACGATATATTTAATGTATTAACATTTTACATAATTAATGATTGTTGTATATAATTGTATCCTATTTTATTTACCCTCGTGGTAAAATTCAAGATTTTTTTAACGTATAAATTTCTACACATGTAACCATAAATAAATTGTATAGGATTGTATCTACTCGATGCATATTGTAGTATAATTGGTACTCCTTCTGTTCTTAGAGCATCTCCACTCGCGTCACCCAATAGGCGTCCAGATCGGCGCCCGGGGCGACCCTTTGGGGGCTCGTTCGGACGGCGCCGCGCCCACGGGGGCGCCCCGTCCCCACTCAGCGCCCCAAACCAAAAACCCCAAAGCAATATTTTGCCTATTTTTGTTATTTGGGAGTCTAAAAAATCTTAAAAGTACTTATGTTATAGGTTTAACTATTACATATATAGTTCACGAATGACTACAAATAAAAATAAAATATTCATACAATTAAAAATAAATTGGAAGTGCACTATGCCGTCGCTAATCCTTTGCGAGACCAGAAATGCTCCACTCGGTCATCTTGAAGCTAATCATGAGTTTCCCCGTCTCGGATCTCCATGCGCATAACGATGTACTCGGTCCAATCCGCTGGCACATTGTGATCCATATTGGGGAGAGGACCCTAAAACTCATATGGAAGATGATCATGCACTGAATTGGCACGCTCATCCTCAATGATCATGTTGTGCATGATCACACAAGCATTCATGATCTCTCCCATATGCTCGGCCGACCAAGTCAGAGCAGGATACCGCACAATGGCAAACCTCTGCTGGAGCACTCCAAATGCACGCTCGACATCTTTTCTTGTGCTCTCTTGTACCGAGCCAAATCAGGATTTCTTGTTGCCTAGAGGATTGGAAATTGTCTTCACAAATGTTGACCATGTTAGATAGATACCATCTGCTAGGTAGTATCTCTTGTTGTACTCGTGGCCATTGACAACATAGTTCACTGGCTGAGCATGACCTTCAACAAGTTTCGCAAACACAGGGGAACGCTGCAGCACATTGATGTCATTGTGAGATTCTGCAATGCCGGAGAACGCATGCCAAATCCAAGTCTCATGATCTTCCACTGCCTCAAGGACCACGCTGCAAACTCCTTGATGGCCCCCTTTGTACAATCATTTCCATCGAAATGGACAGTTCTTACAGCTCCAGTGCATGCAATCAATGCTTTCAAGCATACCAGGAAAATCTCTTACTTCATTTGTTGCCAGGATCCGAGCTGTTTCCTCCTTATTTGGTCCTCTCAAGTAGTTTGGGACAAACACTTCCACTATCACAGTGCAGAACCTGTACATGCCTTTGATAGCCGACGACTTAGTCATGCGGAGATAGTTGTCCTGGTCAGGCTCCATATGCAAGCATTCTCATAGAAGCCATGCACTTCTGAATTGAGGAGAAACCAACCATCCCCACAGCGTCTCTCTTCATCTTGAACCAGGGGTCGTGCTCCCTCACATTCTGCACCAATGTGTTGAACAACCTTCGGCTCATCCGAAATTTCCGTCGAAAATGATTTGCATCGAATCTTGGCTCATCAGCAAAATAGTCGGCGAAAAGCATGCAGTGGCCCTCCATTCTCATCCACGGTTTGGTCTTTCTCCTCCCAAACTTGGATCCTCCTTGCTTTGGTTCGATATTGGCTTCATCCTCGGCGAGGAGTTGTGCCAAACAAGCAATAAAAAGCAAGTTCTCATCTTCCTCGTCGTCGATATCGGCTTCTTTCTCTAAGAGAAAGTTCACCGTCATCTCACCGTCGATGTCCATCCGTACAAATGAAAATGACTTTAAAACATGACAAAAGCAAAGGCCGACGCCCAACCGGGCATATCGCCGAACACCTCGGGGGCGAGGTGGTTACCTCTGGTCGCCGGAGGTGGCGCCTGAGGAGGCACCTGTGGTCCGGAGGCGCGGCGGGAGAAGGGCCGTGGAGCGGCACCGAAAGGGGACGATTTGGGAGCGGCGCCAGTGGGCGAGAGAGCGACGGGGCTGCGAGGCCGAGGGAGACGGCAGAGGGCGAGGCGGCGCGTGCAGGGCGCAAATGGGAGAGGCGCAAGCGGACGTGGCGGCGTGGGTCAGTTTGTGTGCGGTTTGTGTCGCTGGCAGGGAGGGCCCGCGGCGCGGAACGACTCGTCCGGCGCCCCCACGGGAGCCCCTGGAGACTGGGTTGGGCTGGGTTTGTCAGATGGTAACAAGGCGGCGTCCGGACGGGAAGGCCCAATGGGGGGGCGCGAGTGGGCACGCTCGGGGCCCGTCCGGAGGGGAAGGCGCTCGGGGGCGGCCTTTGGGGGCGCGAGTGGAGATGCTCTTAATTAATTCAAGACTAGCTTTGTACCAAGTAAAACATCTATCAGTATAGACTAATATTTAATATTATATATATATAGTACATAAATATATTTTGTGGTAAACCTAGTGAAAATAATCTAATATTTTCTGCCAAATAACTTTAAATAATGACAACTTTTTTTGTATAAATTTCGACAAATATTTTCTGCCTTAGCACTAAGTTAGAATGTAATTAATTCGGAACCGATGAAGTATTATGGTCCTTTATATTATTTTGGTATACTATTTGATGCCTAACTTGAATTATATATACCATGTTCTACATTGGTCCATTGGGTCATTGTGCCTTCACATGAATCTCCAAGGGGAACACCTAAAGCATCGATTAGGGTTCGCTTCCCACGCCATACTTATTTCTCATGGAAATTTCTACCTAGGGCCAAACCTGGCCAACATGCCGGCCCGGCCCGGCACAAGACCGCGACCAGGTAAACGGCCCAAGCCCGGTACTACATCGTGAGGCCCGTCAACATAGCGTATCGGGGGGTACTGGCACGCGTGCCCACGCTTCGGGCACCAGCCCGGCACCGTCGCTAACTGGGTCGGCCCGCGTCATGCGAGGCACGCGGGGCATGCCCCGGCCTGCGGAGATTTTATCTCCGAGAGGCTCTGACAGGGGAGTGGGGGCGAGAAATGCTCAAATTCGAAAAATTTCGGTTGGGAGGGGTAATTAGTGGGTTTTAAGTTGATCTAGATGTGATTTAGGTGAATTTAGTCCGAATTTTGAGTTTCTATCCGTTCGAGGGCCATATTTGTCCGAAAAATGACTATTTTTTCCTATAAAAAGGGTTGTCCACCCCTCTTGTTCCCCACACTCAAACATGGCTGGAACACAACGCAACCAAGTAGTTTTTGCAAATCCTAGAAGTAGAAGGATTTCTCCGGTGTGGGAGCACTTCGATAAATAAGATGTCAAAGTGAATGGTGTCGAGGCGTTAAAGAGAAGTGCAAATGGCATGGATGCTCGCAGGATTTCACCGTTTCTGAAGGAAGGTCAACATGTCACATGTATAGACACTATCAGAATCACCTCATGCGTGCATGCGAAAATGCAACGCGCGGTGGTACCAGCAATTAGCATGTTTTAGAGCAAAGTTGTACTTTTTTCCTTCTTAGAATTAGAAGGTTTATTAATGAGGCAGCTTATTATATCATGTATCTTTTTTCAATGTATCATTTATCTCATTTTAATTTTTGTAGTGGCAATAATGAGGCAAAGTGTCATTTGGGATAAAAATGTGCTTTATTATTAGTTGTCTCATTAAAAAACCTTCCATCCCAAGGAAGGAAAAAGAGTGCAGCTTTCTCTATCTAAGTTACAAAAGGATAAAAAAACGAAAAGAAAAAGAAATTACAAAAACTACTCTATCAATCAACTTCTTGTTCGCGCATGGCAAGGTTGAAGAATGTGGTTACCGGTTGTTCATTAGCGACAGTGTGTTGAGATCTCCTTCTGGCTGGTTCTCCATGTTTCACGGTCATCAGTTTTCTCACCATATCATGTGTGAGACTATGAAAGTAAAGTATGGACACCTAGAGGGGGGGTGAATAGGTGCTACGACCAATTTTAATTTTTCTTCACAATTATGCTTAACACAAAGGTAAATTCTCTAGATAGTGCAACTAAGGTGAATTTACCTATATGACAAGGATAGCAACTAATGCAACTAGTACAACAATAAATGCAACAAGTACAAGTGAGTAAAAGATAAGGGAACGAGATAACAAATATGAAGCACGCGGAGACACGATGCATTCCCGAGTACCTCCTTGTTAAGAGAGTACGTCTCGTTGGAGGGGTGTGAGCTCGCCATGAAGGCCTACTCAACGCCACAAAGGACTCACCCTATTCTCCGATGAACCCCGCCACAAAGGCCTAGTCCACCTTCCACTATTGGTCCCCTTTGAGACGGGAATCAAATCCTTTACAAACAAGCTTGGGGCACACACCCACAACCAAATTGGGGGCTCCCAACAATAACAAATCACCAAGGTTAGCAAGAAGCCTACGTTCTCCACAAGAGGAAACCCTAGGCAAAGATCCCTCAAGCTAATGAGGGGGAAATAGAAATACGGTTGGTGAAGATGTAGATCTGGGGCTTCTCCTTCAATCATCCAAGTTTCAACGAGTTTGGGTGGAGAAGATGGGAGATCTAGCTTGGTGGTTGAGATCAATCAATGGGGGCTTTAATTCTGAACGAGCCGCCCCTTGGGGAAGAAGGGGTGCATCTATTTATAGCTCCACCAAGAAACTAGCCGTTTTCTGCGCAGTCGACGTACAATCTGGAATAATTCCGGAACTTCCGGAGTAATTCCGGGCACCCGGAATAATCAGGAGCAATCCAGATTGTAACAGAAGAAATCACGTTCAAGTCGGAATCTCTCCGGATTGGTCCAGAATGATTCCGGATGGCAACAGAGGTTTTCGCGGCCATGTCGGAATCCCTCCGGAATCAATCCGGACCCCCGGAATCACCCGGAATAATTCCGGATTGCAACAGAGAGATTTGCGGTCATGTCGGAATCCTTCCAGAATGGCCCGGAATAATTCCTGATGCACTGAAAAAATCTTCTTCGGGCCAGAAAAACGTCCGCCGAACTTTTATCTTCTTCACCATTTCTTTGACACCGTTTATGTGCTGATAATGATTATAACATTTTCAACAAATAGCACACACGGTTAAAATTCATTTATGTTGTTAACAAACACACAAAACATAGAGATATCGAAAATGCACTTTCAATCTTCCCCTTTTTGGTGTTTGATGACAACATAAAGATTCACGGGGATAAACAAGGTGAATTTAAAGAAACGGTCTCCAAAAAATAGACGGGGCTCCTCCTCGATATGTGTCTCGTGAGGCACATATTTCATAGGCTTTGCTCCCCCTATGTTTTAGACACCAAGCAGTCTAAAGAAGTTCACAATACATGCAAATAGATATAGCAATAATGTAGGCAAGCATGATAGTAGCATAATGTAACGCCCGGGGATTTTCCCCAACTAGAAACTCGTTTGTTTTTTTTCTTTTTCACACATGGCATCATGCATCATATCAACATGGCACAAATAGAATTATTTTCCAAAATATTTTAAATGGTCAACATCTTTTCTTTTCCTAATTCTCTAAATCACGTGTCTATTTTTTTTCTTTCTTTCTGAAGTAATTAATTGAACAAAAGAACAAAAAAAAGAATTTTGAAGAGGGCAGGCCAGCCCACCACGGCCAGCCTGACCCATCTCCCAAACCTAACCCTAGACCCAACCCCACACGCACACAGAACCCACCACGCACCCATCGCACACGACACCACACACGCCACGCACGCATCGCACACACAGCACCCACGCACGGAATCGCTCGATCCCCATCGCCCCGATCCCCTCTCCTCCTTCGATCCCCAACCATTGAGCGCCGCCTCTCCTCTGCCTCCCGCTCGCTACATCCTCCTCCCTCTCCTTCCCTTCCCCAAGATCCGGCCGCCCCCTTCCGTCTGCCCCCCCAACCTCCTCCTCTGCCTCGTCTCCTCCTAGACCGAGCAGCGTCGTCGCCTCCTCGCGTCCTCCTCCCATCGAGCCCAACCTCCCGTCGCCTCCACCCCCCACCTCCCACACCTGCGCCTCCCTCTCGCCGGAGACCGCCGCTCGAGGTCGTCCGCCTCCACCAGCTCGCCTCTTTTCCTCCCGACGCCGTCCCCGCCGCCAAGCTCCTCCCGCCGCCTAGCCTCTGCTCCAACGCCACACAGCGCGCCTCCTGCTGCCGGTACATCAACGCGTTCGTGGCCATCTCCATCGCGCACTACGCAAACGCGACAGGCCGGCTGGGCGTGCCGCCGGCGTTCTCCGAGATCTGCCTCGGTGCCGTCTCCGACACGTTCCGGCTGCGTGGTATCGCCACCGATGCCGCCGTCTATCAGGGTGTCATACCAGTGCGCGGGGCGTGGCACCGTGCTGGAGATGATGCAGTCTCCCAGCTTTGAT
Organism: Alopecurus myosuroides; assembly: GCA_028641055.1. Taxonomy (NCBI): domain Eukaryota; kingdom Viridiplantae; phylum Streptophyta; class Magnoliopsida; order Poales; family Poaceae; genus Alopecurus; species Alopecurus myosuroides. Next base: position 235,973,879 of record CM054058.1, on the reverse strand, counting down.
GACGTGCTCGGCAGCTGCAGGGGCCCCCTCTCGCTGGACATTGCCTGCAAGACGTGCCTCAACTACGGGATCGTCTACCTCCGTAGGCTCATCGGGTCGGATGATAATGTTGCGCTGAGCTTGTGCCGTAGCACGGTGTTTGTGACGCTCGCGACGCAGCAGGGTGTGCTCTCGTATGATGACATACTCATGTGCTTCTTTGGTGTTCAGGGGATCACCACATTTCCAGGACCAGTTTCTGTCACGTCGACTCCAGCTTCTTTGCCGAATGGCACCGGCAATGATTCTCCAGCTCCGAAGACCAAAGGATCTCCTTTCCGTGGAAAATACGACGACTGTGCAAAGGTCGACCCCGACCCGTACCTCGACGACAAGGCCTTCATCGAAAAGTTCCACAACGATGGGGTGGACATCTTCCATTGCCGTGTTCGTTTCGTCGTTGCTTGTTTGTGTTGGCCGCCGTCGTGTGTGCCATGAAGACCGGAACCGCCAAGATCTCCTACCTGGATATGACGAGTACCTCGACCACGTCTACTTCCTCTTCAAACGTCGATGACAAGAATGACAACGACCATGACGTGAACGACTACCTCGACTACGGAACGAGAACGACTACTTCCACTACTTCCTCGACGTCGACTACTTCCTCCACGTTCCGGAGTTTTCGGCGTTGACCCCGGCGATCCTCTTTCCAACGTGCGAACCCAAACCCCAACCCTATAACCTATATGCCTATTTTCTAAATGTCATCTATTTTATTCATATTAAATCATTCATCATGTCGCCTTGCATTGTGTGGGTTGTGGGTAATTAGCGATCACCTAACAATTAAATATGGGATGTGTTGGGATGTTATATATCTATTCCCGGTTCCATTTAAACTTGTGTAGCTCATCGATATCTTGTTATACATGTTAAACAACATTTAATCTTGTTGGGTAAATAAATAACGTGAACCTCCTAAATTAAATGTTGGGCTTCCGGCTCAATTTAAATTGATTTAATTGCATAAATCATAACTAATTCATTTTAACTCCAAATTTGAAAAGTAAAATATGTTTTCCGATCAAAATTCTCTGAACTTTCAAATATCAACTTTGTTTTCTATTTTGAATAAATTAAATTGCTGAAAACAACTATTTCTTAATTAAGACATTAAAATTGCTAATTCGATAACTTGCTCATTTTAATTCCAAATCCAACAAATAAAGTATGTTTTCATACCAGAAAAATGCACTTAATCTGTTCATGCCATCCATGTTCATGTTTGCACCTTGCATGTTGCATTTGTAGTAGTGTTATGTATGTTCACCTAATAAATAAATATGGAATGTGTTGGGGTATTTAATTCAATTGTTGCCCTATTCCATTTAATATTGCTTAACTCACCTATTTACTGTTTTCCATGCTAAACAACATTTAACTTGATGGTTAGCTAAACAACTTGAACCAATTCCTATTTCTCCGGACTCCGGTTCCGATTAAATTGCTTAAGTTGTTTCCCCTGTTGCATCTTGCCATGCCATGCATATAAAATAGGGTCATGCTGGATCTTTCGCCGTAGAAGTAATTGTTGCATCCGATGTTTGTTCTAGTTCGTTGCTTCTTCGCGGATAGGACGTTGAGATGATGTGAGCAACGACAAGTTCTTCGGATGTACCTCTACTTGCTGGATTCCAGGCAAGTATACTCACTTGCTGCCTATGGCTGCCTTTCATCACTTGTTACCGATTCTTTTCGTTGTTCTTATGCTAGCCTTATGTTTCGATGCTTGTGTCTCGATCCTATCGTATGTTTACCTTGCAGCCATGATATAGCCTTCCTTCCACTTCCTATTAACTGTTGTTTGTTTACCTTGTTGGCCCTCGTGTCGTAGTTGCATGCTTAGTGTTGTTTGCGCTCAAGTCTTGTTGTCCGTCTTATCACCTGTTTAGTTTGATAGTTGGGTTTCAATTCAATCAACAACATGCTAATGTTTTGGGTAATAATAATTTGATGATAAGGCACCGGCAGGAGGCCCGGCGTGGTTTTGAGGCCTGCTAGTGTCGACCCTAATTAGGAAAAGGGTCTTGTCTACTGATCCATGATGAGCGCACTATCCGCATGTGGGAAGCGTGTATGGGCGCCCCCCGCAACTCTGATTCGATTCGCATCTCGTCCAAATCGCCACCCTTAGTTCGGGCTTTCCATTTGATGCACGCATATGCAGGTACGAACCCTTGGCGCCAGGGTGGAACTTTTGTAGTCGGCATTTAGGGCGGCGTGGTCTTCCAGTGCTATGAGGGTCCCCCTTTTCTTCGTGGGGCTTGATTAGCCGTGCGCTCAATTGCACGGGGTTCTTTGGGCTTGATGCGAAGAAGAGTTGGGTTGTGTTGAGTACCTCGCTTGGTGGGTTGATCCCCTGTCTGGCGGGTTATTCTTACGTGTACGGCTAAATTGGTGCATCCCTGCAGGGTTAAATCTTCTCGAGAAGCCGTGTTGTCCGCGGTTATGGATGACTTGGTGAAAGTGCTGGCTAACAAGTACTCAGACAACTTACACTTAACGATGATAACTTGACTAGTAATATAGATTACCTCCACCATAAAATGATGTCACCTTAATCAATAGTGTGAGTTTCCTTGGGTTGCTTCCTTAGTAGGGGGTAACATTGGATGGGTATTGTTTGGTGAGTAGTTGTAGTTGGTTCTGATACGCTATCTTATCCCTTTCTTTTAGCCGGATGTTGTAGCGAGTCTCTGTAGTTAGTTAGTGCAGCCCGCTGCCGCTTCTTTGCAATAATCCTTACCTTTCCGTTGTACCCAAAGTATTTGTATCTTGTGATGATTGGTTACGCTGGTATCTTGTGAGTATGGGTTATCCACTTGCCAGTACTTAACCGTACTGACCCACGAATCCTTTTCGTGGCTGCATATTCCACATTGCAGTCAACAGGTTTGAAGTCTGACGACGTTAGCTTGCGAATCCCTCCGGCTTGGCCTGGGCAGGGATTTGGACGCCAACGGTTATCTTCAGGACTCTTAGTCCAATTTGTATCTTGTCCGTAGTCGGACACTATGTTGTTTCTTCCGCTGTTATTTGGATCTTTGTATTGTATCAGTTGTATCCTTGACTCGTTTGAGTCGTCTTGTATATATCTTTCCTGTTGTTGTTGCGGAATATTCGTGAACTGTTGTAATGTTATCACAAGTGGCAACCTGGAATCGGTTATTATGTGGATGTTGGCGGAATGCTGAAATCTGCATAGTGCCCGATCGTGGGGCGTCACAAATGGTATCAGAGCATGGTTTCCGATTCCCGATATTGTTTCGATACGAATGGTTATCGAAGCAACGGGTCCGCAAAGCCTGTAGGATAACCTCGCTAACAGTCGTTGTTTCTAGAGTGTCAAAAACTATTTTCTGCTAAACTATTTTGGAAACATCTCAATAGGATTCTTGTTTTCTCCTTATCTCTATTCTATTTCCCCTCACATCTTATTTGTTTTGGAGTCTCCCCCCTTGTCTATCTTTCAAAGTGTTAGGATCCTACGTGGGTGGACGTTTTCTGAGCCTTTAACCTAATAGGTTCGATCATCGGAAGATTCCTGGTGGAAGAACATCGTCGTCACTCCGAGCAAGAATCTCTTGTTAGTGGTGTCGAGAAGCCCTTGTTAGTGGTGTCGAGGAGATCAGCTGGAAGCATGAAGAATCGATAGTCGAACTTCTTTCCCCTCCCGGGTTAGCAGGTGGATTGCGAGGGCGCAATCCCTTGTTAGTGGTGTCGACTGTAACGCCCGGGGATTTTCCCCAACTAGAAACTTGTTTGTTTGTTTTCTTTTTCACACATGGCATCATGCATCATATCAACATGGCACAAATAGAATTATTTTCCAAAATATTTTAAATGTTCAACATCTTTTCTTTTCCTAATTCTCTAAATCACTTGTCTATTTTTTTTCTTTCTTTCTGAAGTAATTAATAGAACAAAAGAACAAAAAAAAAGAATTTTGAAGAGGGCAGGCCAGCCCACCACGGCCAGCCTGACCCATCTCCCAAACCTAACCCTAGACCCAACCCCACACGCACACAGAACCCACCACGCACCCATCGCACACGACACCACACACGCCACGCACGCATCGCACACACAGCACCCACGCACGGAATCGCTCGATCCCCATCGCCCCGATCCCCTCTCCTCCTTCGATCCCCAACCATCGAGCGCCGCCCCTCCTCTGCCCCCCGCTCGCTACATCCTCCTCCCTCTCCTTCCCTTCCCCAAGCTCCGGCCGCCCCCTTCCGTCTGCCCCCCAACCTCCTCCTCTGCCTCGTCTCCTCCTAGACCGAGCAGCGTCGTCCCCTCCTTGCGTCCTCCTCCCATCGAGCCAAACCTCCCGTCGCCTCCACCCCCCACCTCCCACACCTGCGCCTCCCTCTCACCGGAGACCGCCGCTCAAGGTCGTCCGCCTCCACCAGCTCGCCTCTTTTCCTCCCGACGCCGTCCCCGCCGCCTAGCCTCTGCTCCAACGCCACACAGCGCGCCTCCTGCTGCCGGTACATCAACGCGTTCGTGGCCATCTCCATCGCGCGCTACGCAAACGCGACAGGCCGGCTGGGCGTGCCGCCGGCGTTCTCCGAGATCTGCCTCGGTGCCGTCTCCGACACGTTCCGGATGCGTGGTATCGCCACCGATGCCGCCGTCTTCTGCGGCCTCGGCCCCAAGATCAGGGTGTCATACCAGTGCGCGGGGCGTGGCACCGTGCTGGAGATGATGCAGTCTCCCAGCTTTGATGACGTGCTCGGCAGCTGCAGGGGCCCCCTCTCGCTGGACATTGCCTGCAAGACGTGCCTCAACTACGGGATAGTCTACCTCCGTAGGCTCATCGGGTCGGATGATAATGTTGCGCTGAGCGTGTGCCGTAGCGCGGTGTTTGTGACGCTCGCGACGCAGCAGGGTGTGCTCTCGTATGATGACATACTCATGTGCTTCTTTGGTGTTCAGGGGATCACCACATTTCCAGGACCAGTTTCTGTCACGTCGACTCCAGCTTCTTTGCCGAATGGCACCGGCAATGATTCTCCGGCTCCGAAGACCAAAGGATCTCCTTTCCGTGGAAAATACGACGACTGTGCAAAGGTCGACCCCGACCCGTACCTCGACGACAAGGCCTTCATCGAAAAGTTCCACAACGACGGGGTGGACATCTTCCATTGCCGTGTTCGTTTCGTCGTTGCTTGTTTGTGTTGGCCGCCGTCGTGTGTGCCATGAAGACCGGAACCGCCAAGATCTCCTACCTGGATATGACGAGTATCTCGACCACGTCTACTTCCTCTTCAAACGTCGATGACAAGAATGACAACGACCATGACGTGAACGACTACCTCGACTACGGAACGAGAACGACTACACTACAAGAAATATGCTGATACTTGACGCTCTGTTTTCGTCACCAAATCGTCATCATATTTCATCCATGACGATCTTATGACGAAAAACAAATCGTTGAAAACCGAGCGTCAGTAATTAACCGCAACGACGTTTTGTTTGAAAGCGTCATGGATATCCACGACGATTTAGGAACGTCATGAATCTATGACGATCTGAAATCGTCGTGAGCAGTCCGGGCAAGACACATCAGCTCCGACGTGGCTTGTCCTACGTGGCAAGATTACGACGAAATGAAATCGTCGTGGATCAAAATCGGCCCGGTCCGTTTCGGTGATCTTCATGGGCCTTAGCCTTTTAAAGTCTAGGAATTGGCCTTTTAATGAAATTTTTCAATCGTGTTTCTTTAATAGTGTTTGGGCCAGGGGAATTTTAGAGCCCATATATTTTTCGGTCCATTAGAGAAATCTGCTATTTTGAATCTTTATATTTTATTTTACTGTTTTTATTCAGACATTGTATGGGCCAGGAAATGGCCTTTTGCGATCTGCAAACTTTGGGTCCTCTATCTATTATTGCAACGAATCACACCACTTTTTTTTTCTTTTCTGTCAAGGTATGCGGTTCAATCAAATATAGACAAGAATTTGAATTGCCAACAAATTACACAGGAACTTAAAATTCAGCATTCATATAACTTATTATCAAAAATATCAGGCAAGACGCTAGTGAATAACCAGGAACATTACATTCAAAATTACATAAATAGAAGGAAAATCCATTCCACCTGGAACTTGCTGCCCTACAGCAGAGCATCCAAGTTCTTAGCTCAAGGGAAAATGGTGCCACTATGGCTGGATCAAGTGAATCCACATCTCGATAAAGGGTGCTGCAACTAGGCTTCGACCTCCCCGAGCTGTGTGTTCTTGCAGAATGACGATGCCGCTAGACCTGGCAAACAACAAGACAACAAAAATGTCAGCCACTTCAAACTTGTACCGTACATGTGAGTGAACGGATGTGATATGGATCCAATAAAAATTGACAGAAGCTACCATATTCATTTTCAAAATGGCATGTCATATGGTTGCCATTTGGTACCAGAAATTGAAGCATAGCACGTCTTACTAATTCAGTTCAACATAGAACCAGCAAACCAGGTTAGGGAGGAAAAAAGAGAGGATGGAAAGTGCTTACTTTAGTGGGTAGTGCCCAGCTTCATGCACTCCACGCCCAGCTGCATCAACACTAGAGCTGGAATAGCCGGGCAACGCCTAGGAGCAGGAGCAGCAGCATCAGCGGCCATGAGAGGTGAGGCTGCATCCGGCCTAGGAGCAAGAACATCACCGCCATGGCTGGAACAGCAGGGTCACACCTGACCAAACGAACACAAGATTTCATTAATGAGCACATTGACAGGATATGTAAGCTAATTGCATAATGCAGAGGATCTGCCCAATCATATGTTAGGTAGAAACACCCAAAAATGCATTGACAACCATTAAATCAGCATGCTTGTGCCAAATTTGTTTTTATCATAATATCTTTACAAAATTTGACTTGTACAACTTATGCAGATAGATGAACAAACTTTAAGAAATATAAACCTCTAAAGAAAGCGATAAACTGGAAAAGCGCTTCAATGATTAATTATTCATGGCAACACATCTAGAAAAAGGTTCAAGATCAGTGTACCCAACTATCGATACAATGTACAATGCCATGAAAATACTAGCTGTAATCTCAATACCATTATTAAATCGACATTATTAGACCATGCAGGAAACTATGTGTTCTCTCCTGACAATTCATACACCAAGAGTAGTGCCCGACAAATGGGAAGGCGGACTGATCATGTACTTGAGTAGAGACATATAAGCTATGAACTAAACCTTATGGCATGAAAATTCCAGAATGTTCAAACAAGATTCAGTTACAGATACAAATTGGAGAGCTAAATAACTGCAGCAGTTATCCTAATTAGCACAGCAAAAATACAGTGCCATTGCTAGTAGATGATAGTCAGAGAATATTGTACCTCTTCAAGTAATAGGGCCGAGCTCACCTCAAGGAACCCGGTCTGCGGCAGCATGGCCAACACTAGGGACATCACCAGCCCCATATTTTTTTCCTTGACAATAATGAGGTGTGAGCATTAGGTGATCAGATCTTAAATAGGCTAACAATGTTCATATTGAAGCATTATAAACCAATACTGATAGAAACTGCTGTAGAAGGATTGAAACAGCACACATTAACACATGGAACATCCATCAAACGACCAAGCATGAAAGTAACATGCTGACATAGATACACACAGATAAACAGTATCATCATAAACCATAGACCGATTAGTACAAAACTGGTTCAGGCAGAAGCAATATATCAATACACTATCCATTAACACAACCCTATATAGATTGAGTAGAGACCCTTTTGATACCACACATACACACCCGCCATAAAATGCAGAGGATAATCGTACACACATACACAAGATCATGATTCGGATCAACACCACAACGTAGATCGCTAAACCTCGCCGTGGCATAATTATTTGAGGTGACAGCGACAACATACTACTACTACTACTACTACTACTACTACTGGAAGATTGGAAACAAGGCTTACCCATTAGCGTACTTGAGTAGCATGATTGGGGGCTTGCTGCACACAAAAACAGAATGAGCATTAGATATATTTGCATGGGAAAAGAACTGTCGTACTAAGATAACTCATTTAAATTAGAGCAGTTTGTTTAAGTTGCACAATCTAGAAGTCTGAAGAGACACAAACATGTATTGGAACAGTGGAAGGCTACAAACTACTGAACTGCCAGGTAAACATTAATTTGACCAATGTTGAAGTGTTGCTGATGTATTACTTAGAATAAGGTGCATAAACAAAGAAGGATAAGTCTTGGTTCATCAGGTTATGGATGTCATGAATGTAACGCCAACATAAGGCAATTGATTGACACAAAATCCTTCTAGTCCTAGCATTTACTAACCAAATGGTCATTTTGTTAAAAAACAAAATCACAGAAAATAAAATGAGGAACAGTAAGACAGTGTAGACCCAAACTAGAATGTATTAACAGAACCAGCTATGAGTGAGACCCAGCGCTTGCCTGAAAGCCATGAAACTAGAGCACAAAGGATCTAATGTGGTACAATATCAATCAAACTATCTTGTAAAACAGAAAAATGAGTAGGGGCCAGAAACTACTTCAGGTTACATTGGAGTTATAACATAAGGATATTGACAATCAAGCATATATAACATCAGCATGCTTGCCTATAAAAATGAAAGGTTAGCTACAAATTAGGGGCCAGAAACTACTTCAGGTTACATTGGAGTTATAACATAAGGATATTGACAACTAAAAACTGCATAGAAGGCCAAAACCAGCCAGCCAATAGCATGCTATTATACTTCCTAATAAGAGACATAATGTTCATCTGGATACAACATACACCGAAACCTCATGATTTTCAGAGTAGAAAATATGCACGACTAAGGATTTAGGCCAGCCTTCTGTCGCAATTGCAGCTACTCCCAACCTACAGTAGCTATGGATAGTCTTGCAAGTTGGCAACTAAAGTAGCAATTTAGAAAGAGGGGGAATGAAGGCAGAGAACCTTGATGGAGTGGTACAGGGACGGCTTGATGCCGATGCAAGTGTAATCGTTGTCGATGTGCTAGGGTTGGCGAGCTCGGGGCGGCCGGATCTAGCAGAGTGGAGGCCCGTGGCTGCCAGATCTGAGGGACGTGAGGCCAGCAACGACCAGTCAGCAACCGGAGGAGGAGCAGTTGATTTTGTAGGTGGAAGCTGCGGTGGGGGTTACCTGGATGTCCTCCAAGGTAGGATAGTTGGAGGGCGTGGGGGAGAGGTGGGAGCGATAGAGTTCGGCCGGCGGCGAGCTGACGTCGTCGGGCGCGGCCTTGGCGTCAACGAACTGCAGCAGTGCGCGTCACCATGGGGGAAGCCGAGTAAGGAGGGGATCTCGCCTCCGGTGGCGGCCTCTGGATCCGGCATCGGAGAGATAGGCCTCACCACAACGGAGAGATCTGCGAGCATAGGGTAGTGGTGAGGATGCGTGTGAGTTTGTGGAAAGAGAGGGGGTGCGGATCAGAGGAGGTGGACTCACCGGGCTATCCCTGACGACGACGAGGGTCGGAGAAGAGATCCGCGGGTGGCTGGCCCAGCCACGCTAGCCGCCCCGCACCGGCCCTTGAGGGAGTCGCCGTTGTGAAGCGATGGAGGCGCCTGCACTGGGATCTAGGATGTCAAGCGACGGGGAGGTACTCTGGGTCGAGGCGGCGAGCCGTGAGACAGAGGGTGGTACTCTGGGTCGAGGTCGGAGAGCAGGCGTAGTGGGCGCGGTGCTGGTGGCGGCGGGCGGGGGGAGTGGCGGCGGGCGGGGGGAGAAGAAGAGAGGGGGCGCTGGGAGATTTTGTGTTAGGGTTTGTCCCTAAAATTTGGTCTCCCCGCTCGAACCCGCGCCCGCGGTTCGGAAATTAGGAGTGAGTGCGTGACTCGCACTAGGGACACTACTGTGATGGTCCCACAGGTCAGCCTCTGTTTTTAGGAGTTGTGCAAATTGTGTGTTGACTATGAAGAGTAAATAAAATACTAAATAAACCTAAAAAAATATCATGGAAAATAGAAGAAAACAAGAAAATTAAAGTAAACCAAGTGTTTAAATTTGAGCTAGAAAACCTTTTTAATGAACCTTGCTATTTCATGAGGTAAACAAGTAAAATAAATCAACAATTAAATCAAGTGAAATCCCAAAAAAAATCAAATTTTAAGTACTCAAATAATCATCTCATGATAGATCCGACAAGAGTAATTTTCCATTTTCGGAGTGAGATCCGATAAAAATACCATTTTCCATTTTCGGAGTGTCAAAAAAAGGTTTTGGCCACATCCACGGCATAGTTTGTTGAAATGTGACCATATTACACACAAAGATGCATATTGGTACAACTAACAATGTTCACGAAGAAAGTTTTATTTTTCGTTGAATAGAAATACCATTTTTCATCTCCGGAGTGTCAAAACTGGGTTTTTTTGTGAAGCACATACACAAAATATGTTGCAAAAATGTATAAAGTAAAATTCTAAATATATTATGTCATATTTTATCTACAAATAACAAACTTACTACCTCTCAATAGCTCAAAATACACCTCTTTCGAAAAAGACAAATTTCTGCCGATTCCGCTGAAACCGGGCCAAATTTGAACTACAGGTGCCTCGTAGTTTTATCTTTATTTTTAAAAAAAATCATTTTAGGTACCCAAGTACCCAACATAGATACAACAATAGTTCATCAAGATTCAACCCCTAGGTACGAACGGTCATGTCCCCCGTTTTGACCTTTTTCCGAAACCGGCTTTGAAAATTCCAGAAAATTCAAAAAAACTCGAAACGATGCAAGATCTTCGCGTGGTGTTGTTATATATGTCCTAGTATCCACCAAAAATAATAAACTTCGAATAAGACAATTTGGTGGAAAATGTGTTCACAAAAATGAGCTATCTCGTACGAAGATTTATGGCTTTCGGGCGAAATGACGGATGTTTTGGCCACATCCACGGCATAGTTTGTTGAAATGTGACCATATTCCACACAAAGATGCATATTGGTATAACTAACAATGTTCACGAAGAAACTTTTATTTTTCGCTGAATAAAAATACCATTTTCCATCTCCGGAGTGTCAAAACTAGGTTTTTTTGTGAAGCACATACACAAAATATGTTGCAAAAATGTAGAAAGTAAAATTCTAAATATATTATGTTATATTATATCTATAAATAACAAACTTACTACCTCTCAATAGCTCAAAATACACCTCTTTCGAAAAAAGACAAATTTCTGCCGATTCCGCTGAAACCGGGCCAAATTTGAACTACAGGTGCCTCGTAGTTTTCTCTTTATTTTTTTTAAAAATCATTTTTAGGTACCCAAGTACCTATTTCAACATAGATACAACAATAGTTCATCAAGATTCAACCCCTAGGTACGAACGGTCATGTCCCCCGTTTTGACCGTTTTCCGAAACCGGCTTTGAAAATTCCAGAAAATTCAAAAAAACTCGAAACGATGCAAGATCTTCGCGTGGTGTTGTTATATATGTCCTAGTATCCACCAAAAATAATAAACTTCGAATAAGACAATTTGGTGGAAAATGTGTTCACAAAAATGAGCTATCTCGTACGAAGATTTATGGCTTTCGGGCGAAATGACAGATGTTTTGGCCACATCCACGGCATAGTTTTTTGAAATGTGACCATATTCCCACAAAGATTCATATTGGTATAACTAACAATGTTCACGAAGAAACTTTTATTTTTCGTTGAATAAAAATACCATTTTCCATCTCTGGAGTGTCAAAACTAGGTTTTTTTGTGAAGCATATACACAAAATATGTTGCAAAATTGTACAAAGTAAAATTCTAAATATATTATGTCATATTAGATCTACAAATAACAAATTTAATACCTCTAAATAGCTTTTAATACACCTCTTTCGAAAAAGACAAATTTCTGCCGATTCCGTTGAAACCGGGCCAAATTTGAACTACGGGTGCCTCATATGTTGCTCGTGATTTTTTGAAAAAATCATTTTTAGACACACAACTACCTATTTAAATAGAGATGTACCAAGAGTTCATAAAGATTCAATACCTAGGTACGAACGGTCATGTCCCCCGTTTTGACCGTTTTCCGAAACCGGCTTTCAAAATTCCAGAAAATTCAAAAAAAATCGAAACGATGCAAGATCTTCACGTGGTGTTGTTATATATGTCCTAGTATCCATAAAAAATAATAAACTTTGAATACGACAATTTGGTGGGAAATGTGTTCACAAAAATGAGCTATCTCGTACGAAGATTCATGGCTTTCGGGCGAAATGACGGATGTTTTGGCCACATCCATGGCATAGTTTGTTGAAATCTGACCATATTCCACAAAAAGATGCATATTGGTATAACTAACAATGTTCACGAAGAAACTTTTATTTTTCGTTGAATGAAAATACCATTTTCCATCTCCGGAGTGTCAAAACTGCGTTTTTTTGTGAAGCACCTACCAAAAATATGTTGCAAAAATGTACAAAGTAAAATTCTAAATATATTATGTCATATTTGATCTACAAATAACAAACTTACTACCTCTAAATAGCTCTATATAGACCTCTTTCGAAAAAGACAAATTTCAGCCGATTCCGGTGAAACCGGGCCAAATTTGAACTATAGGTGCCTCGTAGTTTGCTCATGATTTTTTCTAAAAATCATTTTTAGATAAAAAAGTACCTATTTCTTCATAGATATACAAATATTTTTACAAATTTCTAAAACTTGATATGAATTGCCATGTTGATGATTTTGACCCCAAAATTGTAATTCAAAATCGAATAGTCTCTATTAAAGAAATAAATGCTCATGAAAAGGATTGTATTTTTGTTTTGTACTGAAATGTTTATAAATTATCTATAATGGCTAGGAATAGATTTAAAAAAGTTTTTAAAATTGATTTCGGTCAATTTGTATGTCATATTTAATTTCTACAAATGATAACAGAAAAAAGAAAAAAAAAATCGAGCCAGGCCGGCCCAACTGGTGTGAGCGCGCACTTCATAGGCAGAATTCGGCATGCTACATAGGCTAAAGCCCAAGATAAGCCCAAGCGCATGGCTTATATTACTGGAGCATGATGTTCTTGTTTCACCTTGGCCCAAGCCCACTCGATATCGCCATAATAAAGAGGTCTATTGCGCTGCTTGTTCACAAGAGCTGTGTTGGCCCGTTGGTGAGCGCACTTGTAGGCATGTGCTAGGTCGCTGGTTCGAATCCTGTCTAGCTCATTTTTGTTGTTTAATATGGGGCGGGTGCGTGCTGTAGGTGTTTGCTGTCCTGTGCGTTGTGCTCTAGGTGTGTGTTGTCCTGTGCGTTGTGTGGCTGTTCTTGACACATGACCCCCCAAAATGACACGTACACACAGCGGTTCTTGACCCAAAATGACACATAGACCCAACTTGTAAGAGAAACTGATGACGTGACTATGACACGTAGGATAAATCTGTCTATTAAGAAGAATGCATCATATCATGACGATTTGAATTCGTCGTGATCGGCTAAAAATATGCCCATAGACTATCCTGTCTCGTTTGTGACGATTTCATCTTATGTGTACATGACGTTTTTTACTCGAATCGTCGTTATTTTACGGGGTTTTGGTTCCCTCAAATGCCTTACGAAAATCTTGTCTGAAATCGTCGTAACTTTATGACAATTTCATTCATCGTCACTGCGAGAACGTCATGTATCAACACATTTCTTGTAGTGCTACTTCCACTACTTCCTCGACGTCGACTACTTCCTCCACGTTCCGGAGTTTCCAGCGTTGACCCCGGCGATCCTCTTTCCAACGTGCGAACCCAAACCCCAACCCTATACCTATATGCGTATTTTCTAAATACAATCTTTTTTATAAATGTCATATCATTCATCGTGTTGCATTGCATATTGTGGGTGCGGGCAATAATAATATCACCTAATAATTAAATATGGAATGAGTTGGAATAATTAAATATTGTCCCGGTTCCATTTAAAATTGCATAACTCATAACTAATTCATTTTAACTCCAAATTTGAAAAGTAAAATATGTTTTCCAATCAAAATTCTCTAAACTTTGCAAATATAAACTTTGTTTTCTGTTTTGAATAATTTAAATTGCTGAAAACAACTATTTCTTATTTAGTGCATTTAAATTGCCAATTTAATAACTTGCTCAATTCAAAACCAAATTCCACATATCAAATATGTTTTCCAACCAGAAAAATGCAAGGAATATTAATATGCCATCCATGTTCATGTTTGCACCTTGCATTTTGCCTTTGTAGTAGTGTTATGTATGTTCACCTAATAAATAAATATGGAATGTGTTGGGGTATTTAATTCAATTGTTGCCCTATTCCATTTAATATTGCTTAACTCACCTATTTACTGTTTTCCATGCTAAACAACATTTAACTTGATGGTTAGCTAAACAACTTGAACCAATTCCTATTTCTCCGGACTCCGGTTCCGATTAAATTGCTTAAGTTGTTTCCCCTGTTGCATCTTGCCATGCCATGCATATAAAATAGGATCATGCTGGATCTTTTGCCGTAGAAGTAATTGTTGCATCCGATGTTTGTTCTAGTTTGTTGCTTCTTCGCGGATAGGATGTTGAGATGATGTGAGCAACGACAAGTTCTGTGGATGTACCTCTACTTGCTGGATTCCAGGCAAGTATACTCACTTGCTGCCAAATGGCTGCCTTTCATCACTTGTTACCGATTCTTCCGTTGTTCTTATTCTAGCCTTTTGATTCGATGCTTGTGTCTCGATCCTATTATATGTTACCTTGCAGCCATGATATAGCCTTCCTTCCACTTCCTATTAACTGTTGTTTGTTTACCCTGTTGGCCCTCGTGTCATAGTTGCATGCTTAGTGTTGTTTGCGCTCAAGTATTGTTGGTCGTCTTATCACCTGTTTAGTTTGATAGTTGGGTTTCAATTCAATCAACGACATGTTAATGTTTTGGGTAATAATAATTTGATGATAAGGCACCGGCAAGAGGCCCGGCGTGGTTTTGAAGCCTGCTAGTGTCGACCCTAATTAGGAAAAGGGTCTTGTCTACCGATCCATGATGAGCGCACTAACCGCATGTGGGAAGCGAGTATGGGCGCCCCCCGCAATTCTGATTCGATTCGCATCTCGTCCAAATCGCCTCATTTAGTTCGGGTTTTCCATTTGCCGCATGCATATGCAGGTGCGAACCCTTGGCGCCAGGGTGGAACTTTTGTAGTCGGCATTTAGGGAGACACGTTCTTAGAGTGCTATGAGGGTCCCCTTTTCTTCGTGGGGCTTTATTAGCCGTGCGCTCAATTGCACGGGGTTCTTTGGGCTTGATGCGAAGAAGAGTTGGGTTGTGTTGAGTACCTCGCTTGGTGGGTTGATCCCCTGTCTGGCGGGTTATTCTTACGTGTACGGCTAAATTGGTGCATCCCTGCAGGGTTAAATCTTCTCGAGAAGCCGTGTTGTCCGCGGTTATGGATGACTTGGTGAAAGTGCTGGCTAACAAGTACTCAGACAACTTACACTTAACGATGATAACTTGACTAGTAATATAGATTACCTCCACCATAAAAATGAATGTCACCTTAATCAATAGTGTGAGTTTCCTTGGGTTGCTTCCTTAGTAGGGGGTAACATTGGATGGGTATTGTTTGGTGAGTAGTTGTAGTTGGTTCTGATACGCTATCTTATCCCTTTCTTTTAGCCAGATGTTGTAGCGAGTCTCTGTAGTTAGTTAGTGCAGCCCGCTGCCGCTTCTTTGCAATAATCCTTACCTTTTCGTTGTACCCAAAGTATTTGTATCTTGTGATGATTGGTTACGCTGGTATCTTGTGAGTATGGGTTATCCACTTGCCAGTACTTAACCGAACTGACCCACGAATCCTTTTCGTGGATGCATATTCCACATTGCAGTCAACAGGTTTGAAGTCTGACGACGTTAGCTTGGGAATCCCTCCGGCTTGGCCTGGGCAGGGATTTGGACGCCAACGGTTATCTTCAGGACTCTTAGTCCAATTTGTATCTTGTCCGTAGTCGGACACTATGTTGTTTCTTCCGCTGTTATTTGGATCTTTGTATTGTATCAGTTGTATCCTTGACTCGTTTGAGTCGTCTTGTATATATCTTTCCTGTTGTTGTTGCGGAATATTCGTGAACTGTTGTAATGTTATCACAAGTGGCAACCTGGAATCGGTTATTATGTGGATGTTGGCAGGAATGCTGAAATCTGCATAGTGCCCGATCGTGGGGCGTCACACATAACCACTGATAGGGTGACACAACCAAGTCACAAGGTTCCACACAGATAATAAAAAGTTTGCAATGACAAAAAAGAAACTAAATACACCGGAGCACAAGCCTATAAGATCGAAACGGAAGGCAAAAGACTCGTTCTCCCACCCTTGCAAAGCCCGTGAAATCCTAATAGGGACTCCTTCTCCCCCTTTGGCATCAAATACGCTAAAAAGGGAAAAGGAGTCCAACTAGCGTCCCAAGAGATCACTCGGCACCATCATCTCCTCCGCGGTGCTCCTCGTCCTCTTCCTCCTCTTCATACTCATGATCTCCACGGTTGCCACCATCATCAAAATCATCGTCAGCAGATTCCTCTTCATCATCAACATCAGCCGCAGACACCCAAAAGTAGAAATAATCATCATGAACCTCAGGAATCTCACAGGGAACATAGACAGCAGCAGTGAGAGATGGAGGATCTTCAGGCACATCGATCCCAGTAGCTCGACGGTCATCGTTCTGAATGCGGCGATTCTCCTTGGCCAGCTCTCTAGCCTCATGGGCAATCTCCCTAGTGTCACTTCACATACTGAACATTGTCCTGAAGAAATTGGCAATGCCACTAGAGGGATGTTGAGAAGCACCACTCGAAGAAGCAGAAGGAGTAGCTTGAGACGTCTTGGACTTGGCCTTGGTGTACTCAGGAATCTCAACACCACGAATGAGGGAAGGCACCATCTTCTTGCCCTTCACCACTGGAAATTCATCCATGATATAAACTCCCAACTTGGCATTAATGAACCTCTGAATCAAAGGGACAAAAGCTGGCTTCTTCTTCTCCATGATCCCAATACATATCTCTCGGTATAGGAAATCCATCGCATCTATCTTCCTCTGATTTTGGGGCTTAGTGAGCATCATGAGATTCACCATATAGGCCCTAATGGCTGAGTAGTCACCAGCCTTGACCACAATGGTGGCACGGAAGATCTTGGACAGAAGGTTGTAGTAGGGGTACATGTTGGAGTTGAATGGCCTGTCTTGCCCTGAACATCAGGAGGATAGCAGAAATCCAAGATGGAATTGTCATATTCTGAGTTGTCGTGTACCTTGAAACCATGATGACCATAAGTGGTCTTCCATTTGTAACCCAGAGCATCAGCAAATTCACACAAGTTTCTAGTGATATTCTCCTCCCCAGGCATCCATGTCATAGTGCGCACGGCATCACCCGTGCAGTTGAGAGTGCAATAGAACTGAGCCAACAAGTACGGACAATACTCGCACTCAATTTCCAGAAGTGGTGTCACATTCAGCTTCACCAAGCAATCATGAACATGACGGAGATCACCATTCTTGTGCCTATGATAGAAATCCATATAAATCTGAACCTGCTCACAGTCAAGAGGATCATGTGTGGAGTAGAATTCATCCCAAGCCTTTTGCTGAGGATTAGTCCAAAAACGTGGATCTTGACAAGTGAGCTCAGCAAAACGGTATGGGTTCCTCCTCTTGAATGCTTTCCACTGAGCCACGGAGAAAGATTTCAGATCCACTTCGGGCAGCCTCTCAACCTGATCATCCTCACGACTCCCGGCACGAACACCGGAGGTACGAACCCTTTGAGGGCGAGAACCCCTTCCAGCAGAGGACTTCCTCTTGGTACCCGTACAAGAGCCGCCACCACCTGTGAATAGAGGAAATAGAAATAGCTGGATATGAGTGCATATGCCAAACGGGAAACAAAAGAACTCCAAAAGTTTGATGTAGTGCAAGTTTTCCGAATTTCTGGCACGATGCGGAATTATTCCGGAAGGGTCCGGAATTATTCCGATCGGGCCGGAATTATCCCGACAGGATCCGGAATTTTTCCGGGACCCTCGATTTGACTCGAGATATCCCCAAAAATTCGAATTTCTTGGCTTACAAACTGCACCAAACTGAAGGAAGACCTTGGACAAGATCCTAGAATTGAACTGATGTGCGGGAAATCGTGGGAGCGACATGTATGAGATAGATCTAAGTCTAGATTGCAAGTTGGTTAGACTAGATCTAAGATGGCATGGAAACTAGGGTAAGGAGATTGGCCAAGTATGAATAAGTTGATAGGAACTCGAAACTAGATCAAACCCTAGGTGAGATTTCATCTAGAACAAAAACCAACCAACAAAATCGAGAAAGAGGAGATGCCAATCAAAATTCCTTCCATGGGGGATGTCCTTGTCCAAAGAGGGATAAAAAATCCTCCCTAAGGTAAACGGGGACGGATGCTGCGAAGTTTTGGTGGCTAGGGCACGAGAGGAGGGGAAAATGAGAAGAAAAAATCCCTCCCGTGCGTTCTTGGCCTTTTATAGGCGGAAAAACTGTCAGGCCCGGAATGGATCCGATCGGTCCGGAATTATTCCGGAAGGATCCGGAATTTTCCCGACTGGGTCGGATTTCTCTAGAATAATTCCGGCCTATTCCAGATTCGCTCCGAACTAGACCAGAAACTGGCAGTTTAAATGGATAGGAACAGTGTGTCTTAGTGTGGAGTAAGGCATATGCATAGAGATGAACAAAGGAGGGAAAAATGGACACGACAATACAAGGGGTTAGTGATTCCTAGTCTTACTCCTCGGGAAAGATACAAATAAGATGCAAATAGCAACGAGGAGTAGTATTCGGAGAAGTAAATAAGCTTAACAACTCAAATGCAACCAACTAAGAACCAACTCTTCAATTAAGAAGAGGTTGGTGGCCAAAGCCACCATGTAAGAGATCATGGCATGCAACCGCGAAGATATATCTTGGGGGCATTACCATTGCTCAACATTGAAGCTCACAATTCAACATTAGAAAAAGAGAGATAACAATGAATTTTTGTTATGTGCATAATGGGGGGGAGGGAGAACCCAATGTGTTAGGATAACACTCCCCCTATGTCCATGCCTACACCTAAACCCAAACATGTCTCATCTATAGGGGTGTGTGCAAGATCCTCAAGTCAAACTCCTAGAATCAATGGTTTTTAGTTCATTCCTCAAGAACATGAATCTTGCATCGTCGAGTGGCTTCATGAAGATATCCGCAATATTGTCCTTGGTGGGCACATAAGCTAGTGCAATATCACCTCTTTCCACATGGTCTCCGATGAAATGATGGCGAATCTCAATATGTTTTGTTCTTGTATGTTGCACGGGGTTGTATGCGATCTTGATGGCACTTTGATTGTCACACAAGAGAGGCACCTTAGCCAAATGAACGGAATATTCCTTGAGAGTTTGCCTCATCCATAGCAATTGGGTGGAAGCACTTGCGGCGGCTACATACTCGGCTTCGGCGGTGGAGAGAGATATGCAATTTTGCCTCTTGGAAGACCAACTCACCAAAGACCTACCAAGAAATTGGCAAGACCCGTAAGTAGACTTCCTATCATCTTGATCACCGGACCAATCGGAATCCATGTAGCCCTTGAGAGAGAATTGTGTCCCCTTTGGGTACCACAAACCAAACCTTGGGGTATGAACCAAATACCGAAATATCCTATGGACCGCCATTAAATGGCTTTCCTTAGGAGCTGCTTGCTACCTTGCACACACACCTACACTCAAAATGATATCGGGCCTAGATGCACAAAGGTAAAGCAAAGAACCAATCATAGAACAATACAACTTTTGGTCCACATATGAACCCTTCGGATTACACAAGAGGTGGCACTTGACTTGCATAGGAGATGGCTTGATCTTTGCATATTGGAGATTAAACCTCTTGGTCATGTCTTGGGTATACTTGGCTTGAGAAATGAAAGTCCCTCGAGCCAATTTCTTGATCTCAAAGCGAAGGAAGAATTTAAGCTCTCCCATCATAGACATCTCGAACCTGTCAGTCATAAGCTTTGAGAACTCATTATTGAAAGCTTGGTTAGTTGAGCCAAAGATAATATCGTCCGCATGGAGTTGGCATATGAAAAGCTCTCCCTTTACTCTCTTTGTGAAGAGAGTGGGGTCGATATTCCCAACTTCAAAACCACGGTCATCCAATAACTCTCTAAGGTGCTCATACCACACACGTGGTGCTTGTTTAAGTCCATAGAGTGCCTTATTGAGCGTGTAGACATGTTTAGGGAAGTTGAGGTTCTCGAACCCCGGGGTTTTTTAACATATACCTCCTCTTTGAGTGGATCATTCAAGAAAGCACTTTTTACATCCATTTTTTGCAATTTCAAATTATGCGAAGAAGCATAAGCAAGGAGGATACGGATGGACTCAAGGCGAGCCACGGGGGCATAGGTTTCATCAAAGTCAATGCGTTCAACTTGAGTGTAACCTTGAGCTACCAATCTTGCCTTGTTCCTAAAAACAATGTCATGCTCATCTTGCTTGTTCTCGAATATCCACTTAGTGCCAATAACATTGTGGCAATCTTTGGGCTTCTCAACTAATCTCCAAACCTTGTTGCGCTCAAAGTTATTGAGCTCATCATGCATAGCTTCAACCCAATCAGAGTCCTCAAGAGTTTCAAACACTTTCTTTGGTTCCACCATAGATATGTGAGCTTGATGCTCACTAAAATGTGCCAATTGATTTATTGTAGATCTTATAGCTTGAATAAATTCCAAGACCTTGTTGTCTTGGGCATCAATTTTCTCCAAAGCTCTTCTTATCCTTCTAGCACGATGGGCTTCGATCTCCTCATTATTGCAAGGAGGGATCACTTGATCATCTTGATCATTTGGATCCCTGTCTTGACCAACATGGCATTGATCATCATCATCATCAACAACAACAACTTCTTCAACACTAGCTTCAACTTGAGGAGAGGAGGATGAGGATGGTTGATCTTGGCCTTGACCTTGACTAGCATGGATGATAGGAGTGGTTGCATCTTGCGTAGTAACTTGGTCAATAAGTGGAGGGTCTTCAACATGTTCTTGGTTAGGTGCATCACTTGGCTCCTTGTCTTGTTCTTTTATTGTAGAGGAGGGCTCCACTTGAGTAGAGAATAGTCCTTCTCGAGTCGCCATAAGTTGTCCCTCAATGGGCCGAAAAATCCCACACCCATCCTTCCTATAGCTTCTTGAGGCATTTCAACATCTACATTAGAAACATGAAATTGCGCCACTTGGGAGCCATCATTTTCCTCAAAAACCACACTAAAATATTCTATGACAATCCGTGAGGCTTTGTCAAAGACTCTATAAGTGTGGGATTCAGCACCGTAACCAACAAATATACCCTAATAGTTTTGGATTGAAATTTAGACAACCTAACACCCTTGATCACATAAAAGCACTTACAACCGAATACACAGAAGTAGGAGATGTTGGGCTTGTTGCCGATGAGGATCTCATATGGAGTCTTGTCCAAGACCTTGCGGATGTAGATGCGGTTCGAGGAGTGGCATGCGGTGGATATGGCCTCGGCCCATAAATATTGGGGAGAAGAATACTCCGCCAACATGGTCCTTGCCATATCCAAGAGAGTGTGATTCTTCCTTTCGGCTACACCATTTTGTCGAGGAGTGTAAGTGGTGGAGTATTGATGACGAATGCCCTCAACACTAAGGAATTCATTCAAAGTGTAGTTCTTGAACTCCGAACCATTATCACTCCTAATAGCCATGATTTGCACATTGTGTTTCCGTTGCACTTGGTTGGAGAAGTCGATGATGGTTTGTTGATTCTCACTCTTTCACTTGAAGAAATAAACCCAAGTGTATCTTGAATAATCATCGACAATCACCAAGCAATACTCTTGCCTCCAAGACTTGCCTCGGGCACGGCACCAAAGAGATCAACATGGAGAAGCTCCAAGATCCTCTTTGATGAAATAATAGTCTTAGCCTTGTGCGAGATGTCATGCATCTTTCCTTCAAAACACGACCTACAAACGCGATCTTTCGAAAAGGAAACTTTTTATTTTAGTACGACAATAAGGCCACCTTTGTGAAGACTTTGCAAAGTTCTCATGTTGACATGGGATAAGCGGCGATGCCACAACCACCCCACGTCCGCCTTTCCAAAAAGACACATTGATTCAGAGTTGTTAGACTTCGAAAAGTCCACCACGAACAGATCGTATTCAACATGTCCCACGTATGCAACGTCAAGAGTCTTGCTCCTCAAAAGGACCACAATCTCTTCATAAAAAATACGGAGAAACCCATCTTTCCAAGAGAGCGGACGGAAAATAAATTGAAACCAAGGGATTCGACAAGCATGACATTCACGATAGTAATATCGGGAGCAATCACAACCTTGCCAAACTTCGATACCTTAGGCGAGGACGAGTGTCCATAAGTGACGGTTGCTTGAATGTCATTTGGGCGCAACTCCGTCACAAGTTCTTTGCTTCCGTTCATATGGCTAGTGCATCAACTATCCATTATCCATTTAGAACCACCGGAAGCATAGTCCTGGAAGAGATCATTGACTAGAGTTACGACCCGAGGAGGGTCCCTTCATGTTAGCAACAAGGGTATTTGGAACCCAAATGGTATAGTCAATGCAACCCTCAATAGGACCAACATATTTAGCTTTCAGAACACCATAATAATCAACATTTATAAGAAATGGTGTGGATTGTTAGTTCCCGCGGAGATGCTACGAGTAGTGTTGTCCCTCATGACACTACTAATCGAAGCAACATTGCTTGCTTGTGCGGGCGTTCTACGAGTAGTGTTGTCCCTAATGACAATACCACTCGAAGCACCATTGTTGGCCTTCTTCTTGTTCTTATTCTTCTTGGCAACATAGCCAAGACCTTGCTTGCCCACTTGTGGCCTTTGCGCACTCAATTGTGGTCTAGCAACAATCACATGAGGGATAGGGGTAACCACTTGTGGGGTAGAAGTCACAACCTTCTCAACTTGAGGGCCTTTGCCCTTGAGCCTTGCTAGCTCATCTTTCAACCTAGCATTTTCCTCAATAATATCTGCATGGTCACAAGAAGAAGTAGAGGTGCTAGGGTTGTTAAGTTGATTAAGTTGAGTTTTAAGTTGTTCATGCAACTCTTTGAGGGATGAGTGTTGGCTCTCCAAAGCTTTGTGAGCCTTGGTTAGCTTTTCAAACTCCTTGGTTAGTTTACCATGACCAACACCAAACTCAACCTTATCCTTTTTAGCATTTTTATATTTAGCAATTGCAAGGTCATGTTCCTTAGTGATGTTAGAAATAAGTTCATTATGTGTTTCTTCATTAGATTCAATTTCCTCCTCAATAGAAACTCTACCATCATGCTCTTCCTCAAGAGTCATAGAGAGGGGTGCAATTTCATCTGCATCCCTTATTTCAACCTCACCTTTCTTCTCGAGAGCTTCTTGGGCATCTCACAATTGGCTCATCAGATGATCGAAGTACTTCTTGGTCTCCCCTTGTATGTTGACATAAAACGTTCCAAAAAGAGCACTTCATCTTCTACTCTAAGACTAGCAAGATTTTCTAGTTCACTTGGGGTCTTAGAGTTAGGAGAAGGTGATACCTCTGAGGCCTTAGCCATGAAGCACTTGGCATTTGGGTGAGGATGATTTTCATTGGGGGATTCAAAGAGAGATGAAGACGATGGAGTAGAAGCAATATCAAGAGAGGCCACTTCACTTGTGGTTTCTTCTTCTTCATCACTCCCAGAATCATACTCCTCTTGAGTCACTAGCACAAACTTGGTGGGAGACTTCTTGTTGAACGGTTTCTTCTTAAAATGAGGTTTGTTGTACTCAACCTTGGACTTGTCCTTGCGAATGAGCTTGCCACTATGGAGTTCTCTATTTTCATAGGGACACTCCGCAATGAAGTTGTGCTTATCTTGACAATTGAAGCAAGACCTCGCGTTTTGAGCCCCATCATTGCCATAGCGTGACTTTGTCTTCTCCTCAACATATTGCTTAGCCTTGGGAGGTTTCCTCCAAAACTTTTGCACGGTCAGAGCAGTGATATCCTTGAGCACGGGATCATACTCTTGATCCTTCAATGGAGCCAACACCTCATGTCCTTCTTCTTCATACTCAACCTCTCTTGACACAACCTTGGCCTTCAAAGCAACTGATGCTCCTTTGTGCATTCCTATGGCCCTAGCACGGTTGTCAAGAGCATTCTTGGTTTGCACTTGATAGGAGCACATTTCTTGCATAACTTGGGTTGAGGTCAAAGAAGAGAAATCGTGTCTTCCTTGAATGCTCTTCAAGTTCGCGGGCTCAAATGGCATGAGGGCAATCATGTAATTCCTATTTATCCAAGCATCATCAATGTACTTGGCACCAACATTGGTGAACACGGTGGCAAGAGTCTTGAGCCTTCGGTACATGTCTTCATGGTTCTCTCCATCATGCATATAGAACCCTTCGGCCTCATTGGTCAAGGCATCATACCTATTCCTTTGCATGCTCTCATTGCCTACAAACATGACGACAAGAGTGTCCCATGTTTCCTTGGCGGTGGAATATTATTGAAGATGCGGCATGTGATTAGGACCCACGACTTGTTGAAGAATAGACAAGGCGGTGTAGTTGAGTGGACAATCTACGACATCTCTTCTTGTCAAGTTCTTGGGGTCATGAGGCTTGTATCCATCACGAGTGACTCTCCAAAGTTCTATACAAGAAGAGTTCAAGTGAGTCTCCATGTAATATCGCCATTCACGAAAATAAAAGACATCAATTTTAGGTGGATCTCCTCTAGGAATTATATGAGGATGTGGGACAGGAGGATCGGGAGAATAACGTCCCTTGACGGTGTGATATTCTTCATCTCCTTATGTACCCTTTTCGGTGGTGTTTTCAGCGGAAGCATCTTTAGGTGGTTCACCATCTACCCCTTTCTTGGCACCCTCCGGAATTTCGTCCAAAGGAGATGAGCCGGTGACCTCCGGTCCTTTGGCTTTCAAGAGTTGCATCAAGACTTGACGCAACTCATCGATTTTGGTGTCTATGGATGAGGTCAATGAAATTTTCAACTCATTGAGACCATTCATGGATACCGGCGCCACGGAACCTTTGGTATCCGTCTGATCAACCATACTTAAACTCTTAGGCGCTTAAGCCCGATAGAAGAGCCGAGGCATACCAATTGAAAGTAAAGTATGGGCACCTAGAGGGGGGTGAATAGGTGCAACGACCAATTTTTTTCACAATTAGGCTTGACACAAAGGTAAATTCTCTAGATAGTGCAACTACGGTGAATATACCTATAAGACAAGGATATCAACTAATGCAACTAGTACAACAATAAATGCAACAAGTAAAAGTGAGTAAAAGATAAGGGAACGAGATAACCGATATGAAGCACGCGGAGACACGATGTATTCCCGAGTTCCTCCTAGTTAAGGGAGTACGTCTCGTTGGAGGGGTGTGAGCTCGCCACGAAGGCCTACTCAACGCCACAAAGGCCTCACCCTATTCTCCGATGAACCCCGCCACAAAATCCTAGTCCACCTTCCACTATTGATCCCCTTTGAGGCGGGAATCAGATCCTTTACAAACAAGCTTGGGGCACACACCCACAACCAAATTGGGGGCTCCCAACAATCACAAATCACCAAGAGTAGCAAGAAGCCTAGGTTCTCCACAAGAGGAAACCCTAGGCAAAGATCCCTCAAGCTAATGAGGGGGAAATGGAAATCCGGTTGGTGAAGATGTAGATCCGGGACTTCTCCTTCAATCCTCCAAGTTTCAACAAGTTTGGGTGGAGGAGATGGGAGATCTAGCTTGGTGGTTGAGATCAATCAATGGGGGCTTTAATTCTGGACGAGTTGTCCCTTGGGGAAGTAGGGGTGCATCTATTTATAGCTCCACCAAGAAACTTTCCATTTTCTGCGCAGTCGACGTACAATCGGGAATAATTCCGGAACTTCCGGAATAATTCCGAGCACCCGGAATAATCCGGAGCAATCTGGATTGTAATAGAAGAAATCATGTTCAAGTCGAAATCGCTCCGGATTGGTCCGGAATGATTCCGGATGGCAACAGAGGTTTTCGCGGCCATGTCGGAATCCCTCCGGAATCAATCCGGACCCCCGGAATCACCCGAAATAATTCCGGATTGCACCAGAGAGATTTGCGGTTATGTCGGAATCCTTCCGGAATGGTCCGGAATAATTCCGGGATGCACTGAAAAAATCTTCTTCGAGCCACAAAAACGTCCAGCGAACTTTTATCTTCTTCACCATTTCTTTGACACCGTTTATGTGCTGATAATGATTATAACCTTTTCAACAAATAGCACACACGGTTAAAATTCATTTATGTTGTTAACAAACACTCAAAACATAGAGATATCGAAAATGCACTTTCAGACTAGTTCTTCTCTCCTCGATTATTCTTCCAGATAGACTGAAAGCAGACTCCGATGATACCGTTGAGACGGGCATTGATATCACATCTCGTGCTAATATTGAAAGCACCGGATATCTAAGCTTGTTGTTTTTTCACCACTATAGTATGTTGAACTCTTCCTCTTCATCTGAATTATAGCGCACTATGTCGGTGTTGAGGTACTTCGCTAGCTCCCCGTCACCTGGAAGCAAGAGAGTTGTTCGACCTGAAGAGCCCGAGGCTGCACTAGACCTTCCTAAAATCTTGCTCCACACTCCTTTCCCTTTCCTGAACTTGCTACTGGTGGAGGCCTTTGTCGCCTACTACCGCCATACTTCTCTTCGTGTTTAGCAAAAAGGGCGGGAAGGTTATCACGAACATCAGTGAAATAAGGAGTATAATCTCCACCTACGCACTCCACTAATAAAGCCCATACACTACCACACCCTTCAATTTTATCCCTAGGGTCCAAGATATACAACGGAGGAATAGTTACCCAATACTTATCAAATTTTCATTTCACCCTAGAAACATAAGTTGCGACAATTGTATCATTTCTATATGATTTCAAATGACTAGCGATATCTAAAATGACATGCACCATCATATGAGATGTGGGATAATAAACTCCAAACCATCATAATGAAGGAGTTAGGCCCTAGAGGCAAATAATAATTTGTTTTATTATTATTATCATCATAACTCATATATGTTCATAATATGTTTTATATCATGCTATAACTATATTAAGCAGAAATATTAATGCACGTGGCATATAAACAAACCATTTCCCTAGTAGCCTCTATTTAACTAGTCCATTGGGCAATAGACGATCAAGGTTTCCTGATCATGGGCATTTATGTCAGTGACAATGGAGTCATTCGATTAGATGAATGATGTGATGGACGCACACCCAAACTGGTAAATATCCAGTAAGTGTAGTACCCAAATCTTTGACCGTGTAATGGTATTTAATCAATGTCTCTGAGGTTGTCTTGATTGCATCAAACGTCATTAATTTAAATGGATGGTCATAAAGGTGTAGGAAGATACCTGGATGGATACTTTGAGACGTATGCATCCAGAGCGGGATTTTTCAGTCCACATAATGGATAGATACTCAGGGCCCACTCTTCGGTGTTGCATCAAGTAAATCTTGCAAGCATATGACCAGGTCACGGGGATGCAACATCATGGTAATGAGTAGATAGGTTTGTCGTTAGCGAGTCCATACTAGGTGTGGAGATACCTGAGAACAAGACTCAGACAAACAAGTATCGTCGACAAAGGGTATGGGAACTTGACATTTAAGGCTCATCGATGAAGATAATCGCGGATTGCACACGGGCCAAGGGGGAGTCCAGGTCCCGCTTGTGTCATTGATCAGAGAGGGGTCTCGGTCATGTCTGTAGTAAACTCTAACCACTAGGGTGTCACACTTAAGGATGACCGATAACAAAGTGATTGATTAACTAAGAGAGAACATAGTCGAAATAATTCTGGGATTTATCCGATGGAGATCGGAGGGCAACGAAAGGTGTTTCGTTGTTGAAATAAATTAAATAACATGTATTTTATTATTAATTAGTGTGATTAATGAATAATATATTTTTTCTTTAATTATTTAAGTCATTATTCACTCAATGGGCCTTAGTGGAAAAAGAGGTCCATTAGGGGATAATGGGAAATGGAGGATGGAGGAGTGCCCAACTCGGAGGATGCGGATTTCCCCTCGGCCGGCCAGCTATGTGGGCATTAGTCCCTCCTGACTAAGCCAAGGGAAACCCCCCTCCTCATCTATATAAAGAGAGGCACCCCTCTCCTTTTGGCATCCAATTTTCTCTCTTCCTCCTCTCATCCTATGGTTCCCATTTTGGAGATGCGTCAGAGTCGTGAGTCTCTCCACCCTATACCCACCGCCATGTATTGTTCTCTATAGTCCTTCTCTCTGCCTCCGCTTCTTTGCTGGATCGGAGCCCCGAGATCATGGGTTATGTCGTATGTGTGTAAACCCTGCGAGGCACCATAATTTTGGTGCTAGATTCACATCGCCATCGACTAAACGACCGTGATGTAGGCTACGTACAACTTCATCATCAACGCTTATGCGGAAGCGTAATCCCAGCTATCGGCCATCAAAGGTATGAACATTGATCACCTTTGTTACTTCATATCTGCATAGAAATAGATCTTGGTTGTATTTCGGTTACCGTTAGTAGGATTTTTTTTTGTTATTCTGCTACGTAAACACTTCAGTGGTATCAGAACCGATCTACATTGTGGATGAGGGCATCAACCTTATAGTTGTTACCTCCTCGCATGCACTTCCTCATGCTATTGGCATTGTTTGATGAAGCGGCACCGGACCGACCTTACGCGTACGCTTACCGATACTTGTTCCACCATTGACATGAGGCTTGTACCGTATATGTGGCTAGCAGGTTGTTTGTCTCTCTTATAATAGACGGCATGGCATTTTCAATGGGAGGCCCGAAAGGGATATGTAACCGATAATTATCTTCTCAGTGTTGTGGATACAAGTTTGTAAGTAGAAGCGGTTCTTTTGAGAAATCCCCTAAGCCATATAAAAGATGCAAAAGATAAAGTAGATGCGTCTAACTTTATTTTGCAGGGGCATGTGATGTAGTCATGGTAATTTTTTTATTAAATGTCGACGTGGAGATGCGAAGACCATGTCATGTCGCATTACATTATGAATGTTTTTGTGCGCATATTACATTTTGTGTATATTATATATTGTATATACTATTGTCAGGACCCTAGTAACCATGGATCACCTCTCTATCCTTGTAATAGGGTAGATCAACTATATCAATCATGTACATGGTAATTGGAAGTCCTTAGTGGATTTAATTGTAAAACTTGCTTGAGCCAACCTTTTGATATGAATGGTAGGTGGGGAGGTTGGGTGCATCAAGAAATAAAAAACCCTAATTTGACTTGTCTCTTTTCCCTTTCAGCATTTACTTTTCCTAGTTGCCTAGATATGAGAGCCTAAGCTCCTTTCCTCCCCTTCAATCCGAGATTGCCCATGTCAGAGACAGCCGTGTCCTGACATCCTGGTATAAGAGCGAGCCGATTCCTTCTTCCCCCTCCAGTTCACTAACATACCCTCCAGTTCACTAACATACCACCGATCTCCCTCCCATCCCTTCCCATGAACTCCAATCTACTACAGGTTTCTCGATCTACTTGATTTGAGCGTAAAATCCATCATGGAAGACACACATCAATGGGAGGCAGCCACCGTTCGAGATTGTCCTCGCGCGAGAAGATCATCGCAGACAAACCATCTGAGGGTGCGAATGCGGTAGAACCAGAGGGCAAGGTCTTGAGGACGGACGATGAAACTTCAGAGCTACCCATCGGCGAGCTCAACGCCCACAAAATCTTTGCCTTGAATCGCCACTTCATCTTACATGAATATCAAGCTCATGGAGATGATGGCGCCATATTCGTCACCGTTGGCCAACGAAAAACCACCACCACCGCCGCTGCCACCAACAACCCACCCTCCAGCCAGACCCCGACCTGATAGTTCACAACACTGCCGCCGCTCCCTAGCACATTCGTGTCGCTTATCCTTGAAATTCCTACACCACAAACGTCCTCAAGCTCTCGTGCTCACCAAACCCTACACTTTGGTCCCTATTCGCCACAACAAAGTATAGCTAACAACTCTAAGATACTTCCACAAAAAAACTCACATATGCCATCATCCCTCCTCAATTCGGCAATTTGACCGCCGACAAACTCCCAGTACCTCCCTTTTCCATACAACCACAAGTTGTTCGCAGTATAACCACATCACCACGACAATGTCCCCAATCGTCACAACCACACCAATACACCCCAAAACCATGTATTACACTCAGAATACCAACGCCATCACACAAACACAATACTATACCTCACCCGGCACAATTCCTCCAGCACCAAACCACTATATGCACACTCAGCCAATCTACACTACATGATGCCAACAACCCTTGCAAATCCAACAATACCCATACAAGTTAACCATTCCACATCAACACAATAACCTACCTCCTCAAGATCACCCCAATTCCAATAACTACTACCATACACCACACCCTGCACTAGAGCATACCTAGGCAGCCAATCATCACCTGCAATCTAAACCTCATTTGAGAACCCCACATGTCGATTTGCCATTTTTTCATGGGGATACACCTCGGGCATGGATTTTGGAGTATGAAGACATATTTGCTCTGGTAGGGATACACAATGTGTACGATGGGGTTTGGCTCACATAAGAGGACGGGCCAAAACTTGGCTCAACAGTGCAGGACTAGAACTCAACAAACTCAGTTGGTCGGCGTTGTGCCAAGTCCTCATTGAACGCCTCCCTGAAGCACAAACTTCGGACCCCATGGAACAGTTACAACACCTCAAACAAACAAGCATAGTTGATATGTATGTCAACAAATACGAAGCATTGATGCAGCAGATGAAACAAGGTAGGTCCTACCTGCCACAATATTTTTTTGTGGACAGGTTCATTAGTGGCTTGAAGGACACTATTAGTCACAATGTTCAGTGCCAAAAACCATCTTCCACACTACAAAGAAACCAACATGGAAGAGAAAAAAGAAATAGAAATGTGAATGACATGCCTATAGAGCCAATGAAGTGCTAGTATTGTCCTGATAACTAGGCACCTGGCCATAAATGCCCCGTAATGTAAAGAGCAATTAATGTTATCCAAATGCAAGATCATTGTGAGGAAGAAAATGATGAACAAGCTGAAGAAAAGGAAGATCAGACGGCAATTATCCTACAAGAAATGCAGGACAAAGAGATGCACATATCTGCTGCAGCATACAATGGCACCCCAAGTGGGGCCACATTATCACTGCCACTCAAGGTGAAAAATGCTACAATAGTGGCCCACAAACACCTTCGTGGATTATCATTTTTCTATCAGGAATTGAATTCAATTAAAAAAAGTAATATCCAGAACAGTATTGGTGGAAGGTGGGGGCAAACTACTATCAACATACATTGCTAATGATTGTTACTTCTCCATCAAGGGAATTTAGTTCCATGCAAATTTCAGAGTGTTGGAGATCTAATGTCATTTCTGGGGGAAATTGGTTCAAACAACACAATCTTATCACCTTCGACTTCATAACAAGGACAATCACCCTTACAAAAGAAGGAACATTTGCACACCTTTGAGGATCATTTGGTCTCAAAACAAAACCTAGTGATCTCAGGAAAAGAGTGAAGCCAATTACTTGCAACAATGAAGAAGGGTTCATACTGTACAGCCATGCTGCCTCCCACTAGAGCTATTGACCACTCTATCCCTCTCATATCTTGCGCAAAACCACCAAACATATGGCCATATAGAATGTCTCACGGCCAGAAAACAACTATGAGGCAATGATTGAACAAATGCTACAGAACTCTGAAATTCAAAGAAGTACTAGCCCATTCTCTTCACGAGCTATACTAGTCAGGAAAAAAGATAGATGATGGAGGTTGTGTGTTGACAACAAAGGACTCAGTGACCTCACATTCAAAAATAAACTCCCAATTCACGTCATTGAGGACTTGTTGGATGAACTCCATGGAGCAACAATATTTTCAAAATTGGACCTTAGGTAAGGCTACCACCAGATCAGAATGAAACCTGAAGATATTCACAAAACAACCTTTTCCACACAATTGGGTCACTATGAATACAAGGTCATTCCATCTGGGCTCAGCAATGCCCCGGGCACATTTAGGGAATTGATGAACACAATATTTGCTCAGTTCATAAGGAAATGTGTCTTTGTCTTCTTTGATGACATTCTTATCTATAGAAGAACATAATGCAGGATAACACCAACAACACCTGAAACAAGTCATGGGATACTAAGAAGCCATGAACTAAAAGCCAAGTTGAGTAAATGTATCTTTGGGCAGCCAAATGTTGAGTATTTGGGTCATATCATTCTGGCAAAGGAGTCGCAACATATCCTTAAAAAATTCAAGAAATTGTGAAATGGGAAACTCCTTACACAATCAAGAAGATGAGAGGATTCCTAGGTCTAACTGGCTATTATAGGAAATCCGTTTCTCATTATGCAACTATTTTCCAACCGCTATACAAAGCCCTCAAGAAAGGTAGTTTCCATTGGGGGTCAGGAGCAACAACAAGCCTTCCAACACCTCAAGAAATTCATGAACACTCCATCCTTGCTAAGGTTACCTAATTTCTCACAACCATTTGTGTTAGAAACTGATGCCTGCCACTCAGGATTAGGAGTTGTTCTTATGCAAGAAGGAAAACCTCTAGCATTTTTCCAGTAAGAGCCCATGCCCCAAAATAGTCATTGCTTCCATGTATGAAAACGAGGCTTTAGCCATATTAAATGCTCTCACAAAATGGCACCACTACTTCTTGGGAAGTAAAGTCATCATAAAAACTAACCAACAAAGCCTCAAGTACTTCAGAGGCCAAAGAATGTTGGAAGGAATTCAACACACGTTGATGCTAAAACTGCTGGAGTTTGACTACATAATTGAATACAAAAAAGGGGCTATCAACATTGCTGCTGATGCTCTCTCTAGGAAATTTCAAGAAGAAACTCTAGCTCCTACATCAGACAGATGCAAGACAATGGCATCCCAGCTACCCAGCTGGCTAACTGAAGTTACCCTTTCATATGCAACATATCAACATTGCTTAGCATTGCTACAACAACTGGCAATGGCACCGGCCTCTCACTAGCACTACACATTACAGTCAGGTCTCATCAGATACAAAGGAAGAATCTACATTGGGGACTCAACTGACTTGCCAAAGAAACTATTCACCATATATCCCATGCATCTGCATTTGGGGGACACTCGGGACTAAGAGTGACATTACAAAAAATCAGGCGAGTATTATATTGGCTCAACATGCAGCAGTCCATATCCACTGCAATAACAGAATGACCAACCTGTCAACTTTCAAAACATGAAAAGGTTCAGTATCCTAGCCTCATGAGCACATAACCAATCCCTTAGCAAAAGTGGGATGATATCAACATTTGACTTCATTGAAGGACTCCCAAAATTGAAAGTCAAGGATGAAATTCTAGTGGTAGTGGACAAACTTACCAAATACTCTCATTTCCTGCCACTATCCCACCCTTATACAGTCTAGAAGGTGGCTGATTTACTAATGGAAAACGTTGTGAAACTGCATGGCCCTCCTGCAAGCATTGTCAGCGACATGGATCGTATATTCACTAGCAATCTTTGGAAAAACCTAATGTTTGCAAAGCACCTTGACCTCAATTATAGCTCGGCACACCACCCTGAATCTGATGGCCAAACCGAACGACTAAACCAATGTATGAAACAATATTTGAGGTGTATGACCTCCCAAGATCCAAGGAAATGGATGAATTGGCTAGCATCAGCGGAGTGGTGGTATAAATGTTCACACCACACGGCTGTCAACATGTCACCCTTTGAACCCATATAGGAGTACAAGCCACCACTCCTACATTACCTGTCAGTCCACTGCTCAACACTGGAATATGTATGTGGACACCACTCTACAGGAAAAAAGAATACATGTTGCACCAACTTCAACATAACTTGACTAAAGCTCAACAGAGGATGAGGAAACATGTTGATGCAAATAGAACCAAACACACGTTTGCAGTGGGTGACATGGTCTACCTTAAAATGCAGCCTTACATGGAGACATCTTTGGGGCTCCTGTATGCATTGAAACTTACATCCAAGTCGTATGGACCATTTAAGGTACTCAAAAGAATAGTCCAAGTTTCTTATCAGCTCAGTTACCAGTGGAAGCACAAATACATGATGACTTCTATTTTAATCAACTGAAGAAACACCTCGGACCCCAAGACATTCCAAACGCCAAGCTCCCCTCGGTTACTTCGGATGGAAATGTAAAAAATTCTCCACTGGAAATCCTTGACACTCGCACTATACCCCGCAGGCAAGGAGAAAACGTTGCTAGGATACGACAATGGCTAGTGCACTGGGAGAACATGACACTAGTCGAGGCCACGTGGGAGGAGGCTTCGTTCATGACAGAAACATTCCCAAATGCTCATGTCTTGAAGCCTTGTCTTGAGGGAGATCTGCCAGGACCCTAGTAACCATGGACACCTCTCTATACTTGTAATAGGGAATATTAGCTATAGTAAGTACCTGGTAATTCGAAGTCCTTAGTGGCTTTAATTGTAAAATTTGCTTGAGCCTATCTTTCAGTATAAAAGGTAGGTGGGGAGGTTAGGTGGATCAAGCAATAAAAAAACCCTAATTTTACTTGTCTCTTTTCCCTTTCATCTTATCTTTCCTAGTTTCCTAGATATCAGCGTTGAAGCTATGTCCCTCCCGTTAAAATTGAGATTTCCCATGTTGGAGACAACCATGTCCTGACAACTATATATGATGGTAGTTATATAAGATGATCCCTCAACTAAACTCCAGCATTCGTGTTCTACCTTTAGCATGCACCGCCAAGAAAGTTCGCTATAGATAAGTGGGTCGTGACGATCGGGTGCTTACATGTGTGTTCGCATACAGCGGGTGCAAGCCATGTATGCACAACATTATATGTTCAAGGGGAATCTAGCGATCCTAGTGATGCATGAATTTTAGGTACTATTTTACTTAATGTTTTATTAATAAGTAGATAGGGAATTTGGTATTTTACCGTGCCAACATGCACCTTGTATGTCTGTGTATGCAGATTGCTGAAATCCCGAGGAGATATTTCATACACAGCATAAAGGAGCATAATTGGACATAATATGGGGAGATCATAGCTATTAAGGCCATTCCAAAGAAGCATCATGTCGAGACCTCGTAGTTAGGATCATGGATGGGGGTGCCATAAGTCTACTAGTAGAACCGTGGGGGAACGTGGGAGTACTGGAAACGAGGACATGATTTACCCAGGTTCGGTACGATGCAACTATGGCGACGCCTACTCCTTCAATCTGACTAAAATCAGGGCTGAAGCCTGAAGTATACAAAGTACAATTGTGAGTATGGATTGGCTAACTCAGGAAGAATCATCTTCTCGGCGAGTCAACTTCTAGCTATTAGAACTTCTGTTCTCTCTTCTCTTGTTGTCTCTTGCTCCCGTCCGGCTTTATATAGATAGCCGGACTAGGGCTTACAAGAAGGAAACCTAGAAGACTACGAAAAGTATTCTATTCTTAGAAAGTAAGGCATCCGGCTTCTTCTCCAAGCCGTACCACGTAATGGGCTGTGGTTCGGGTTCTTCTAGAATCCGGCTTCCTGCGCGTAAGCTTTACTGGGCCGCCAAATGAATCTTGCTCCATTTCCTGTGGGTCACCCTGGTAATCCGGCCTTTGGCCAATGCCGTATATACCCCTAGTTGGTATATATCCGACACATCAATTCGCAAAAGTCAAAAGGAAGCAGAAAAACACTTAACAGGTGTTGTACGGTCAAATTTGACAATATCGGCCACCGTACTATGCAAATGTTCTACAAGCAAATATCCAGAGAGGATTTAATGAGTGAGGGTACGGTGGGTACCGACCGTACCAGATGGAACGACTCGGCACGGAGGGCGAAACGGAAACACCGACCATACTAGTTTGAATCGGTAACAGATAATAACCGCGGGACGGTGAGTATCGACCGTACCACTCACCGTACTTGGGTACGTTTTAGCATGTTTTGACCGGCAGATCGAGAAGGATTTTGCAGGCTCAAATAAATAAGCATCCAAGAGACACACCAGACGCAAAACCACGAAAATTCACCAAATCATAGCTTCCAGAAGGTGTCCGGAGGCAAAATTTGTAGAAGGGAATCCATATATATCAACTCCATCACCGTGAAGTACTCCATATCGATCTCCATCTCCATATCCACAATCTATATTTACGTGACATCATCTCCATACCATCTCATTGTAATTCTAGAACATCTAGTTGTAGATTTGCACGTGTATTTATTCATACATTCATCCTCCATTTTCAATACAACCAGTATGATGTTTATTGCTTTCATGTGTGAGTAGTTCCATAAATTCTTGAGGAGATGGAAACCCTAGTACTATTATGAATTAAAATAAACATGCAATGTTTTCCATTGACTGATTTATGATAAAAATCTCCATGATATTGTGTGAAGTCGACCACACCAATATTATGTCGTAGAGCCACGATGGGTTGGTTTGAGGACGACTGGCGAATGAGTATGACAGGACAGAAAGTCGCTCCTCCTCTCACACCAACATCCAACATGGGATCAACGAAAAAATCAGTAATGACTAGTGTCTTGTGAACAAATTATCGCCTTTTGGCGTTGGAGGTTTTACGATTTCTATTTACACTCATTTGCTTACATTTTCTCTCTCCATGTGAGGAGTTATAGCTTGTCATTTTCTTTAAAACAAACCCAAATTTATATAAAAAGGATCTTAGATGCAAACGATATCGTGTTTTATGGCAGAGTCGGTTTGCTGTTTTTCATGCACTGATTGAAGAATCCCGTCGGACATATGACGGACATGTTCAACATATGTCCAACGACTCTTTGTTTCCATGACAGATTATTTTGCTGGACGCAACTGTTTCAATTGGGAAAAATTCTGTTGTTAAGTTTTGTTTTTTCCATTCTTTTCAATCCTGCTCGGTTTTTTGATCTATAGGTCGCATATGACCTTGTATTGACAATTCTATAAAAGGCAAAATATTTTTCTTGAAAATGTTCAAAACTTTGGCGTCGGGGTTTCTGGCAGGTAGTTTTTTGCCCCAAAATGGCTAGTTGCGAAGGGGGTGCAAAGAGACTTCTTCCCCAATTGTTTTTCTAAGGTTCTTGATCTTATTTTATCCCGTCATTGTTGACCTTAGAAAGCTTTCTTCCTCTCCATACCTCATATGACCCCCACTCTATTTTTTTAGGAAAAATAGAGAGGGGATCTAGATCTATAGTTCCACTAATCCATTCCTATTTTAAGTGAAGGGAATCCATTGGATCTAGATCTTTGAGTCATTTGTTGATTTCCTCCTCTGTTATTCCTTCCATATTCCTCCCCAGAATTGTTTTTGGTGGAATTTGAGAGAAAGGATTTGAGAACTTGATTTCTTGCTTTGTATCAGCTCGAAAAGTCCACATTAATTCGTTCGAGTGAGAGCCCATGAGCGTAAAGATTGGTTTAAAATCATTACATTTGGGATTTCAATATTGAAGAGTTTAAAAATCCTTCAAAGCAAGCTATATTTTACAATTGAGTTTTGATTCAAATGTTTTCTTATAAAATTAATATTCAACATGTAAAGTCGAGGAATATCATCCTAGATATTTCTCTAGATTTAAATAAGTATTTCATAAGCCAAAAGCATTTTCTTTGGATTAAATAAAAAAATTATCAAGCTTCAAAATATAAAATATTTTTCATGACTTAATTTAATATGAACATTAGTTTAATATTGTTTGTACCAAATATTAATATTTTTGGTAAATGTTTAAGATTTGATTAAACCACTAATGGTTATTTTTATTAAAAGCCCTTTTCTAAATTGACTTTAAACATTTTTGCACTTAAAATTTGAAACTTTGGAGCGCGCGAGATCGACAGATATCTTTAAATGCATCTAGTTTTCTAAAAACTTTTAAAGATATCAGCCGATATTCCGATAAATCGGCTGATTTATCGCTTAGCGGTGTGCAGCCGATAAGATAAAGGCACCTGCTGAGCGTCCTCCGGGGGAGGAAAATCTAATACTCCTCCTCCCCTAGCTGACACATGTCCCCAAAAAACGCCCCAAAACTTACTTTTGCTGCACAACTCCCATTTTTGCTGCACAACTCCCGCTTTTGCCGCAGTGAAAAAAAAGTGGACAAAACATAACAAAAAAAAAGTTGGCTCTCCGCAGATATTTAGTACTACTATAGCAAAAAAAAAAGTAATTGCAGCAAAAAAATTGCGCTATTGCGGCAAAAAAATTGACTTCGTCGTAGACATTGTAACAAAAAAGTTGTACTACTATAGAAAGTCGAAAAAAAATTGTAGCAAAAAAAGTCTTCTATTATAACAAAAACCGACTTCGCCGGAGACCTCGCCGGAGAAATTTTTAGCAAATAATTTATACTACCATAGCAAAGCAAAAAAGATAACTGCAGCAAAAAATAGTTATGCTAGTGAGGGCGCATGTAGCACCGAGGCAGAAGTATGTCCGTGCCGTGGTAGCGCTGCCGCCACGGCAGCATCCCGTCCGTGCATAGGTAGCACCGTGGCACCGCCACGGCAGTAGCACTACAGCGCCAATGCGCTGAGGAGCCGTTCCGGCGAGCTCGCCGAGGAGCCGTTCTGACGATGGGGAACAAATTGGGCGGGGGAGAGGAGTAATTTGGAAGAGCAGCACCGCTTTAGTAGATCCGGCCGTGAGTCATGGTGGTGTGGCGGAAGCGCTGGGGAGACGGTGGCGCTCATGCAATGCGAGGTACAGGAGCCATGGCGTTATGCACATAATGGAATGGAAAGGGAGCCAAATGGATAAGAATGGGACATGGATGGGCCCATCGAAAAGGATAAGAATGGCGCTCATCCTATAAATTTGCATGATTTGAATGGAACTAAAACGGAATGACACCTTTTTCAGCAGAATTGCTACATTATTTTTGTACAGAAATAAGGTCCCACGAAAAATCCCAAAAAATCATATAAGGAATATTTAAGGGAAAAGAGCCACGGAGCCAAAACATGACCTAGAGAGGGGCAACCAGGATAGAGGGGTGATCCGTAGGCGCGGGTTGGCCCAGGGCCACACCCTCCGGTCATCCAGTCCCCTCAGGACTCGCCTCCTGATGCCCTTTTGCATAAACATCGTCTTGACCTAAAATGGATATCCCCCGGAGGATTTTTCGATAAACGGTTCAGATCTCCGCAGCCATCGAAAACCCTAGTTTGGAGATGGCACCCTTTCTCGAGAGGGGAGACCGTCTCCATCATCATCACTAACACTCCTCCTCGCCGGCGAGTAGGCGCACCACGTCTGCCTCCTCGTGGGCTTGTTCCTTAGCACGGAAGACACCTCCGGCTCCTCCAACGGTGACCCCTACGCCGTATTCCAGCTGCTCCACTTCCGCCCTCCTGTGAAGTGAAGGGGAAGGGCCCGACCAAGAAGCACAAAGCTCTCCCGCAGCTGTATTTTTGCTAGTGTAGTTTAATTTCAGTCTACATAATCCTATATATGTCTTGTGAGTCTATATGTTAACAACCCTTGAACTATTGCGATCTACGTCCTACTCCCTCCATTCTGTAAAAGAGGGTGCCTAAATTTTCTCCATTTATTCCCAAAAGAAAGGCGCAAATTCTTTCTTACCTCTTCTTTCCAAAACTACCCAGATCGATAAACAAGACGGGCAAAGTAAGGACCAATTGCATGATAGCAAAGTTGGCTGGTGTTGGTCCGTTGCATGCATGCAAGGACATGGGGAGAGGACAAACTGCATGCATGCTGATTCCAGTGGGGGCAAAAGAGTCCAATGAAAGCTAAATTTAGCCTGCATGTGGCTGCCTTGATCGGTGTGCCAGAAGTTTCACCCCCTATTATGAGGAAAGGAGGGAGTACATGGCTAGCTTGGATTTAGGACATCTCCTACGGGACTGCTCAAATCCGGACCGAATTTGTCCCGTTTGTGTCCGTATAAGTAGCCGTCCGGGCCACTGTCCGCCCGTTTCTGGGCAGTGCACCCTACGGGACTGCTCACTTGGTGGCAAAAAAAATTACAAAACAGGCCACAGCTTCAAAGG
The DNA here is from genome assembly GCA_028641055.1 of Alopecurus myosuroides. NCBI lineage: Eukaryota > Viridiplantae > Streptophyta > Magnoliopsida > Poales > Poaceae > Alopecurus > Alopecurus myosuroides. Next base: position 235,933,551 of record CM054058.1, on the reverse strand, counting down.
CCATGCCAGCCACGGTCAGGCCATACCGTCCGGCATAAAAAAGGGCACGCGGCCGTGGTTCACTCCTCGCCGTTCATGTACCGCTGCTGCTTCCTCTCGAAGTAGACCTTCTTCCTCGGGGTCAACGAGCTCAAGTCCATGGCCATGATCTGGGCTTCTTGGGCGGCCAGCGCGAGCTCGACCTCCTTCTTCTTGATCTCGAGCTCCGTCTGCTTGATGTCGGCCTTCTTGGCCCTTGTATCGGCTTCCTTGGCCCTTGTCCTCACGTTCTCCTCCTCTATCTCCAGCTTCTTGGATTGGATGATGAAGAAATTCTTCGTCATCTCCTCTCGCTCCTGATGCTTCTTCTCCTCCCTCTCGTCCTTCTTCTCGCTGGTCTTGTCCTTCTGGGTGATGAAGCCCTTGAGGGTCTCTTGCAGCGCGATCGTCGTGGCGTCGCGCTTCAAGTCCAGCTTCGAGTTGGTCCGGCCCCTTGGCTTTCCATTGTCGTGCCGTCCCCGTTGCCGGGAATCATCCCAGGGACCGGTAGTTGTCCCCGACCTTTCTTGAGGAGGTTGTGGAGCTCCTTCACTTCTGGTTGTCCTTGAGCATGTTGTAGCAATGGGAGAAGTTGAAGGATCGTCCCCCATGCTCGGCCTTGAACACCTCCAATGCTTGGAACGCCTGCAAAAAAATGGGACAAGTGGGAACCATGTAACTAGGGACAAGTGAAAGTGCATTTCGGTTTCCCAGTGTTTTGTGTGTTAGTTAACAATACTAAGTACATTATTTATCGAGGTGTTAAGCGTGCAGGTGTTATACTTAACATCGGCATCGATCACCAAAAAGTCGGTGAAGTTTGGCCTGAGAGTTTTGGGACAACACCCAACCGGATTATTGCAAACCGGATTATTCGGGGCAGACCGGATATTCCGGTTTGGCAAATTTCAGAGCAATTTTCGTACTGGCATGAACCGGATTATTCATCCCGAGCCGGATATTCCGGTTGGTGTTGAAATTGGCTAAGGACTGGAAGTTTTGCGCACTGGAATGTACCGGATAATTTGAACCGGATTATTCATGTCAAGCCGGATATTCCGGGTGCTAATGAAGTTGTGCGAAATTGGCTAAGGACTGGAAGATTTGCGCACTGGAAGGTACCGGATTATTTGAACCGGATTATTCCGGAACAGCCGGATAATCCGGTTCAGATCTGCAGGAATGCGTGAAGGAAGCTGACCGGATATTCCGGTCCAAACTTGGACCGGATATTCTGGTCCCCTTTTTCCTGCACAACGACTAGTTGTGAGGAGGGGCTATAAATACCCCTCCTCTTCTTCCCCAAGATCTAGTTCTTCCCCTTAGCATTTATGAGCATTTAAGAACTCACCAAATCTCTCATTACTCCCAATCCCTCCACCCAATCTAGAAGATCTTTGGAGGATTGAAGGAGAAGGCCCCGATCTACATCTTCACCGAGCCGTTCTTCATTTCCCCCTCTCTAGCTTGAGGGATCTTGCCTAGGGTTTCCTCTTGTGGAGAACCTAGGCATCTTGATACTTGTTGGTGATTCAAGAAGAGTTGGGAGCCCCCAATTTGGTTGTGGGTGTGTGCCCCAAGTTGTTTGTAAAGGATTCAATCCCCGCCTCAAAGGGGTTCAATAGTGGAAGGTGAACTAGGCCTTTGTGGCGGAGTTCATCGGAGAATAGGGTGAAGCCTTTGTGGCGTTGAGTAGGCCTTCGTGGAGAGCTCACACCCCTCCAATGAGACGTACTCCCTTAACAAGGAGGAACTCGGGAATACATCGTGTCTCCGTGTGCTTCCATCGGTTACCTCGTTCCTCCCTCTCTTTACTTACTCGTACTTGTTGCATTAATTGCTTGCCTTGTCATATAGGTAAATTCACTACTAGTTGCATTATCTAGAGAATTTACCTTATTGTCAAGCCTAAACTTTATGAAAAATTAAAATTGGTCGTAGCACCTATTCACCCCCCTCTAGGTGCCCATACTTTACTTTCAATTGGTATCAGAGCCTCGGCTCTTCTATCGGGCTTAACCGCCTAAGAGTTTAAGTATGGGAGATGATTTCGTTGACGCCCCGTCCGATGTCAATGTGACCATGGATGATCTCAATGCATTGAGAACTTCATTGACCTCATCCATAGACACAAAATTTGATGAGTTGCGTCAACTCATGGCACAACTCCTCAAAGCCAAAGGACCGGAGGTGGTCGACTCATCCCCTCCGGAACAACCGGAGGGTGTCAAGAAAGGGGTAGATGGTGAACCACATAAAAATGCTTCCGCCGAACAATCCGCTAAGTCTAGTACGGAAGGAGAGGGAGGATTTCATGCCGTCCCCGGAGGTTATACTCCCGATCCTCCCGTCCCCCATCCTCATATAATCCCTAGGGGAGATCCACCTAAAATTGATGCATATTCTTTTCGTGAATGGCAATACTATATGGAGACTCACATGAATTCTTCTTGTATAGATCTTTGGAGGGTCACTCGTGACGGATACAAACCCTTTGAACCCAAGAATCTCACAAGAAGAGAGGTCGTAGATTATCAACTAAACTACACCGCTTTGTCCATTCTTCAACAAGTTGTGGGTCCTAACCACATGCCACATCTTCAACACTTCTCCACCGCCAAAGAAACATGGGATGCACTAGTCATCATGTTTGTTGGGAATGAGAGCATGCAAAGAAATCGCTATGACACCTTGACCAAAGAGGCCGAAGGATTTTTCATGCGTGATGGAGAAGATCACGTTGACATGTGTCGAAGACTCAAAACTCTTGCCACCGCCTTCTCTAATGCGGGTGCAAAGTATATTGACGATGCTTGGATCAAGAGGAAGTACATGATTGCCGTGATGCCATTTGAGGGCATGGACTTGAAGAGCATTCAAGGAAGACATGATTTCTCCATCATAACCTCAACTCAAGTGATGCAAGAATTGTGCTCCTACAAAGTGCAAACCAAGAATGCTCTTGACAACCGTGCTAGGGCCATTGGAATGCATCAAGGAGCATCCGTTGCATTGAAGGCCAAGGCTTTGTCAAGAGAGGTTGAAAATGAAGAAGATGGAGAAGAGGCATTGCCTCCTTTGAAGGAACAAGACTATGATCCCGTTCTAAAGGATCTAATTGCTCTCACCGTGCAAAAGTTTTGGAACAATCCCCCCAAGGGCAAGAAATTTTTTGAGGAAAAGACCAAGTCTCGTTATGGTAATGATGGAGCTCAAAAAGTGAGATCTTGCTTCAATTGCCAAGACAAGTATCACTTCATTGCGGAGTGCCCCTACGAGAATAGAGAGAACCATAGTGGCAAGCTCATCCGCAAGGACAAGTCCAAGGTTGAATACAAGAAACCTCATTTCAAGAAGAAACCATTCAACAAAAAAACCCCCACCAAGTTTGTGCTCTTGACTCAAGAAGAGTATGACTCCGGGAGTGATGAAGAAGAAGAAACAACAAGTGAAGTGGCCGCTCTAGCTATTGCCTCCACTCCATCTTCGTCATCCCTCTTTGAATCCCCCAATGAAAATCTCCCTCAACGCAATGCCAAGTGCTTAATGGCTAAGGCCATGGAGGTATCATTTTCTCCTATCTCTAAGACCCCTAGTGAACTAAAACATATTTCTAGTCTTAGAGAAGAAGAGGAAAGGGCCTCTTTGGACCGTTTTATGTCTAACAAGCAAGGGGAGACCAAGAAGTACTTTGAGAATCTCATGAGGCAATTGGGAGAGGCCCAAGATGTCGTACCCTGACTTCTAGGGGATACTCATCGGGCCGAACTGGATAGCAGATGCTTGGATTATGGGGCATAACTGCTCCCACGTCCCAGCTTCCTGGTAGGCCTGCGCTTATGCGCGACAACCAAGCTCCGCTATTCCATCGTCGATGTAAACTATCCACTAGAGATCAAAGGCACTACTGTCGACGTACTTCATACCAATCACACATGGTACGTCAACAGCGTTAAACGAATGATAATCACAACATATCTCTACGACACAAAAGATTGAAATAAGTTGCAAATGGCTCTCATTAGAGCAGAGATAGCAAATACAATCATCCAGAGGACACATGTCCCAACATAGCATCATTACATGTCAGCGGAAGCATTCAATATGTCTGGGTACAGACAAGAACCAAATAGGCCTAAGAGGCCGGAAACGAAAAGACGGAGCCCATCCACGAAGTCTCGGATCCTGCCCGGGTCCGCTATCTACTCGTCAGCAGTCTCGTCATACTCCACATAGTAGCCACCATGTAGATCCTCGGAAACGTAGGTCTGCGGAAACCACAGCCCCAAAGGGGTCAGTACATAGACGTACTGGCAAGCAAGACTCACAGTTCACCAAAGTATAACCCGTCAACACAAGCACAGATGACTTGGGTTCAACGGAGGGAAAAGGGTATATAAAAGATGCTGCAACTGGCTGCACTAACCAACTACAGAGATTCTATCACTTCCAACTATCAGAAAGGGGATAAGATCGAGTGTGGTAACAAACTGAAAGATAACTTTAAACAAACCCATCCTGGATCTCGCCCCTTATCCAAAGAAGCAATCCGAGGATAACTCACACAGTTGGATTACTGATGAATCAAGTTATTGTGTCAATAATCCTATTACTAGTCAATTTGTTAATCATGGGGTGTTAGATTATGAATCATTAGGTTTAAGTTGTCCTGAGTACTTGTTAGCCAGTACTTTCACCAAGTTAACCATAACCGCGGAAAACACGGCTTCTCGAGAAGATTATCCCTGCAGGGTTGCACCAATTTGGCCGTAAACGTATGAATAACCCGCCAGATGGGATGCCTCCCACCAAGCGGGGCACTCAACACAACTCAACTCTTCTTCGCATCAAGCCCAAAGCACCTTGGGCGCACGGCTAATCAAGCCCCGAAGAAAAGGGACCCTCATAGCACTCTAAGACCGTGTCCCCCTATATGCCGACTACAAAAGTTCCACCCTGCGCTGGGCTCGCAAAAACATGCATGCGGCAAATAGAAAGCACGAACTAAATGAGATGATTTGGACGAGATGCGAATCGAATCAAATTGAGGGGGGCGCCCATACTCGCTTCCCACATGCGGGTAGTGCGCTCATCATGGATCAGTAGACAAGACCCTTTTCCTATTAGGGTCGACACTAGCAGGCCTCAAAACCACACAGGGCCTCCTGCCGGTGCCTTATCATCAAATTATTATTAAGTAATAACATTAGCATGATTGATTGATTGATTAAACATCGAGCCCCCAGAACATAATGAGATATAGTAACTGAAAGTAACGGGTAACAGACTCGAGCAAAACAACCTAAGCATACTAGTAAGACACTGGCTCAATCAATAGGGTTGTAGGAGGGGTGGTGAGGCAATATCAGGGTTAAAGGATTCATGTGATAGGTTCGTAACAGCAACAACTACCACTAAGGCTAGCAGAAATAGAAAACGGAAAGTATCGGTAACCAGGGTTGAAAGGAACACAATGGTTCATGTGAGTGATAACTTGCCTGCAAACTCAACAGCCGGGTACTGAGCTAGATCCTCAGAAGGGGTGCTGTAAAGATCGTCTGTCTCAACGTCGTCGTCTATTCGAGAAGAAGCAAACAAACAAAACAGGAATGTAAACAATCATTATCATGGCATTGTGCACAATCAAGATGATGCATGACAAGTTAATGGTTGCATCAAAATAAACTAGCTAACATGATAACACAATTTAAATGGACCCCTGTGCTAAATTGAGTGGCATATGGGAAAAGGTCCATAATTAAGTGGAACAAATGATTTACAATTTATTATTATGTGAAAGTTGTTAGTATGATGCATGCATGATGATAACACCAAAATAACAGCAAATAACAATAATAGATGCAAGTGATAAAAGGATTTAACAAGTTTTGGAAATCATTTATTAAGTTTGGAAAGTTTGGGTACTTAAACATGTCACACAAACAATTATGGTTTTCATCAATTTAAAGTGTGCAAAACAATTAACAAAACTTATATTTGAAAAGAACATCAAATTTTAGTTGGATTACATGTTTCAAATATTGAAATTTGAATTAGGATGAATTTATTATGAATTAAACAATATTAAACAAGTTTTAATTGAATTTAAAACAACTTTGAATATTATTTGAATTTTATTTGTTCAAATCATAAATTCAAATTCACATTTGAAAAGTTCACACTTTGATGGTTTGAAAACATATTTTGCATGTTCAAAAATATTTTATTTTGAGCAAGTTATGATTTTATCAAATTTAAATGAATTAAACAAGTATTAAATTATTTAGGCAATTTAAATTATTCAAACAATGAAACAAATTTTATATTTGAATAGGATTTTCAAAATGGTATGAAAAACATATTTTATTTGCCTTATTTGGAATTAGTATGAATTATTTATGAATTATTGCAAATTACATTTGAATTACTCAAATTTGAATTTTAAATGCATTTTGAAAATTCAAAACAGGAAACAAAAGTTACCAAAAGATAGACAATTAAATTTAGACTAGCACACATATTTTATTTTCAGTTATTGGAGTTATAAAACTAATTTTATTGACAAAACACTTCCAAGGACTAATCTGTTAAAATAGAGGACTAGTTTTTGATTACAGAAATGTTCAAAATCGTTTTATACGCACAGGCGATACACCCAGTCACTGCCAGGGGGGCCCAACTCGCGCTGTGCTGGCATGGCCACACGAGTGACTGACAGGGGGCCCTCCCTGTCAGTACTCCATCGAAAAAAGTGGGGATTTAATCCCAGGTGCCAGGGATCGAACCCAGCACCTCGCCCTCGCGTGCGCTCTACTGAACCAACTGGGCTGGTTGCGCTTCGTTGTCAGATACAAACACGCAGGGAGGATATGGTTACAGCGGCGCTAACTGAACTTCTAGCTGAACACAAAGTTCAGTTCTTTCGACAGAGACGCACGGGGCGCAACGGCGGCGACGGTCGTTGGTCCACCGGCGTTGAGGCCAAAACCTGGCGGTGCTGTGTGGACGGACATGCGCGCACAGGTTAGGGGAACGTGTTCGCATGTTTGTCGTGCTTGTGCACGTACAGATGAGGGCCCAGACGCGACCACGGCGGCACGGTGGTGGAAGTGTCGCCGGTGATTCAGACAGGGTGGCGCGCGTGCTGGAAACGAGCGACCGTACAGAGAGCGGGAATCGTGGCGGGAGCTCACAATGAGTTGGTCGGAGACGAGATGAGGACGGGAGACGGACGGTGGCGACGGCGCGGCGAGGATGTTCAGTACAGCAGCGGCGGCGATGAACTCGTCGTCGTCGATCACGGTTCCCTGGACCCTGCTGCGATTGCCGTGGAGGATGTAGAGGTTCAGGCGGTGTCGATGGTGGCCTCAGAGTGGACGATGGAGGTCCATGGCGTCCTGTCCCCGGCGATCTTCTTCCACCTCCCGAGAACTCCGGCAGCAAATTGAAGGGGAAGAAGGGAGGATGTGATGGCCGGCGGCGGCAGGAGGGGAACAAAGACCTAAGCTAGGGTTTGGGGGGAGAGAGAGGGTAGATATAGGCCCTGGGGAGCAGGTGGAGCTCGAGTGGGTGCGGGCTGGCGTCGGATGACGTCAGCCGTACGGAGGTTGATGAAAGGGGCCAGCATGCCGTGCGGGCGTTAGCGAGCTGGGTGGTGGGCTGGGCTGCCCACTGCCCTGGCGCCAGTTTTCTCCTTTTTTCTTTTTTCAAAATTTTCCTACTGTTTTTTTTTTGCAGGAATTGGAAATGGAAGAATTTGATAGGGTTTTGTTTAATAAAAATTCCAGAAAAATTAATTTAAGCTATATAGAACATTAGCAAACAATTGCCAAGATTGGTTTGCAAAAAGTTGACATTTAAAATGCTGTTAGTATTTGAATCCATATTTGAAAGAATTTAAATATTAAATAAACCTTATTGAAAACAAACATTTTTAATAGGGTTACCCCTAAGATTTAATGTGATTAATGATTATAATTGTGTGGTGAACTTCATGGATTCAAAAGGGTACTGATTTGAAGACTTGGTTTGAATTTGAAAATGATTTAGAATTAATTGGTTGAATTAATTGATTGATTTAAAGCAACAATTTAATAGGTGTTCATTAATGATTTGTTTGGAAGCAATTGAGGTTTTTGATTTGCAATTCTTTATTTGAAAAGATTGTAACAGACAAGTATGAAATAACCATTGAATTTGTTTGAGTTTCATTATGAAAACAAGATAAAACAGATGCAAAACAAATAGTAACAAATGCAAACAAATAATTAAACATGATGACATGATGCAATACTTGAAATAAAACAATAAATCAAACATTCTAAGGGATATTTCATACTTGGGATGTTACAAAACGCCCCCCCTTGAAGGAATCGCGCCCCGAGATTCCTTACTGAGAAGTGAAAAGGTCCGGATACTTCTTGCGAAGATCCTCTTCGGTCTCCCACGTTGCCTCTTTATCGGAATGATGCGACCATTGCACTTTCAAGAACTTGGTGCTCTTGTTGCGAGTCTTACGCTCGGTCTCATCGAGAATACGAATAGGGTGCTCCTCATAAGATAGATCATCTTGCAGTTCAATGGAATCATGATCAACTGCACGATCTGGATCTTTGAAACACTTCTTGAGCTGTGACACGTGGAACACATCGTGCACCTTGGATAGTTTTTCTGGAAGTTCAAGACGATAAGAATTTTATGCCCGCCTTGAGAGAATGTTGAAAGGACCAATGTATCTTGGTGCAAGCTTTCCTTTCACACCAAAACGATGAGTGCCTCTGAGGGGAGTTACACGGAGATATGCTTTGTCACCAGGTGCATAGCTCATATCCCTGTGCTTGCTATCATAATAGCTCTTCTGACGAGACTGAGCAATCCTGAGATTGTCACGAATGATACGAACTTTCTCCTCGGCTTCCTTAACAATGTCAGGGCCTAAGAGTGAACGTTCACCAGCTCCAGACCAATTGATTGGACTCCTGCATCTGCGACCATACAGTGCCTCAAATGGTGCCATGCCTAGGCTTGCCTGGTAGCTGTTGTTGTAGGAGAATTCAGCATATGGAAGGCAATCCTCCCATTTCATGCCAAAGGAGAGACCACATGCTATGAGCATATCCTCGAGAATCTGATTGACTCTTTCGACTTGCCCCTGAGACTGAGGGTGATAAGTTGTGCTGAACAGAAGTTTGGTGCCCAATGCTTCTTGAAAGCTTTTCCAGAAATGAGAAGTGAAGATACTTCCACGGTCTGAGCTTATTTCCAATGGAACACCATGAAGAGGAACAACCTTTGCTGTGTAGAGCTCTGCTAACTGGCTAGCTGAGATAGTTTCCTTGACAGCAAAGAAGTGAGCTACCTTAGTGAGACGATCAATAACAACGAAGATTGCATCGTTGCCCTTTTTGGACTTTGGAAACCCAGTAACGAAGTCCATTTCAATCATGTCCCACTTCCACTCAGGAATTTTCAGAGGTTGGAGTAGACCGGCTGTTTTCTGATGGACTGCCTTAACACGTTGACAAACGTCGCATTCAAAAACGTATTGAGCAATTTCACGTTTCATGCCAGGCCACCAATACAGAGTCTTGAGATCCTGGTACATCTTTGTACTTCCAGGGTGAATGGATAGTGGAGTTTCATGAGCCTCCTTGAGAATGATATCCTTGAGACTTTGAATCTGAGGAACTGCAATGCGTCCTTCGAAGTACACAGTTCCCTTGTCATCAATTGAGAAAGACTTGAATTTATCATTGCCTTCCTTGATGTGCTCTACAATATTCTTGATTTCAGTATCACGAAGTTGTTCAGAACGAATCTTGTCCTCGAGAGTTGGACTGGCTGTCAAGCTAGCAAGGTAACCTTGAGGGACAAGACCAAGGTTCAGCTTCTGGAATTCTTCATGAAGTGGAGGTTGGCTTTCCATGATCATGAGATTATTGCAATAGGATTTGCGACTGAGAGCATCGGCCATAACATTAGCCTTGCCTGGAGTGTAAGAAATGGTGAGATCAAAGTCTTTAATCTTCTCAATCCATCTCCTTTGCCTGAGGTTCAGATCTGGCTGAGTGAAGATGTATTTCAGACTCTTATGATCGGAAAAGATTTCAGTTTTGTTACCCAACAAGTATTGTCTCCATTTCTTGAGGGCAAACACAACTGCTGCAAGTTCAAGATCATGTGTGGGATAGTTTTGCTCATGTGGGTTCAACTGACGTGAAGCATAAGCCACAACTTGACGTTCTTGCATAAGAACTGCTCCTAGGCCTTGGAGAGATGCATCACAGAATATCTGGAAAGGTTTGGTAGTATCTGGGCCAACCAGAACTGGGGTGGAAGTGAGTTTAGTCTTCAGGAGGTTGAAACTCTCATCACACTGTGGAGTCCAAACAAACTTCTTGTCCTTCTTTGTGAGATCAGTGAGAGGTTTGGCAATCTTGGAAAAGTTTTGGACGAAACGACGGCAATAGCTAGCCAAGCCAAGAAAACTTCTGACTTGCTTCACCGTCTTAGGGGGTTTCCAGTCAACAATTGCCTTAACCTTTTCAGGATCAATGGCTATGCCTTCGGCAGAGATGATATGACCAAGATATGCAACTTCTGGAATCCAGAACTCACATTTGGAGAACTTGGCATACAGACGATGCTCGCGAAGTTTCATGAGAGTGAGACGAAGGTGTTCTCCATGCTCTTCCTCGGATTTTGAGTAGACTAGAATGTCATCAAGATATACCACAACGAACTTGTCGAGGTATTCATGGAAGACAGAATTCATGAGTCTTGAGAACGTTGCCGGTGCATTGGTGAGACCAAAGAACATGACGGTGTATTCATATAGACCGTAACGAGTGGTGAAAGCTGTCTTAGGAATATCTTCCTTTCTGATCTTTATCTGATGGTAACCCATCCTCAAGTCCAACTTTGAGAATATTGAGGCTCCAGCAAGTTGATCAAAAAGATCATCGATACGAGGAATTGGATACTTGTTCTTGATGGTTTTCTCGTTGAGAGGACGATAGTCAACCACGAGTCTTTTTGTTTGATCCTTCTTGGCAACAAACAGAGTTGGGCAACCCCAAGCGGAGGAACTAGGCTGAATGTAACCTTTCTCCATGTACATATCGATTTGCTCCTTCAACAATTTCAGTTCAGGAGGAGCTATCTTGTATGGATGCTTAGAGATTGGAGCAGTACCTGGCTCAAGCTCGATCACGAACTCAACTGCTCTGTCCGGAGGCATCCCTGGCAACTCTTCTAGAAAGACGTCAGGGAATTCACAAACCAACGGAACATTTTCAATTGCAGGAAGAGGTTTTGCATCAAGGTTGAACAGCTGAACAGAACTTGATCCATATGGAGAATAGACTATCTGGCCTGAAGTGTGGGAGAGAGTTATTGACTTTTGAGCACAGTCAATTTTAGCTTTGTGGGTCTTCAACCAATCCATACCCAGAATGACATCAATGTCAGAATTTCCCAGCAACATGAGTGAAGCAAGGAATATGCGACCTCCAATTAGGATTTGATTGTCCATGCTTATCTTGGATGTAATCATTTTAGTTCCCGGAGAGTGCACATAGATTTGATTGCTTAGTGGAACCAGAGCTAAATTGTATGCTGTTGCAAATATCTTTGACACAAACGAATGCGATGCCCCAGTATCAAACAACACTTTAGCTGGAAAAGAGTTTACGGGTAATATACCGAGAACGACGTCAGCAGCTTCCTCAGCTTTGTCGGCCTTGATATGATTCACCCTCGCGGTCCTCCCGACAGGCCTGTTGTTGGAGTTGAAGGCTTTAGCCGGGGGAGCACGAACCATTGCCTGGTTGGTGTTGGGGCGAGGAGGTGGAGGTAGCTGCCTCTGAGTGCACTTATCAGCGTAGTGTCCAGTCTCCTTGCACTTGAAGCAAGTGACGACACGAGGAGGACCTGGCCTTGGCTGCCCCATTGGAAACCTCTGACCCTGCATCTGAGATGGGTTGGGTGGGCGGGGTCCAAAACCTGGAGAAGCTTGGGCATTTGGAACCCGAGTGACAGCACCATTTGGCACCCAGATGCGGCGCTTCTGTGGAGGGGTGGTCATGTTGGAGGAGGAACCACCCTCACGCGAGTGCTTGCGCGACTCTTCGAACGCATTGCGCCCATTCTCCTCATTGAGCGCGGTGTTCACGAGCTCCACGAAGTCCTTGCACTTGATGTTGGTGAGAGCGTACTTCAGTTCCGGGTTAAAACCTCGGCGGAACCTTGCCATCTTCTTGGCTTCAGTGGACACCTCGTCACCAGCGTATCGAGCGAGACGATTGAACTCGTTCTGGTAGCCGAGGACGTCCAGCTTGCCCTGTTTGAGAGAGCAGAATTCCTCACGCATCCTTTCCATGAGACCATCTGGGATGTGGTGCTTCAGGAAGGCATCCTTGAAACATCCCCAGGTGATAGGATAGCCAGCTCTCATGGTCTGGTAGTTCTCCCACCAGGTAGCTGCCTGTCCCTTCAGTAGGTAGGTGGCATACTTGACTTTATCCTCCTCAGCAACATGAGCAATCTCCAGAGCCCTGTTCATCTCCCTGATCCAGTCATCAGCATCCAGAGGCTCACGTGTTGCCACGAAAGCTCTCGGCCCCATGCTCAGAAACTCCTTGATGCTGACTCGCGGAGCATTCTGGTTGTTGTGCTGGTTAGCCTGGATCTGGGCCATCTGAGCCACGACCTGAGTCATCTGAGTCAACAGCTCCGTGAGCGGAGGTGGCTCCGGCGGGTTGCTCCTTGTTGGCGGCATCCTGAATAGACATGCATTTTAGCACAACAATAGAAAAGGATAGACTTGGTAACCGAAAGATAGATTATTCCGACGCATGAATAGATAACCAACAGGTACATCATCACATGTTCACGTACATCAGAATATCCAACACACCAATACATGGTTCGAATGCCAAAGGATAACTAAACATAGCTAGGAACGGATACATCGGTACTCCCACGCTCATCACGCAGGACGGCGGTGAGTAGTACGACGAGAGATACGGTGAGGAGGAATCTGTAATGTCCCAGCGTTTAGGAACTCACGGGGGGTAGAATATAAATTTGTGCATCTGCATGCATGTGTTTGAAAAACCTGAATAATTTTTTTCGCAAAGATAAAACCCCGGAGGGAATAAGGTTCTACGCAGTAACTGATGCCTTGATAGAAGTTGTTACTGTTAGTAGGTGAATTTTGACATGACCTCTGGGTAATATTTGAAATTGAAACATTAGTGTTTGAATTATTTAAATGACTTGGATGATTTGAATTTAGGACAACTTGAATTTTGCGTTGGAATTTTAATTAAATTTAAATCAAATTGAAAGGAGGAGTTCATATCCTAAGTTTAAATCATTTGAATTCAATCACTGTATTAAAAAGGAAATACTCCTAAAATATCAACAAGAATAATAAAAGAAAACATATATGCTTTATTGATAATAATATCAGAATTACAAAGTTTGTTACAAAGGAGATAATGAAATAAAGATTACATTAGCTTTGCAACCAAGCTAATACAAAAATTAAACCTAGGACTAAACCTAGCTACTCCAGTGTATCTAATTCTTCAAACCTGCAAAAACAAAACATGAAACCAAAACACAAAGTGTTAGTGGGGGGTTAGTACCCTCAGGATTTCAGTGAGATGCACTAATTGTTCATCATAGGGTTTTAAATCAATAGAGTAGTATCTGTTCTGATTAATTTGCCTCAGACCAGCATCATAGGCATGCTCCTGGAAATACAACTGGCAACATCAAATTTAAATCACCAGGCAAGGGATAAGGTCAGTGAGTAACCAGTGCGGCAAGGGATGAGACCAACCAGGTACTGGAAAATATCCACACACTAGGTGGCAGCACCTAACTTACTGCCGAAGCAGCACACAGCTTAGTCACTTATAAGCACACAGCACACTCAGACCACAACTTTGGTGTTGTCGAAACCAAACCTGGAGTATAAAACCTCCATCAACCGTAGGGGATGAGGTCACACCTCATAGTTCCTGCTCAAGCACAAAACACCAGGAAAGTATAACATCCAATCAAGCAAGCCAATAGTTACTGGAGCAATTGTTTGCAATCTTGCAAGCAAGCAAACAAGGCCAAGGTACCAGGGAGCACAAGGAGGAAATCAAGCATTCCACAAGCACCAAAATCCACCAACCACTTGATCTATAACCAAGGTGAATTCCTGGGTACCATTTAAGCCAATTTTTGGCTAGGTTGCACATAGGATAGGTTGGGGTTGCTAGAACCCTCAGATTGGCATAGTAGTGCTATGCTAAACTCATCACTGGGCATTATTTATCAAGCAAAGTATCTGTTCCTAGCTTAATAAGGGCCTCAGGCTATGCATCACTGGCTTGGGGCAAAAGAATTAAGTGAAAGTATCTGTTTTTAATTCATGAGGATCAAAGAAGGAAAAGAAATCATAAATAGTGTCTGTTCTTATCAGTTGACACCAATAGTTAAGACAGAGAGGTGTATAGCACTGGATGGGGAACAGAGTAATAACTAGAAGCACTAGTTGTGCCACACATACACTCACACATGGTTGCTGGGCACCAGATCCAAGGATCTGATACCCCAGAACCAATGGAAGCATAAAAGTAAAACAATAAACAGATACCAACATTGAGGGCATATTCTCTGAAGAAAATTCAGAGTAACACCTCTCAAGTATCTAGCACATCCACAGCACACTAGAAATTCTATACTTAGCATTAAGAAATGTTAACCAACAACCAGTATCAGGAATCCATCAATTGGAGCCAATCTTAATGGTACCAGCACACATAAGCGGAATTGGAAACAATTCCAAGGTAATTTACCACTACCAGCAACAGATTCACCACCACAATCATCTCACAGCATAAACCATCAGAGGAATAATTTAGGGCATGATAAAATTCCCATCCAACACAGAGCCTAGCAAGTAATTCATGCAGCACATATCCAGTAAGCATTTGGATACCATCCAATGCTATTAATCGAACACTAGGGCACAGGAAGCATCACAGGGAGGCACAGCACGAATCAGCTCGATGGTTGACTCCAGAGCAAGGAGAAAGAAGGAATCCGTGAGAGGGAGAGGAAGATTAGAGGGCAGTGAGAGAGGGAACCACTTACAGATGGTCACCATCGTGGTGACCACATCCGGTTGGAGAGCGAAGCACGGCGGCGGAGCCGCGGTTGCCCGTAGACCGTCCCGGCGGCGGCGTCCCCGAAGACGTAGCCGCAGAAGCACAGCAGCAGCGCATCAACTCCAGCAACCACGACGTGGAGCCACGGCCACCGAAGAGGTGGAGAAGCACCCAGAAACCTAACCCTAGGGTTAGGGTTGAAGATCCCCACGGGAGCCTCGCGGGGAGAGGAGCAGATCGAGGAGGAAGAAGTGGGAGCGAGCAGTGAGGGGTTAGGGAGGCGCTAGGTCACGGCGGCGGTGGCATACGGGGGAGGCCGGAGGAAATCACCGGAGGCGATGGATCGCGTCGCCTCTGCGTCGCCTTCCGCGTCGCCTCACGCGGTGAAGGAGGGGATAAGGCACGGGGCGGGTGCGTATGGGGGCTGGTCTGGTCCAGCCCGACCAGACCAAGGGTTAGGTCCAACCCTAACCAGGGGACCACCTGTCAGCCCTAGGGGCAGACAGGTCATTTTATAAATCCTAATAAAAAGGTTGGAAAAAATAACAAATGAAATTATACAAATTTTTATTAAAAATTCTGTTAAACCAGTACCAGTTCTTATTTAAATTATTTATTAAACATGATAAAACCTAAATAATCCTAGCTCTAATGAGAGTTTATTTAAGAAGAAATAATAACACTTGTTAAAATAAATAATTCCACTAATAGTTATATCCATCTCAATAGTTAGTCATTTCAAAAATATGTTATTATTCCTGTTCTTAAGAAAAATAATAAGTATTCACCCAGGTAATCAAATTAACAAGAATATCTCAGTTATAACAAAGATCATCAATTATGAAAAACTGGGTGATCCAGAAAAATAAGTTTTATAACAAAATTATATAGTCTTGCAAAAATTGCATACATCTCATTATTATGCATAATAGCATCATTTGCTTCTTTAAACATTGTCTTTACCGGACAATGATGGAATTTTGTAGAACAAGGAAGTCAGGATCCACCTCAAGCTTCAGACTTCATTACGTATCCGTATCCAGGCAAGTTCATCACTTGCTCATGTCCATTGAATTATGTCATAACAACTATTTTCAAAACCCTATCGTATTACCATCTACTCCAAAAAGAATGCATGATCCTATTTTTATAATAATATGACTAATTGAATGACTACCCGAGTGGTAGTGTTCTGTTTGGTGGGCGGATGGAACCATGGTAAGATGAATAGGTCAAAGGAAGGTTCCATCTGCATGGGCAAGTATTACCTAGGAATTAACAACAAATGCCGTCAGAACTCGGTGCGCCGTAGATATCGCGTTGACCATGGATCTTCTATGGGGGGAGTAAGTCAGCCGTGATACTTTTCTCGTTCGCATGTCAACGGACTGCCAGAGACGTACGCTGTAGGTCTTGAGGGACTACATGCACATGGGTGGGAGCCCTTACGTCCCACGGGCTCTGGGGTCTATGAGTGTCTGCCGGGGGCGCGTAGATCTCCATCGTGAGGGGTGGAATCAGGCGTTCAACCTGCTGGCAGAAATGGGTGGGCATGCGTTGTGCGGAGAAGCACGGTTTGGCTTGGACCAACAACCGGGCCCCACACCTGAGTGGGAGTGGACAGGATCGCGCGCCTGGTTGTGCAACATGGTCTTGGTCGTCCATGGGTAAAGTAACGCACCTCTGCAGAGTGTAAAATGATGTGGCATGTTACCCCTTGTTCCGGGATGGAACTGCGAACGCTACAGGAAAGGCAACTCCATGAAGTTCTAGTCCTGTGATGGTCTGGCGGGCATAGTTTTCATTATTAAAAGAAATCTCTTGAAGAAAGATTTGACAAAACTTGCATCTGTCTAGACTCTTTAGAGTCAAGGACCATAGTTAGTGCATCCATTACTTCCGTACTTACAGGAACTTGCTGAGTAACGCTCGTTACTCATTCAATCCCATTTGACCCCTGCTTAGGTTATGAGAACCTAGAGGAAGCATCTTTCAACATCCTTGGAGGCCAGGAGGATATCTTCTACGAAGAACCGGACCTCTCCGGTGGAGTGGAAGGAGTGGACTATCTCATCCAGTACGGAGCAGACCCCAATGGTGATGAGTCCGACTAGGTTTAGCCTAGTCTAGATAACTACTTATTCACGGTTGAATCGAGCAGTCATAAACTCTTTTATTGGCTGTTGAGTTCCCGTGCTATCAACTGTTTACTTATCAGTGAGCGTTTTAACTTCAATAATGGATGACCTCCATGTGAGCTCATTCTGTTGTCGGTACTCTATGTTTGTAATATATTTGGTGTATGTTAATCAGACCCGCAATGTTTCTGCTGTACCACCCTGAGGGATGTAATATTTGCGGAACGGTGTTCTGTGAGTGTTATATCAACGACTGGCGTTCTACAACATGCAGTGGAATGCCGGGTCACCACAGCTGGTATCAGAGCAATTGCTTTGACCTTAGGTTGGAAACCTAGTAAAGGGATATACCCTGTCGGGTTTTAGAACGTACCAATAAAGAGTTCACTGGAAGTATGATAGGTATTCACTTGAGAATACTCTGGTTATATTTCCAGTATGTTGAATCTTTATGAGGATCTAATCATAATATCTATGTTACTTGTGATCAGTGATCATGAACGGCGGAAGTTCCGGAAGAACGGAGTGGGTAAAGCATGAGAGGCTGGATCAATACCATGGGGAGTTGACCGAGCAACTGCGAGCCTTGCTTCGAGCGTTCGGATGCGACACCAACATTAAAGTTAACACTTATACGTTTAAAGATGGGGGAGTAGTCTTGAAGTATAGGGTATTAATTTTAATACCTAGGGAGTTAACCCCACATGTGACCACACCTAGTGGTGAGGGTAGGAATCAGATGGCAGCCTACCAGCAGGCCTTAGTGGAAGCTTTAGCTACCATCCGAGAGTTTAAGGCTAACCAGTTATCAGGCACTAGTCTCACAGCTATTCCACACGACCACTTAAGCACAGAGTTGGCGCTTGATCATTCTGTGTTAATTAAAACCAAGCCTAAGCTAGCCACAAGTCTTTTAGATCGTTACAGGAAATTGGTGGGATCCTTCTATAAAACACATCAGGTCATCGTTGATGACAAGGATGGGATGTTGAAGGATTTAACCAACCCACCTAGTCATGACCAAAAGGGAAAGCAGAAGGCTCAGGAGAGTAGTGAACCTTATTATGCCCCAGGACCTGAAGCAGCTAGGAAATCCCATTATGACAGGCCGTCCAGGTATTCTACCACACCAGAACATATACACTACCCTGTTATACCACCTAGTGAGCCAGAGCCATATGATCCGTTCGATATATCAGATACACCCAGGGATATTAAACCAAATACTTTTGGTGGGGTCCCAGACTCACATTCTTTTATTGAGAATTCTGAGGGTTGGAGGTATGGCTGGTATCCTGGTACCAGCCAGCATCCGATTCCTTGTGGCAACATGTCCGAGGAGGAGCAGCAGGATAGTGTGGAGATTGTGGAAGCGGAGGAGGCGGAGATAGTCGCCATAAATATCTCATCTGATGAGGAAGAGCACGGTGAAACCCAGCCGATGCAGGAAGAATCCCTTGATCATAGCTACTGCGCAAGTAACGTTTATTTCGCAGAAGGGGAGGCTTCGCAGTACACAAGTACCAACGAGTTTGTGTCCTATCTTGATAATTATCTGGATAATGACTGGCTCTCTTTGAGCGATAATCAGTCTATGGATACATCTGACACGGACTACGTGCCAACCGGGAGGCCATTCTATCCGGAGGCGGTGCGCAGGACTCCACGTCACACCGGATGGACTCCTGGTATGTACTCAGAATAGTGCAATGGCGTTCAAGGAGAGGATGTAAGGGCTCGAATTACATAGTAGTTTGGAGTTTCGAGCCGTGTACTTAAATAAGGGTCGGAATGTTTAAGTGACCCAGTGGTGTTTCTTACGGTTGTACTCTAAGTATTCACTGCGGTGAAGGCTTGTATCAACTTATAAGTACATGTATAATATGTGTAGTATGTTGTTTGTATGTGGATTTGGATTTTGCTTCTCTTGTGTGATTAGTGTTGCATATGAAGTGAGGCTCAGAAAGCATAAGCATGATGTAATTATGAGTTTTTTTCGCTTCATATTGCAGGACTAAAGGGTTACGGAGAGTGGCGAGCCCAGTGTGGCTGACGCTCAGCGTCAGGAGAGAGAGAACAAGGCTAAAGCTGATGAAGATGCCGCAAGAGCCGAGTTACCACCACCACCACCACTCAGGCCACTGGCGGAGCAAAGCTTCATGGAGTACATGCGATTTGTACAGGAGAACCAAAACAAGTTCATGCAGGAAATGCTTAACCAGGTGGGACCTGGGCGAGCAGCGGAACCTAGAAACCTCACACTGTCAGATTTCCTTAAGACCAAACCAGCACCGTTTGCTACGGCCAAGGACCCCATGGAAGCTGAAGACTGGTTGGTTGACACAGAAAGGAATCTGAAGGCTATTAAGGCCAGTGATGAAGAGAAGGTGCGCTTCGCTACACACCTTCTAAATGGTCCCGCAGCAGCATGGTGGGATAATCAGATCATTATGAAGCCACCAGGAAGGGAATTTACATGGAATGAGTTCAAGGAGAAATTCAGGGAATATCATGTCCCTGATAGTGTCATGGAAATCATGAGGAGGCAATTTGAGGATCTTCAGCAGGGGACACACCTGATGATATGGTACGTCAATGAATTCAGCAGACTGTCTCGTTATGCTGCTGATGAAGTGGATACAGATAAAAAGAGAATCAAGAGATTCTTGAGAGGGATGGATCCTTATGCAGCCATGCAATTAAGGACTTCCAAACCAGCTAACTTCCAAGAGCTGATGAACTCTGCAGTCACTTGGGAGAATGACTACAAGTTGGTTCAGTTAAACCGACAGAAGAAGGCCAAGTTTGAGCCCAAGAAGTTCCAACCCAGTAAACCTACTACAAATTTGAGCTTCAAACCCAGAATAAGGACGGGAGGAGCCCCTCCCAATCGTGGACCATTCAACCCCAGAAATCAGATAATCTGTCATGGTTGTGGACTTCCGGGACATATCAAGAGCGAGTGCAAGAAGCCCAGGGTTGTTTGCTTTGGTTGTGGAAAAGAGGGACACTATAAGACAGAGTGTCCTAACAAGACAACCGGAGGAGGGTTCAACAAGGGTGGAGCAAAGCCTGGAGGAGCCAGCGGATTCTCTACGGGAAGTGGTAGCAGCGGGAAGAACAATAATGGCAAAAGAGCTAGAACCTTCGGGAAACTGAATTGCACATCTCTGGAGGAGGCTGACAACTCAGATACCGCCGTACTAGGTACGCTCAGTCTTCTTACCCAATATGGCAAAGTTTTATTTGATACCGGTGCCACCACATCATTCATCTCTAGTTATTTTGTGGATAAGTATGGGGTAAGGTGTTCACGTTTAGAATGTCCTCTTACCGTTATGACGGCGGGAGGTACGCTCTTAGTTACGCGTGCTAGGCCCGATCAAGTCATCATGATTTGTGGTTGCACATACTACGCGGATCTGTTTGTTATTCCTTTGAAGAACATTGATGCTGTCCTGGGAATGGACTGGATGACGGAGAACGGAGCTTTGATTGATTGTGAGGAGAAGACAGTTTCTCTTAGGAGACCTGGAGGAGGAAGAGTTACTTATCAAGCAGATAAACATACTCATGTAGAGGCAGAACTCCAACTCAACTCACTCAATGAAGCTAAATTAGAAGATATACCAGTAGTCAATGAATTTCCAGATGTTTTTCCAGCAGAATTGCCGGGAATACCACCAGATAGGGAGATAGAGTTTACCATTGACTTGATACCAGGTACATCACCCATTGCTCAAGCACCATACAAGATGGGTCCTAAAGAGTTAAAAGAACTTAAGGAACAGTTAGATGAGCTGGAAAGAAAGGGATTCATCAGAGAAAGTGTTTCGCCATGGGGATCACCCGTGATATTCGTGGACAAGAGGGATGGAGGCAGAAGAATGTGTGGTGATTTTAGAAACCTGAACAATGTCACTATCAAGAACAAGTATCCATTACCAAGAATACAAGATCTATTTGATCAAGTTTACGGAGCTGGAGTGTTCTCCAAGATTGATGTCAGATCAGGGTACCATCAGATCAAGATTAAACCTGAAGATGTACCCAAAACAGCCTTTGTTTCAAGGTACGGACATCATGAATATTTGGTTGTTCCTTTTGGGCTGACCAATGCACCTGCTATTTTCATGAATTTGATGAACAAGATCTTCATGCCATACTTGGATAAGTTCGTGATTGTGTTCATCGATGATATCTTGATATATTCAAAGAACAAAGCAGATCATGCCAAGCATTTAAGAATAGCGCTACAAGTTCTGAGGGAACATCAACTCTATGCAAAATTCAGCAAGTGTGAGTTCTGGTTAGACCAAGTGGAATTTCTTGGACATGTTATCAGCAAAGAGGGTATTGTAGTAAATCCTGACAAAGTACAGTCAGTTTTAGACTGGAAGGCACCAACCACTGTGAAGGAAGTTCGTGGATTCCTTGGAATGGCCGGGTATTACAGAAGATTCATTGAAGGATTCTCTAAAATAGCTGGGCCAATGACCAATTTGTTAAGGAAGAATACTCCTTTCATATGGTCAGATAAGTGTGAAGCCAGTTTTCAAGAGTTAAAGAAACGACTAACAACAGCTCCAATCTTAGCAGTACCAGAACCGGGCAAGGATTACACTGTTTATTGTGATGCATCCAAGAATGGATTGGGATGTGTGCTCATGCAAGATCGTAAGGTAATAGCTTATGGTTCAAGACAGCTCAAACCACATGAAGTTAATTACCCAACACATGACTTAGAATTGGCAGCGGTAGTGTTTGCTTTGAAGAGATGGAGGTCATTTCTCTATGGATCGAAGTGTGAGCTTTACACAGACCATAAGAGTCTCAAATATTTCTTCACTCAGAAAGAGTTAAATATGAGGCAAAGGAGATGGTTAGAATTGATCAAAGACTATGATCTTACTATCAATTATACACCAGGGAAAGCCAATGTGGTAGCCGATGCTTTAAGTCGGAAGAGTACTGACAGTCAACCAATTCAATATGAGTTACCAAAAGAATTGCAAAGAGAAATTGAACAAGCAGAGATTGAGGTACTAGAGGTACAATCTTTGGGAGGCTTGTATACCATGCAGGTCATGGAAGAAAGAACAAGTGATCTCAAGAATGAAATAATTCGGCGGCAAGACGAAGATCCATTCATAAAAGAAGAGATCCAAAGAATTGGGGAAGGAAGACCTTCCGAATTCCACTTAGGAGAACATGGTGCTTTATGGTTCAACAAAAGGCTTTGTGTACCTGATATTCCGGAGATTAAGAAATTGATACTTCGGGAGGCACATGAGACGTCGTACTCTATACATCCTGAAAGTACCAAGATGTATATGGACCTCAGAGATGTATTTTGGTGGAACAATATGAAAAGAGAGATTGCCAAGTATGTTTCTGAATGTCACACATGTCAAAGAGTAAAGGCTGAACATCAACGTCCGGCAGGACCATTACAACCTTTGGAGATTCCTGAATGGAAGTGGGAGGAAATTGGTATGGATTTCATTACAGGGTTACCAATGACTAAAACCCAAAAGGACATGATATGGGTCATTATTGACAGGCTGACGAAGAGTGCACATTTCCTAGCAGTCAACCAGAAGGATAACGCTGAGAAGCTGGTGAATGTTTATGTCAAAGAGATAGTTAGCAAACATGGTATTCCAAAGAGAATAGTCTCAGATCGAGGATCTGTGTTCACTTCAGAATTTTGGAAGAAGATACATAAAGCTTTGGGATCTCAACTAGATTTCAGTACCGCTTATCATCCTCAGACCGGAGGACAAACTGAAAGAACTAATCAGATTCTTGAAGACATGCTTCGGGCATGTGTCCTTGATTTTGGAGGATCATGGGATGAACATTTACCATTAGCAGAATTATCCTACAACAATAGTTATCAAAGTAGTCTTAAGGCAGCACCCTTTGAAGTACTGTATGGGCGAAAGTGCAGATCACCCATTTGTTGGTTCGAGACCGGAGAAAAGTCTGAATTTGAACCAGATTACATCAAAGATCAGCAACGGGTTGTTGATATCATCAGAGACCGTTTGAAAATAGCTCAAAGTCGTCAAAAGAGTTATGTAGATCAGAAGAGAAGAACATGGGAACCAGAGGTCGGGGATTTGGTATATCTCCGAGTTAGTCCAATGAAAGGGCTTATGAGGTTCGGTGTTAAGGGGAAATTAAGTCCGCGGTATATAGGACCTTACAAGATCCTAGCTCAGAACAGGAATGTAGCTTATACCCTACAGCTACCTGATCGGTTAAAACAAGTCACAATGTTTTCCACGTATCCCAACTCCGAAAGTGTTTGAAGGAGCCGGAAGATTCGGTTAATCAAGAGGAATTAGAATTAGAATCAGACCTCACATATGTCGAGGAACCAGAAAAGATTCTAGCCGAAGATTGGAAGAGACTCCGAAACAGAGCAATCAAGTACTGTAAGGTACAGTGGAAACATCATCCTGAACGAGAAGCTACCTGGGAGAAAGAAGAGGAACTACGACAGAACTACCCCGAGCTATTCAGGTATTATTGTTACAACTTCGGGACGAAGTTCTCGTTAAGGAGGGAAGGCTGTAATGTCCCAGCGTTTAGGAACTCACGGGGGGTAGAATATAAATTTGTGCATCTGCATGCATGTGTTTGAAAAACCTGAATATTTTTTTTCGCAAAGATAAAACCCCGGAGGGAATAAGGTTCTACGCAGTAACTGATGCCTTGATAGAAGTTGTTACTGTTAGTAGGTGAATTTTGACATGACCTCTGGGTAATATTTGAAATTGAAACATTAGTGTTTGAATTATTTAAATGACTTGAATGATTTGAATTTAGGACAACTTGAATTTTGCGTTGGAATTTTAATTAAATTTAAATCAAATTGAAAGGAGGAGTTCATATCCTAAGTTTAAATCATTTGAATTCAATCACTATATTAAAAAGGAAATACTCCTAAAATATCAACAAGAATAATAAAAGAAAACATATATGCTTTATTGATAATAATATCAGAATTACAAAGTTTGTTACAAAGGAGATAATGAAATAAAGATTACAGTAGCTTTGCAACCAAGCTAATACAAAAATTAAACCTAGGACTAAACCTAGCTACTCCAGTGTATCTAATTCTTCAAACCTGCAAAAACAAAACATGAAACCAAAACACAAAGTGTTAGTGGGGGGTAGTACCCTCAGGATTTCAGTGAGATGCACTGATTGTTCATCATAGGGTTTTAAATCAATAGAGTAGTATCTGTTCTGATTAATTTGCCTCAGACCAGCATCATAGGCATGCTCCTGGAAATACAACTGGCAACATCAAATTTAAATCACCAGGCAAGGGATAAGGTCAGTGAGTAACCAGTGCGGCAAGGGATGAGACCAACCAGGTACTGGAAAATATCCACACACTAGGTGGCAGCACCTAACTTACTGCCGAAGCAGCACACAGCTTAGTCACTTATAAGCACACAGCACACTCAGACCACAACTTTGGTGCTGTCGAAACCAAACCTGGAGTATAAAACCTCCATCAACCGTAGGGGATGAGGTCACACCTCATAGTTCCTGCTCAAGCACAAAACACCAGGAAAGTATAACATCCAATCAAGCAAGCCAATAGTTACTAGAGCAATTGTTTGCAATCTTGCAAGCAAGCAAACAAGGCCAAGGTACCAGGGAGCACAAGGAGGAAATCAAGCATTCCACAAGCACCAAAATCCACCAACCACTTGATCTATAACCAAGGTGAATTCCTGGGTACCATTTAAGCCAATTTTTGGCTAAGTTGCACATAGGATAGGTTGGGGTTGCTAGAACCCTCAGATTGGCATAGTAGTGCTATGCTAAACTCATCACTGGGCATTATTTATCAAGCAAAGTATCTGTTCCTAGCTTAATAAGGGCCTCAGGCTATGCATCACTGGCTTGGGGCAAAAGAATTAAGTGAAAGTATCTGTTTTTAATTCATGAGGATCAAAGAAGGAAAAGAAATCATAAATAGTGTCTGTTCTTATCAGTTGACACCAATAGTTAAGACAGAGAGGTGTATAGCACTGGATGGGGAACAGAGTAATAACTAGAAGCACTAGTTGTGCCACACATACACTCACACATGGTTGCTGGGCACCAGATCCAAGGATCTGATACCCCAGAACCAATGGAAGCATGAAAGTAAAACAATAAACAGATACCAACATTGAGGGCATATTCTCTGAAGAAAATTCAGAGTAACACCTCTCAAGTATCTAGCACATCCACAGCACACTAGAAATTCTATACTTAGCATTAAGAAATGTTAACCAACAACCAGTATCAGGAATCCATCAATTGGAGCCAATCTTAATGGTACCAGCACACAGAAGCGGAATTGGAAACAATTCCAAGGTAATTTACCACTACCAGCAACAGATTCACCACCACAATCATCTCACAGCATAAACCATCAGAGGAATAATTTAGGGCATGATAAAATTCCCATCCAACACAGAGCCTAGAAAGTAATTCATGCAGCACATATCCAGTAAGCATTTGGATACCATCCAATGCTATTAATCGAACACTAGGGCACAGGAAGCATCACAGGGAGGCACAGCACGAATCAGCTCGATGGCTGACTCCAGAGCAAGGAGAAAGAAGGAATCCGTGAGAGGGAGAGGAAGATTAGAGGGCAGTGAGAGAGGGAACCACTTACAGATGGTCACCATCGTGGTGACCACATCCGGTTGGAGAGCGAAGCACGGCGGCGGAGCCGCGGTTGCCCGTAGACCGTCCCGGCGGCGGCGTCCCCGGAGACGTAGCCGCAGAAGCACAGCAGCAGCGCATCAACTCCAGCAACCACGACGTGGAGCCACGGCCACCGAAGAGGTGGAGAAGCACCCAGAAACCTAACCCTAGGGTTAGGGTTGAAGATCCCCACGGGAGCCTCGCGGGGAGAGGAGCAGATCGAGGAGGAAGAAGTGGGAGCGAGCAGTGAGGGGTTAGGAAGGCGCTAGGTCACGGCGGCGGTGGCATACGGGGGAGGCCGGAGGAAATCGCCGGAGGCGATGGATCGCGTCGCCTCTGCGTCGCCTTCCGCGTCGCCTCACGCGGTGAAGGAGGGGATACGGCACGGGGCGGGTGCGTATGGGGGCTGGTCTGGTCCAGCCCGACCAGACCAAGGGTTAGGTCCAACCCTAACCAGGGGACCACCTGTCAGCCCTATTTGGAAAAAAATAACAAATGAAATTATACAAATTTTTATTAAAAATTCTGTTAAACCAGTACCAGTTCTTATTTAAATTATTTATTAAACATGATAAAACCTAAATAATCCTAGCTCTAATGAGAGTTTATTTAAGAAGAAATAATAACACTTGTTAAAATAAATAATTCCACTAATAGTTATATCCATCTCAATAGTTAGTCATTTCAAAAATATGTTATTATTCCTGTTCTTAAGAAAAATAATAAGTATTCACCCAGGTAATCAAATTAACAAGAATATCTCAGTTATAACAAAGATCATCAATTATGAAAAACTGGGTGATCCAGAAAAATAAGTTTTATAACAAAATTATATAGTCTTGCAAAAATTGCATACATCTCATTATTATGCATAATAGCATCATTTGCTTCTTTAAACATTGTCTTTACCGGACAATGATGGAATTTTGTAGAACAAGGAAGTCAGGATCCACCTCAAGCTTCAGACTTCATTACGTATCCGTATCCAGGCAAGTTCATCACTTGCTCATGTCCATTGAATTATGTCATAACAACTATTTTCAAAACCCTATCGTATTACCATCTACTCCAAAAAGAATGCATGATCCTATTTTTATAATAATATGACTAATTGAATGACTACCCGAGTGGTAGTGTTCTGTTTGGTGGGCGGATGGAACCATGGTAAGATGAATAGGTCAAAGGAAGGTTCCATCTGCATGGGCAAGTATTACCTAGGAATTAACAACAAATGCCGTCAGAACTCGGTGCGCCGTAGATATCGCGTTGACCATGGATCTTCTATGGGGGGAGTAAGTCAGCCGTGATACTTTTCTCGTTCACATGTCAACGGACTGCCAGAGACGTACGCTGTAGGTCTTGCGGGACTACATGCACATGGGTGGGAGCCCTTACGTCCCACGGGCTCTGGGGTCTATGAGTGTCTGCCAGGGGCGCGTAGATCTCCATCGTGAGGGGTGGAATCAGGCGTTCAACCTGCTGGCAGAAATGGGTGGGCATGCGTTGTGCGGAGAAGCACGGTTTGGCTTGGACCAACAACCGGGCCCCACACCTGAGTGGGAGTGGACAGGATCGCGCGCCTGGTTGTGCAACATGGTCTTGGTCGTCCATGGGTAAAGTAACGCACCTCTGCAGAGTGTAAAATGATGTGGCATGTTACCCCTTGTTCCGGGATGGAACTGCGAACGCTACAGGAAAGGCAACTCCATGAAGTTCTAGTCCTGTGATGGTCTGGCGGGCATAGTTTTCATTATTAAAAGAAATCTCTTGAAGAAAGATTTGACAAAACTTGCATCTGTCTAGACTCTTTAGAGTCAAGGACCGTAGTTAGTGCATCCATTACTTCCGTACTTACAGGAACTTGCTGAGTAACGCTCGTTACTCATTCAATCCCATTTGACCCCTGCTTAGGTTATGAGAACCTAGAGGAAGCATCTTTCAACATCCTTGGAGGCCAGGAGGATATCTTCTACGAAGAACCGGACCTCTCCGGTGGAGTGGAAGGAGTGGACTATCTCATCCAGTACGGAGCAGACCCCAATGGTGATGAGTCCGACTAGGTTTAGCCTAGTCTAGATAACTACTTATTCACGGTTGAATCGAGCAGTCATAAACTCTTTTATTGGCTGTTGAGTTCCCGTGCTATCAACTGTTTACTTATCAGTGAGCGTTTTAACTTCAATAATGGATGACCTCCATGTGAGCTCATTCTGTTGTCGGTACTCTATGTTTGTAATATATTTGGTGTATGTTAATCAGACCCGCAATGTTTCTGCTGTACCACCCTGAGGGATGTAATATTTGCGGAACGGTGTTCTGTGAGTGTTATATCAACGACTGGCATACTACAACATGCAGTGGAATGCCGGGTCACCACAGAATCCCCCGGAAGTAGGTATAACGACGATCCACGTAGAGCGGGACTGCTCTGAGAGCAACTCTCGGTGTGGTGAAGTAGAAAGCGTCGTCTCCCTGTGCTCCAAAGCGTGGAATCCCAGTGTAACCAGCTCCGAGGTCGAGAAGTGGACCTCTGATCGGCTCGTAACCTCCAGCATCTGGCAGAGGAAGACCAGCTGGCTGAGTGAAACGCGCAAAGCGCTCGTCTCCAACAAAGTCTGTGGTGTACATAGCCAGACGAGTCAACGCCAGATAGAGCTGCTCCCTGACTGAGGCCAACTCCTGAGAAAGTGTGGAAGCAACTGCGTCACTGTGCCTCACAAACTGAGCAGTGGTGTGCAGCCTGGAGCTATCAGACTCGTAGGTATCCAGGTTGCTGTGGAGAGTGAAGTGAACTCCCGCTGACGTGATGTAACCACGGGGGATGTGGCGATAAATAGAATCGTCAAATCCCTAGTAGTCAGCACGGAGGACGGTGAGACTCACGTAAGCTGCCTGCTGCACGGCCATATCCACTGTGGAACCTACTGCCTCGTAGCGGTGGACAACGCTCATGCCATCATCTGACAGAATGTAGACGATAGCCTGGTAGTAGGTATGGTCAAACTCTCGCTGCTGCTCGTAGACCTGGTACTCTGGTGCCCAATGGAAACCCAGATAGGTGACCATGTCTCTCAGCATCTCCGGATAACCGGCGGTGCTCTCACAGCGAGTCATCCGAACCACCTGCAGGAAGAACCTGAGATCCATCTGCAGATGATCGGGGAAGTCTTGATTAGACGCCGGTAGAGAACTGAAGTGGAAAGTAACAACAAGTTTCAACGGACGATAAGGATGTTGAAAAGAACAGGATATTGAAGCAACAACGGGAAAACGAGACCAAAAACTCCTGAGGTACTACGGAGAACCCAAAACACGTGAAATCCTAACTTGAAAGTTTAGGTGAGAACAGAAAACATCGTTGCACTTCCTTACCAGAAAAGGGTGGGTGGGTGGGGAAAGAAGAAAAATGGCAGAATTCCTACTCTCACGTTTCATTTTTCCTATATAGCTACAAAATAGTTTCTAGACTCAACTGCGACCAGTAAAAAAGGGATCCTACAGGCAGACAGGCTCTGATACCATTTGTCGCACCCTGACTTCTAGGGGATACTCATCGGGCCGAACTGGATAGCAGATGCTTGGATTATGGGGCATAACTGCTCCCACGTCCCAGCTTCCTGGTAGGCCTGCGCTTATGCGCGACAACCAAGCTCCGCTATTCCATCGTCGATGTAAACTATCCACTAGAGATCAAAGGCACTACTGTCGACGTACTTCATACCAATCACACATGGTACGTCAACAGCGTTAAACGAATGATAATCACAACATATCTCTACGACACAAAAGATTGAAATAAGTTGCAAATGGCTCTCATTAGAGCAGAGATAGCAAATACAATCATCCAGAGGACACATGTCCCAACATAGCATCATTACATCTCAGCGGAAGCATTCAATATGTCTGGGTACAGACAAGAACCAAATAGGCCTAAGAGGCCGGAAACGAAAAGACGGAGCCCATCCACGAAGTCTCGGATCCTGCCCGGGTCCGCTATCTACTCGTCAGCAGTCTCGTCATACTCCACGTAGTAGCCACCATGTAGATCCTCGGAAACGTAGGTCTGCGGAAACCACAGCCCCAAAGGGGTCAGTACATAGACGTACTGGCAAGCAAGACTCACAGTTCACCAAAGTATAGCCCGTCAACACAAGTACAGATGACTTGGGTTCAACGGAGGGGAAAGGGTATATAAAAGATGCTGCAACTGGCTGCACTAACCAACTACAGAGATTCTATCACTTCCAACTATCAGAAAGGGGATAAGATCGAGTGTGGTAACCAACTGAAAGATAACTTTAAACAAACCCATCCTGGATCTCGCCCCTTATCCAAAGAAGCAATCCGAGGATAACTCACACAGTTGGATTACTGATGAATCAAGTTATTGTGTCAATAATCCTATTACTAGTCAATTTGTTAATCATGGGGTGTTAGATTATGAATCATTAGGTTTAAGTTGTCCTGAGTACTTGTTAGCCAGTACTTTCACCAAGTTAACCATAACCGCGGAAAACACGGCTTCTCGAGAAGAATTATCCCTGCAGGGTTGCACCAATTTGGCCGTACACGTATGAATAACCCGCCAGATGGGATGCCTCCCACCAAGCGGGGCACTCAACACAACTCAACTCTTCTTCGCATCAAGCCCAAAGCACCTTGGGCGCACGGCTAATCAAGCCCCGAAGAAAAGGGACCCTCATAGCACTCTAAGACCGTGTCCCCCTATATGCCGACTACGAAAGTTCCACCCTGCGCTGGGCTCGCAAAAACATGCATGCGGCAAATAGAAAGCACGAACTAAATGAGATGATTTGGACGAGATGCGAATCGAATCAAATTGAGGGGGGCGCCCATACTCGCTTCCCACATGCGGGTAGTGCGCTCATCATGGATCAGTAGACAAGACCCTTTTCCTATTAGGGTCGACACTAGCAGGCCTCAAAACCACACAGGGCCTCCTGCCGGTGCCTTATCATCAAATTATTATTAAGTAATAACATTAGCATGATTGATTGATTGATTAAACATCGAGCCCCCAGAACATAATGAGATATAGTAACTGAAAGTAACGGGTAACAGACTCGAGCAAAACAACCTAAGCATACTAGTAAGACACTGGCTCAATCAATAGGGTTGTAGGAGGGGTGGTGAGGCAATATCAGGGTTAAAGGATTCATGTGATAGGTTCGTAACAGCAACAACTACCACTAAGGCTAGCAGAAATAGAAAACGGAAAGTATCGGTAACCAGGGTTGAAAGGAACACAATGGTTCATGTGAGTGATAACTTGCCTGCAAACTCAACAGCCGGGTACTGAGCTAGATCCTCAGAAGGGGTGCTGTAAAGATCGTCTGTCTCAACGTCGTCGTCTATTCGAGAAGAAGCAAACAAACAAAACAGGAATGTAAACAATCATTATCATGGCATTGTGCACAATCAAGATGATGCATGACAAGTTAATGGTTGCATCAAAATAAACTAGCTAACATGATAACACAATTTAAATGGACCCCTATGCTAAATTGAGTGGCATATGGGAAAAGGTCCATAATTAAGTGGAACAAATGATTTACAATTTATTATTATGTGAAAGTTGTTAGTATGATGCATGCATGATGATAACACCAAAATAACAGCAAATAACAATAATAGATGCAAGTGATAAAAGGATTTAACAAGTTTTGGAAATCATTTATTAAGTTTGGAAAGTTTGGGTACTTAAACATGTCACACAAACAATTATGGTTTTCATCAATTTAAAGTGTGCAAAACAATTAACAAAACTTATATTTGAAAAGAACATCAAATTTTAGTTGGATTACATGTTTCAAATATTGAAATTTGAATTAGGATGAATTTATTATGAATTAAACAATATTAAACAAGTTTTAATTGAATTTAAAACAAGTTTGAATATTATTTGAATTTTATTTGTTCAAATCATAAATTCAAATTCACATTTGAAAAGTTCACACTTTGATGGTTTGAAAACATATTTTGCATGTTCAAAAATATTTTATTTTGAGCAAGTTATGATTTTATCAAATTTAAATGAATTAAACAAGTATTAAATTATTTAGGCAATTTAAATTATTCAAACAATGAAACAAATTTTATATTTGAATAGGATTTTCAAAATGGTATGAAAAACATATTTTATTTGCCTTATTTGGAATTAGTATGAATTATTTATGAATTATTGCAAATTACATTTGAATTACTCAAATTTGAATTTTAAATGCATTTTGAAAATTCAAAACAGGAAACAAAAGTTACCAAAAGATAGACGATTAAATTTAGACTAGCACACATATTTTATTTTCAGTTATTGGAGTTATAAAACTAATTTTATTGACAAAACACTTCCAGGGACTAATCTGTTAAAATAGAGGACTAGTTTTTTATTACAGAAATGTTCAAAATCGTTTTATACGCACAGGCGATACACCCAGTCACTGCCAGGGGGGCCCAACTCGCGTTGTGCTGGCATGGCCACACGAGTGACTGACAGGGGGCCCTCCCTGTCAGTACTCCGTCGAAAAAAGTGGGGATTTAATCCCAGGTGCCAGGGATCGAACCCAGCACCTCGCCCTCGCGTGCGCTCTACTGAACCAACTGGGCTGGTTGCGCTTCGTTGTCAGATACAAACACGCAGGGAGGATATGGTTACAGCGGCGCTAACTGAACTTTTAGCAGAACACAAAGTTCAGTTCTTTCGACAGAGACGCACGGGGCGCAACGGCGGCGACGGTCGTTGGTCCACCGGCGTTGAGGCCAAAACCTGGCGGTGCTGTGTGGACGGACATGCGCGCACAGGTTAGGGGAACGTGTTCGCATGTTTGTCGTGCTTGTGCACGTACAGATGAGGGCCCAGACGCGACCACGGCGGCACGGTGGTGGAAGTGTCGCCGGTGATTCAGACAGGGTGGCGCGCGTGCTGGAAACGAGCGACCGTACAGAGAGCGGGAATCGTGGCGGGAGCTCACAGTGAGTTGGTCGGAGACGAGAGGAGGACGGGAGACGGACGGTGGCGACGGCGCGGCGAGGATGTTCAGTACAGCAGCGGCGGCGATGAACTCGTCGTCGTCGATCACGGTTCCCTGGACCCTGCTGCGGTTGCCGTGGAGGATGTAGAGGTTCAGGCGGTGTCGATGGTGGCCTCAGAGTGGACGATGGAGGTCCATGGCGTCCTGTCCCCGGCGATCTTCTTCCACCTCCCGAGAACTCCGGCAGCAAATTGAAGGGGAAGAAGGGAGGATGTGATGGCCGGCGGCGGCAGGAGGGGAACAAAGACCTAAGCTAGGGTTTGGGGGGAGAGAGAGGGTAGATATAGGCCCTGGGGAGCAGGTGGAGCTCGAGTGGGTGCGGGCTGGCGTCGGATGACGTCAGCCGTACGGAGGTTGATGAAAGGGGCCAGCAGGCCGTGCGGGCGTTAGCGAGCTGGGTGGTGGGCTGGGCTGCCCACTGCCCTGGCGCCAGTTTTCTCCTTTTTTCTTTTTTAAAAATTTTCCTACTGTTTTTTTTGCAGGAATTGGAATTGGAAGAATTTGATAGGGTTTTGTTTAATAAAAATTCCAGAAAAATTAATTTAAGCTATATAGAACATTAGCAAACAATTGCCAAGATTGGTTTGCAAAAAGTTGACATTTAATATGATGTTAGTATTTGAATCCATATTTGAAAGAATTTAAATATTAAATAAACCTTATTGAAAACAAACATTTTTAATAGGGTTACCCCTAAGATTTAATGTGATTAATGATTATAATTGTGTGGTGAACTTCATGGATTCAAAAGGGTACTGATTTGAAGACTTGGTTTGAATTTGAAAATGATTTAGAATTAATTGGTTGAATTAATTGATTGATTTAAAGCAACAATTTAATAGGTGTTCATTAATGATTTGTTTGGAAGCAATTGAGGTTTTTGATTTGCAATTCTTTATTTGAATTGTAACAGACAAGTATGAAATAACCATTGAATTTGTTTGAGTTTCATTATGAAAACAAGATAAAACAGATGCAAAACAAATAGTAACAAATGCAAACAAATAATTAAACATGATGACATGATGCAATACTTGAAATAAAACAATAAATCAAACATTCTAAGGGATATTTCATACTTGGGATGTTACACAAGAGGCCCTTGAGAAGAAAGGTGAGGTTGAGAGAAGGTATGCGGATGAAAATTGCATCCCTCTCAATGACTCTTGAAGAAGAGCATGATGGTAGAATTTCTCTAGAGGATGAACTTGAAACTATTGAAACTACCCATAATGAACTTGTCTCTAAAATCATTAAGGAACGTGATCTTTCTATTGCTAAATATAAAAAGTCTAAAAAGGATAAATTCGAGTTTGGGGTTGGTCATGGTAAACTAACCGAGGAGTTTGAAAAGCTAACCAATGCTCACAAAGCTTTGGAAAGCCAACACTCATCCCTCAAAGAGTTGCATGAACAACTTCAAACTCAACTTACTCAATCTAACCATCCTAGCACCTCTACTTCTTCTTGTGATCATGCAAATATTATTGAGGAAAATGCTAGGTTGAAGGATGAGCTAGCAAGGCTCAAGGGCAGAAGCCCTCAAGTTGATAAGGTTGTGTTAGCCACCCCACAAGTGGTTGCCTCAAGCACAAACGCGGTCATTGCTAGACCACAATTGAGTGCTCCAAGGCAACAAGTGGGTAAGCAAGGTCTTGGCTATGTAGCCAAGAAAAAGAACAAGAAGAAGAAGAACAAGAAGAAGAACCAACATGGTGCTTCGGGTGGTATTGTCATTAGGGACAACACTACTCGTAGCACACCCGCTCAAGCCAACAATGTTGCCTCGAGTAGTAGTGTCATGAGGGACAACACTACTCGTAGCACCTCCGCGGGAACTAACAATCCACACCATTTCTTATATGTTGATTATTATGGTGTTGTGCAAGCTAAATATGTTAGTCCTATTGAGGGTTTCATTGACTATACTATTTGGGTTCCAAAGACCCTTGTTGCTAACATGAAGGGACCCATCTCGGGTCCTAACTCTAGTCATTGATCTCTTGCAGGACTATGCTTCCGGTCGGTCTAAATGGATTCTTGATAGTGGATGCACTAATCATATGACCGGAAGCAAAGAACTTGTGACGGAGTTGCGACCAAATGACATCCAAGCAACCGTCACATATGGGGACTCATCCAAGTCTAAGGTATCCGGGTTTGGCAAGGTTGTGGTGCCTCCCGATGTCACTATCGTGAACGTCATGCTTGTCGAATCCCTTGGTTATAATTTACTTTCCGTCCGCTCTCTAAGCAAGATGGGTTTTCTCGTCTTTTTTGATGGTGATATTGTGGTCCTTTTGAGGAGCAAGACTCTTGACGTCGCTCACGTGGGACATGTTGAAAATGAGTTGTATGTGGTGGACTTTTCCAAGTCAACCAACACTCAAGCAATGTGTCTTTTCGGGAAGGCGGACGTGGGATGGTTGTGGCATCGTCGCTTGTCCCATGTCAACATGAGAACTTTGCAAAGTCTTCACAAAGGTGGCCTAATTGTCGGACTAAAAGAAAATGTTTCTTTTTCAAAGGATCACGTTTGTAGGTCGTGTGTTGAAGGGAAGATGCATGACAAGGTGCACAAGGTCAAGACTATTATTTCATCAAAAAGGATCTTGGAGATTCTCCATGTTGATCTTTTTGGTGCCGTGCCCGAGGCTAGTCTTGGAGGCAAGAAATATTGTTTGGTGATTGTCGATGATTATTCAAGATACACTTGGGTTTATTTCTTCAAGTGCAAGAGTGAGACTCAAGAAACCATCATCGACTTCTCCAACCAAGTGCAACGTCAACACAATGTGCTTATCATGGCTATTAGGAGTGATAATGGTTCGGAGTTCAAGAACTATACTTTGAATGAATTCCTTAGTGAAGAAGGCATTCGTCATCAATACTCCGCCACTTACACTCCTCAACAAAATGGTGTTGCCGAAAGGAAGAATCGCACTCTATTGGATATGGCTAGGACCATGTTGGCGGAGTACACTTCTCCCCAATATTTATGGGCCGAGGCTATATCCACTGCTTGCCACTCCTCCAACCGCCTCTACATCCACAAAGGCTTGGACAAGACCCCATATGAGATCCTCACCGGCAACAAGCCCAACGTCTCCTACTTCCGTGTATTCGGTTGTAAGTGTTTCTATTTGATCAAGGGTGTTAGGTTGTCTAAATTTCAGTCCAAAACTATTGAGGGTATATATGTTGGTTACGGTGCCGAATCCCACACTTATAGTGTCTATGACAAGACTTCACGGATTGTCATAGAATCTTGTAGTGTGGCTTTCGAGGAAAATGATGGCTCCCAAGTGGCGCAATTTCATGTTTCTAATGTAGATGTTGAAATACCTCAAGAAGCCATAGGAAGGATGGGTGTGGGATTTTTCCGCCCCATCGAGGGACACCTTATGGCGACTCGAGAAGGACTATGCTCTACACAAGTGGAGCCCTCCTCTACACTAGAAGAACAAGCCAAGGAGCCAACTACTTCACCTAACCAAGAACATGTTCAAGACCCTCCTCTCATTGACCAAGTGACTCCGCAATTCGTACCCACTCCTCTCATTAATGCGAGTCAAGGTCAAGGCCAAGATCAACCTTCTTCTTCATCCTCTCCTCAAAATGAAGCAAGTGTTGAAGGTACTATTGTTGATGATGATGATGATGTTGATCAAGGCCAAGTTGGTCAAGATGGGGACCCAAATGATCAAGATGATCAAGTGATTCCTCCTTGCAATAATGAGGAGATCGAAGCCCGTCGTATCAAAAGGATAAGAAGAGCTTTGAAGCAAATTGATGCCCAAGACGACAAGGTCTTGGAGGATGTTCAAACTAGAAGATCTACAAGAAGGCAATTGGCTCATTTTTGTGAGCATCAAGCTCATATCTCTATGGTGGAGCCTAAGAAAGTGTATGAAGCTCTTGAGGACTCCGATTGGGTTGAAGCAATGCATGATGAGCTCAATAACTTTGAGCGCAACAAAGTTTGGAGATTGGTTGAGAAGCCCAAGGATTGCCACAATGTTATTGGCACGAAGTGGATTTTCAAGAATAAGCAAGATGAACATGGCATTGTCATAAGGAACAAGGCTCACTTGGTTGCTCAAGGCTACACTCAAGTTGAAGCCATCGACTTTGATGAAACCTACGCTCCCGTGGCTCGTCTTGAGTCCATCCGTATCCTCCTTTCTTATGCCTCTTCTCACAATTTCAAATTGCAACAAATGGATGTGAAGAGTGCTTTCTTGAATGGTCCACTAAAAGAGGAGGTATATGTGAAGCAACCTCCCGGGTTCGAAAATCTCAACTTTCCTAACCATGTCTACAAACTTGACAAAGCTCTCTATGGTCTCAAACAAGCACCTCGTGCTTGGTACGAGCACCTTAGAGAGTTGCTAGATGACCGTGGTTTCGAAGTTGGGAAGATCGACCCCACTCTCTTCACCAAGAGAGTAAAAGGAGAGCTTTTCATATGCCAACTCTATGTAGACGATATTATCTTTGGCTAAACTAACCAAGCTTTCAATAATGAGTTCTCTAAGCTTATGACTGACAGGTTCGAGATGTCTATGATGGGTGAGCTTAAATTCTTCCTTGGCTTTGAGATCAAGCAATTGGCCCGTGGGACTTTCATTCTCAAGCCAAGTATACCCAAGACATGATCAAGAGGTTTAATTTCCAAGATGCAAAGATCAAATCCACTCCAATGCAAGTCAAGTGTCACCTATCACGCAGTCCTAAAGGGAGTAAGGATGTGGATCAAAAGCTTTATCGTTCTATGATTGGTTCTTTGCTCTATCTTTGTGCATCTAGACCCGATACCGTTTTGAGTGTAGGTGTGTGTGCAAGGTATCAAGCGGCCCCTAAGGATTGCCACTTAGTGGCGGTTCATAGGATCTTTTGTTATTTAGTTCATACCCCAAGATTTGGTTTGTGGTACCCAAAGGGGGCACAATTCTCTCTCAATGGATATACGGATTCCGATTGGGCAGGTGATCAAGATGATAGGAAGTCAACTTCCGGGGCTTGCCAATTTCTTGGTAGGTCCCTTGTAAGTTGGTCCTCAAAGAAGCAAAATTGCATTTCACTCTCCACCGCCGAAGCCGAGTATGTTGCCGCCGCAAGTGCATGCACTCAATTGTTATGGATGAGGCAAACTCTCAAGGAATATGGTGTTCATTTGGATAAAGTGCCTCTTCTGTGTGATAATGAAAGTGCCATCAAGATTGCATACAATCCGGTGCAACATACAAGAACGAAGCACATTGAGATTCGCCACCACTTCATCCGTGATCATGTGGCAAGAGGGGATATTGCACTATCTTATGTGCCCACCAAGGACAATCTTGCGGATATTTTCACGAAGCCACTTGATGATGCAAGATTCTTGTTCTTGAGGAATGAACTAAATGTGATTGATTCAAGGAGCTTGACTTGAAGATCTTGCACACACCCCTATAGATGAAACGTGTTTGAGTTTAGATGTAGGCATGGATATAGGGGGAGTGTTATCCTAACACATTGGGTTCTCCCTCCCCCATTATGCCCATAGCAAAAATTTCATTGTTATCTCTCTATTTCTAATGTTGAATTGTGAGCTTCAATGTTGAGTATTGGCAATGCCCCCAAGATATATCTTCGCGGTTGCATACCATAATCTCTTACATGGTGGCCTAGGCCACCAACCTCTTCGTTTCGAAGAGTTGGATCTTAGTTGGGTTTTATTTGACATATCATTGCATTTCTTGTTTTTCCCCTTCTAAGTGTTCGTTCATAGGAAAATCCCACTCAATTGGTATTTTGTAGGTTTGATTCTTGCTCTTGAGAGGGATAAGTACTAGTTTCAGTTTGATGTTCTATCCTAAGCCATTCTATCAAAAAGCCATTCTTTTCTAGCACTTGTGTCTGTCCATTGAAACGAGGAATATTCGGGTGTACCGGAATATCCGGTTCAAGTATGAACCGGAATATCCGGTTCGGCGAAAATCAAAAAATCTGGAGCCCGACGGGAAACTGGAAGTTCGTGCCCTTTTCCCCATCTTCTCCCTTCCACCCCAAAAATGCCGCCGCCCTGATTCTTGGCCTCCCGGGCCATTTCCTCCGCGGGATCTTCAAGCTCTGGCCCTGATCTCGTTCTCCTCGTCCTTAGGAACGTTTCCATCCAAGCATTTGTCTCCATGGAGTCCGGTATGTTCAAATCTTGTTGAATCTTGGTGCCATAACCCTACCACCCCATGGATTTGCGTTTTTTTTTGTCAATGCTTGGTAGAAATTGTTCCGTAGAGGTCGCTTTGCATGCTAGATACAATAGATTAGATTCACATGTGTACGATCTACTTTTGAAGTCAAGATCTAGATTGATTGTGTGCTGTTCTCACACTACCGGAATATCCGGTCCACGACTGAACCGGAATATCCGGGTGACCGGAATATCCGGTTCAATTTTGAACCGGAATATCCGGCTATGTCCAGTACTGTTTGAGAACAGCCTACAATTAATCTTTCCCAGATTTCTACTTAGATTGTTCCCTGGAATCTCCTCTATTGTTTTTTATGCATGTTGTTTCCGTTGTTTGACACTTGTGCACTCATCTTTTGCTATCCTCTATTGTCATGTTTCACAGGTGGTGGTTCTGCTGGGCGCATTGCTAAGCGTCCTAAGAAGGTTTCTGTCAAGAACAAGAGGAAGCCTCGGCTCAACTATAAGACCGACATGTCTGTCCCGGATTTCAATGTGCTCAGGCAGAAGGATGCCTACCTCTCTCCTCATGTGGCTAATATTGATCCTCGGTTCTGGAATTTGGAGCAGTCTTATATTTATGAGGATATCTATTGTGACTTCCGCTACCCTTTCCGTGTGATGCAGCCCTATGACTTTTCTGCTCTCAAGGCGAGAGATGAGTTTGCTGATGCTATGAGTATTGCTGAGTGGTTTGGGCTTGTGAAGCTCATGGAGACCCAGTGTGACTACAACACCGAGCTCATCAAGCAGTTTATGTCCACTTTGGCGTACAGCAAGGATCTGGTTTGCTGTCTCAAGTGGATGTCTGAGACCACTCCTTGTGAGGCTTCCTTCGATAGGTTTGCTCGTGTCCTTGGATACTCTTACCGCGATCATCCTCCTCTTGGTCGCCGTGTCCATGAGGTTGATAGTCCCAAAAGGGAGGTGGCCATGGCTGAGTTGTCTGCTCCTGGATTCACTATTGGGGGCAATGAGGGACTCCTTCCTCTCTATGATCAGCTGGTTCGCATCTTCAGATCTTTCCTTGTGCCGAGTGGAGGTAACAATGATGCTCTCACCACTCCTTTATGCAACCTTCTGATTCTGGCTAAGGAGTGCATGGAGGATGAGGATCCGAATGCTTCTTATTCTGTGGATGTTATGGACGTCATTTATCACGAGCTGTACGCTGCTATGATTGGTGGAAACACCATTCCTTATGGTCCATATATCATGAAGCTTATCAAGAATGTGATGCGGAAGGAGTACACAGAGTTACCCATGGTTGTGCACAAGGTCAAGAGGCTGTATGTGAAGAGGAAGAAGAGGACTGCTGCTGCTACTACTACTCAGGATGCTCCTTTTGAGAGTGGTCCCTCTATGGGAGGTCCCACTTCTGGTTCTCAGTCTGTGCCCACTCTGGATATTAGCAACTGTGCGCCATGTCAGGAAGCTCTCCTGGTTTCAGCGCAATGTGCTCTGCATGAAGGTGGACATCCACAAGGAGCAGTACAGGGCATATTGCAGGGACACTGCCTTGGCTAGCACACAGAGTCAGATTCTTCACCACGTGAGTGGTGCTACTGGTGATGTCCCTGCTCCTCTCACTGCTCAGTCTTTCTCTGCTTGGTCTGCTGAGGATAGCACTCCTTGGGAGCACATTGAGGCTGCGCTCCGGACTACTCAGGCTTCTACTTCTGGAGCTGGTTATGATGATGAGGATGAGGAGGAGGAGGAGGACGAGGCGTCTGATGCTGAGCGTGAGGCACATGGAGAGTCCGAGTCTTCTACTGGCGAGGCTTCTGAGCACTCTGGTGCTTAGCCGTGTTTGGGACGTTTAGCTTAGTTATTTCTCTCCTTTTTGGTGTCTCGATGCCAAAGGGGGAGAAGTAGCTATTAGACTACGGGATTTGCATGGGTGCGGGCACAAGCGTATGCTTTTATCATTTCTTGAGAGCTTGTGTCCCTTTTTTTAGTTTCTTCGTTTTCGTGAACCTTGTTCGTTTTTTGTCTCGTTAAAACTATGTGTGCTATTGTGTGTGAGACTATGCTGGATATTATCATGGATTATCTATATTTGTGGCTATATGGTTATCTATCTTATATGTTGAGGATATTGTCTATTGTTGTGCTTGGTTATTCATGGATATATTATCTTCGCACAAGGTATATACTTCTATCTTATTCTCAACCTATTGATGATATTGTTACTTTGCAATGTTTGCTACTTGTTGGAAATTACTCCCAATATACCATTGCATCTATTTGCATTTGAGGCAAACAAAAGATATGCATTGAGATAGGGGGAGACATTTCCATTTTGTTTCAAACATGTTCTTGTCTAGGTTTTATTGCAAATCTTAGTATTGTCATCTAACACCAAAAAGGGGGAGATTGAAAGTGCATTTCGGTTTACCAGTGTTTTGTGTGTTAGTTAACAATACTAAGTACATTATTTATCGAGGTGTTAAGCGTGCAGGTGTTATACTTAACATCGGCATCGATCACCGAAAAGTCGGTGAAGTTTGGCCTGAGAGTTTTGGGACAACACCAAACCGGATTATTGCAAACCGTATTATTCGGGGCAGACCGGATATTCCGGTTTGGCAAATTTCAGAGCAATTTTCGTACTGGCATGAACCGGATTATTCGATCCGGATTATTCATCCCGAGCCGGATATTCCGGTTGGTGTTGAAATTGGCTAAGGACTGGAAGTTTTGCGCACTGGAATGTACCGGATAATTTGAACCGGATTATTCATGTCAAGTCGGATATTCCGGGTGCTGATGAAGTTGTGCGAAATTGGCTAAGGACTGGAAGATTTGCGCACTAGAAGGTACCGGATTATTTGAACCGGATTATTCCGGAACAGCCGGATAATCCGGTTCAGATCTACAGGAATGCGTGAAGGAAGCTGACCGGATATTCCGGTCCAAACTTGGACCGGATAATTCGGTCCCCT
This sequence comes from Alopecurus myosuroides, assembly GCA_028641055.1. Taxonomy (NCBI): domain Eukaryota; kingdom Viridiplantae; phylum Streptophyta; class Magnoliopsida; order Poales; family Poaceae; genus Alopecurus; species Alopecurus myosuroides. The sequence goes on along the minus strand of CM054058.1, from coordinate 235,891,269 downwards.
TTTTCCTGCACAACGACTAGTTGTGAGGAGGGGCTATAAATACCCCTCCTCTTCTTCCCCAAGATCTAGTTCTTCCCCTTAGCATTTATGAGCATTTAAGAACTCACCAAATCTCTCATTACTACCAATCCTCCACCCAATCTAGAAGATCTTTGGAGGATTGAAGGAGAAGGCCCCGATCTACATCTTCACCGAGCCGTTCTTCATTTCCCCCTCTCTAGCTTGAGAGATCTTGCCTAGGGTTTCCTCTTGTGGAGAACCTAGGCATCTTGATACTTGTTGGTGATTCAAGAAGAGTTGGGAGCCCCCAATTTGGTTGTGGGTGTGTGCCCCAAGTTGTTTGTAAAGGATTCGATCCCCGCCTCAAAGGGGTTCAATAGTGGAAGGTGAACTAGGCCTTTGTGGCGGAGTTCATCGGAGAATAGGGTGAAGCCTTTGTGGCGTTGAGTAGGCCTTCGTGGCGAGCTCACACCCCTCCAACGAGACGTACTCCCTTAACAAGGAGGAACTCGGGAATACATCGTGTCTCCGTGTGCTTCCATCGGTTACCTCGTTCCTCCCTCTCTTACCTTACTCGTACTTGTTGCATTAATTGCTTGCCTTGTCATATAGGTAAATTCACTACTAGTTGCATTATCTAGAGAATTTACCTTATTGTCAAGCCTAAACTTTATGAAAAATTAAAATTGGTCGTAGCACCTATTCACCCCCCTCTAGGTGCCCATACTTTACTTTCAACAGGTGGACGTCGACAATGGCACGCATGAACAAGGGACTCACCAAGTCTGCGACGCCATGCCCACTTTGCGGCCGGGCCGCCGCGTGGTCGAAGGACCCGGTGAACTTTCTGCACTCGGTCGAGATGAGTCCAAACCTTTTTTGAATGGCATCTCTGACCGTGTTGTGACCATGGAGTAGGGCGGGATTAGTGCCCTTTCATGGTAGTTCTTGTACATGCGTCCCCAGTACGCGTTGTCCTTTATCTCAGCCCCGACGATTGTGTTATGTCCCACCTCCATCCATGTGTCGCAAAGGCACAGGTCCTCCGCTTTGGTGTACCCGATGCCTCTTGGCCGCCTCTTCTTGGCCGCCAAAGCTTGCTGGGTCAACTTGTCCATGAACAATGGCATGTCGCCGATGTTCTCGCCCCGAGTCTCGTTCCCCTCCTCTTCCTCCTCGTCCCCATCCGCGCCATACTCCGCGTGGCCTCTCTCGTTGATCATCTATGTCAAGTACGCATCTCCGTCCTCCCTGGTGAGGCCCTGGGTCGGCGACAACATTTTGGCGCATAGGTTGCGGGCGGTAGGAAAGCTGGCCGGAGGGATTGCGCGGGCTCCCTTGCTCGCGGGCGCGGTGGACACGCCGGACACAGGCGTGGTGTTGAGGTCGAAAGGGACCCTGGGGGCCAGCGGAGTCGACTCGCCCACGTACGGCACGTCGATGGGCGCCAACGGTGTACGTCCCGGCGAGAAACCGTACGTCGGTGCAATAGCAGGCGACGCCGCGTCCGGAATCGTGCTTGGCTGGGTTGCCGAGGCGTTGGAGCTCGCGACGGGGCCGTGGGGAAGGAACATGGGGGCAGCGGTCTGCATGCCCATCATAATCAAGGCTGCTTGCGCGGTAGTTACACCAATCTTGGCGTCCCTGGCCGCCGCGTCCTCCGTGGCCAGCGGTTCGGCATCGGCGGCAGCCTTGACCCGCGCCCGCCGACCGGCCCTCTTCGCTGACTCCTCCTTTCTCTGCACGTCGGAGAGCACGACCTTGGGTCTCTTCGACCTCTGGGGGCCTGGGGCCTTCGATGTCGCCTGCGATGGCGCCGGGACCGGCGGAGCAGGTGCAACAGCGGGCACAACTTGTGTGGTATTCGTTCGCATCGGCCATGGCTAGGGCACAAAAGGGGCGGCGGCTCGGGGTGGGAGAGGAATGGCCGGAGGAAAATGAGTGGAGTGTGCCTCTGTTGGGCGGGCCAGGGCCGAGAAACACAGGACACGAGCATTTTCCCCGCGTGTCCGGACGATGCTCAAATCTGGATAAAAAATGGGCCGGATATGAGCGGCCCTGGACAAAAAACGGACGACGGTCCGTTTAGGCAGCGCCGTAGGGGTCTGGTTTTCGGCCGGGCTGCTCAAATCGAGCCGGTCCGGGCGAAGTAAGCAGCCCGTAGAAGATGTTCTTTGGGACGGATTTTGGAGATGTCGGATGGAGTAGGATATTGTTGAGTTGTTCGATCACTATAGGACATGTCCACGGACAGCTTGAAGCTAAAAAAAAAATGGGGTCTTCGATTGGAGATACTGAGCATGAATAATAAATTCACGGGAATTGCTTTAAATCTAAAAGTAAGCTAGAAAAAACATGCGAAGAACCCTGTTTTCTATGTGACCTAACATTGCATAGAGAAAGTAACACGCAGTACTTCTTTTAACTTACTTTTCTTTCTTGGATCCCTGAAGTACGTGTACCTGCACTTTTGAATTAATGGCATCTAGCCCTTTAGACACGCAAAAGAAAAGAGAGCCGCTCTGCGTTCAAAGAGAAAAAGTGTAATAGCACTTTTTTTATGTCCGAAAAGCTCCTACTAAGTTCTTATTTTTCCTAACGTATATTTAAAGCTCAACTAGTCAGCTTCCTAGTGAAAGTTTCCAAACAATTTTCCCTTTGTGCTCGCATGCACGATAGCTCATGGCAGAACACGGGTGGTCTTGTCGAAATTACTCCCTAGCCTGCGGCTCTACCGCCGTCTCGTCCCATACATAACAACCTTTTTCTGTCAAGGGCACCACCGCGTCTGTAATTATTTTTTTCGGTCGTACTAGGAGACTATGGGCCATGGGGCCCACGGTAGACTCTGAACTGCGGGATCGATGGTACCCTCCTCATCAAAGGTGAATCGCCAAAATATCCTCCCAACCTCCGAACCATCAATGGCGTGCTCCCCCTTCCCGGCTCTGAAACCCATGAACCCCACAAGTAAAATCCCCTCCCGCCTCATTTGCTCCTTTGAGGCGGTACGTCCGGACCCCCGTCGACCTGCTCCGCACAAAGTTATCCTTCGGTTTTTTAATTATAGCAACAATTAACTGTCATACTTTTGTCCTGCTCATAGAAATGTGGGTTAAGGAAGCTAATATATCTTGTTGAAGGTGATCCAAACACTATAGACACACCAGAGAGCGCTAAATCAGCGTATGTACACTGCTCATGAAACCTGGGTGATCATGTTATCCATGAATATTAATATGTTTTCTCGTTGTTTAACATTGTTATATATATGCCTTTTATTTCAGTTGCTTCACCACCGAGATTCTTGAAGGGTTTGATATCCAGAGAACCACCGGGTATGCTGATACTGAAAGGAAATACGGCCACCTCACACGCTCGATAATTGATTACTACCGCACAAAGTTCTCTGTTGGTACTTCTCGACTTTGCCTGACCTGTATATGACGAGTTTGTGAAAAGGTGTGCTGACCTTGAGAAGGTCACTGTGAGCGATGTAGGTTATGCAGGTAACAGGGCAATAATAACCGCCTTCACTAAAGTTAGATGGCTAGTTCATTTTATAATAGAATTTGCTCATTATTATTGCACGGAAAACAGGTGCCACGAGTGACACTCTTCCTTTATGAGCGAGACTCTATCCAGATCTACTCATCTAAGAACTCCGCGAGCGAGCCATGAGGCGCCTATCGGCAAGGCTTGGAAAAGCCTTAAGATTAGGCTCCATTCCTTCACCGAACTGATTCACCCGGATCCAAACCTGCTGAGAAAAAGGAAGAGTCTCAAGACGAGTGGGTGTTCGCTTCTAGAAAAGAAGCAGGCTCGGGCGACAAATAAGTAAATCTCTTCGACATAGATGAAGAGAACTAGGAAAAATAATAAAAGAAGAAGTTGTTCTTGCTGTTATAGTGCTCTACCCAACTCTTTTCTCTCTCGCTTAGGCATACTCCATGCTTGTGAGTCCTTCACTTCCAACTTATGCGATGCTACTTTCATTTACAACACTTGGATCACATCACACTCGGAAGCCAAAACAAATGTGAGCAAATCTTTGTCTCTCGGACTACTAAGGGCCTCTTTGATTCATAGGATTGGAATATCATAGGAATAGGAAAAGAATATGAATAGGAAATTAAGGCATGTGCAAAACTTTCCTTGTTCTTTGTGCATAGGATTCTAAGAATGAGGTATGAGAATTTTTTGTTTTCCTTCACGTTTTGCCTTGAAAGTGAGTTGTGTAGGAAAATTTCATCTAGTTTTTCCTTGCACCATTCCTATGAATCAAAGAAGTGAATAGTAGCATCTAGGAAAAATTTACTATCCCTGCACATTCCCTCTATGTTTCCTCCAAGTCAAAGGAGCCCTAAAAGTTTATTCTTGTGGTGTTTAAGGATGGCGATATGCGTACCCAAGAGGAGATGCCGATGAACCGGTGCAACTTGGTTAAAGCAGGTTCTAGCAAAGCCATCTTCAAGTTTGTCTGAGATGAAGGAGGAATTGTCCGTTCCTAGTCCGATTTGACCGGTTTTCTGATCACCGTCGTGATGATTTTGAGCCCAAATGCGAGACTTTATGTTTGGAAGGAAAAACCAGGATGTATGGATCCTTTTGCGTGCCTGGTGCCTTTAAAAACTGGAAGTTTTAGAACATGTAACAAATTTTGACTTAGCATAGGCTCACCTCCCACTAACATTTACCCCTACTTTGTAGAATTGCATGCTGGACAATATGGAATCATCATGTAATTTAGTACTTAGCTTTTTTTGACAATCAATACCATAATATATTATTGTAACACATTGTACATGGTAGAGATTCATAGGTATAAGCTGGCTACAATGATTACAAAATAAAGTCTGAAAGAAATTAGCAAATCTTTGAGATTTTCAAACCCTTTCTTCTTCCATGACACAATTTTATACTTTTCTGAAGGCAGATGTAGAACATAGTGACCAAAACACCAACGAGAGTTCTCTCATAATTTTTTGAGCCGCAATGCCAAGGCTGAGAGCACACAAACATTCATTGAAGTAAACAACCAACATCGGCAGGAATACCAACACCAGTATTGCAGGAAAAGTAACCGAACAGCTTGGTAGACATCGCTGGGAGACAAGAGTACGAACCACCATTGTTGAGGACGTAGCAGTCGGGACAAATATTACGAGGACAATTCTCCTCGTGACAACCATGAGAAAAATTCCAAAACAGACATGGCAAACGAATATATGAAGAACCATACTTATACAAACTAAATCTTCCAAACAACCATTAACGCTGGGAAAGAGATCTCGTCATTGAACAGTGAGCCAAAGATCTCTTATTACAGACGATGTCATCTCCATTGACGAAGAAGACGCCTAACAAAACCTTAACCTAATCTCTTAAAAACCCTAGTTTAACAAAAAAAAACTCAATTCACGGATCAGGTTCCCCATCCCTCCTGACGTCGGCGAGGCCGGCCTGAGGAGAGGGGAACCGACTATGGAGGAGGAGGGAGTGGAGGCGGAGGCTTTGTTTCATGGCCGGTGGCGGAACAGGGACGAACAAATATCATCGGTACTTAACTTAGCTGATTGGATCATGCGTTTATCTCTTGTTCTCTTGCACTTGTTTGTGTGGAAGACGATAAAACGTTATGAGGACAAAGCTCGATTGAAACACCAACATGATAATCCTCCGAGAAACCCCTCTGGATAGTACAATATCTAGCTACACACCGAAATGAAAAAGGTAGCATCCTACCTTTTTCAAATTGAGTGGTCATCTTATCCATTTCCTTCTTTCTTTGATATACCTAAATATTTTAAGCAGACGGTTAAACATACTTATGTTGTAATTAAACACCAAAAGCATGACTGAGAGACAAATTTCCTTTCAACGATCTCGATGATGGAATGTCAGATCTTTATGCAGAGGAGTTCCGAACTAATCTAAGTTAAGTAGTTCTCTTCTGAATATCTCCCCCTCCCCATGTCCAGGTCTATGTTTCTCGTGTCTGTTTTTCTTCGTTGGTGTGTTTCCATATAAGAAAGTTACTTGTCTTGGCTCGTACCAGGCACCTTTTTTCGTTATGTTGACGTGAGAATGCAATCTTGCCAATGAAAAAGTATCCATGCTTTCTGAAGCATCCAAATATGGCTTCATGTTTTCTATTTTTTATCTGCTAGAGAGAAGTGTGCCCAGACATGATTCTTATATGGTCATCATGGCTTATGAATCTTGGAGTTTCGGGATGCAAGAGATGAATCATGATTTTATTAAGAAAATATGAGTATATTTAGTAGGCCCAAATTTAGCATTTTGACTTGAATATAAGATAGACACGAGAAACTAACTCATAGAAAAGATAATAATTGTAAATATTGCGTTGTATCGAGGAGACCGTGCGCTAACTAGTTCGGGGGAAAAGGAAAATTCGATGCCCTAGAAAGAAAAAGTTGGACCCTTCCATTTTTCTTCTAAGATATAAAATTCAACTTGTCATGGAATTTTACAAACAAGCACTTGACATATATGCATCTGTATTTATTTTTTCAGATTATTTCTGCTAGCATATGGGCCAGCCGGCCAATAGGTGTGGTCTTGTCGAGGTTACTCCCTAGCTACGAAGGTCTGGTCCCATCCAGCATACCTTTTTACTACTGTGACAACCGTGCCGCGTCAGTTATTTATTTTTCACCTATCGCATCGCAGACACTGGACTGTGGGACCCATGGTACCGTGGCCCCTCAAACCGGTGGATCGCAAAGCCAAGCCGAAACCTCCAAATCATCGTTAATGGCGGGCTTTTCCTTCACCCAATCCCCTAAACCCGAACCCCCACCCCACCCCGCACGCAAAATCCCCTCCCATCCTCCAACCGCCCTCGACGCCGATGGCGCCGCCGTCGGTGCCGAAGAAGCGCAAGGTGCACCTCGCCGCGAACGAGGATCTCGCTGGCAAAATCCTCGAGAAGCACCGCTCCATGGCGGAGCAGCCGGGCGGCCTCTCGGAGCACCAGGGGGCCGCGCTCTCCGCCGCGTACCGCGGCGTCTGCCTCTCCAAGCAGCCCTTCCGGACCGCCGCCGACCTGTCCCGTATCAAGTACGCATTTCTCCACTTCTCAAACTGTTCCCGTTTACGCCGTTTTGGTCGATTTTGGGTCGTGCGCTGTGGATCAGGCGGCAATGTCGCACTTCTCTGCCGGATTCAGACGCAAATGAGGAAGTCTCTGTTACTATGGAACACTCACTATAGGGCGAATGGATTGATCTATGGTTTTAACGGTTTGGGGGCCTTAACTCAGGGATCTAGATTTTATTGGTGGAATGCTATGTGGCTTACGCCGAGTTCGTCTGTGAGAGTGCATTCGAATTACATGACTTTTGGTTTGTGGGATCGTTAGTTCTAGTCCCCATATGTTCCCATATGCAGGTGTATGCCGAAATCGATTTTAGGCCATTACCATTTTTATCCGGTGAAATGTATTCTGTATTCGCACAACTTTAAGATGCCATTCAACTTCAGATTTCCTTCTGAGTAGATAACCGGAGAAGAGCTATAGCATTACTACGGCTTTAGTTCAGATCCTATACATATGTTTCTCGTTTTGTGTGTTGAGCTGAGAGATGGAAACCCCTAAATTTTTCATTACTAGATCATTGTGTGGAATATATGCCGAATGTTACTCTCCGCTTTTGAATTATCAGGTTTTCAGAAACTGAATAAGTTTGATTGCTAGCATTGCTTCTTCGGTTGTGTAAAATTTTGTCAGGGGCGTTGGAGATTGGGTCATTAATGCCATGGAGGACTCCTTTCCACGGGCCAGCCTAGATTTGTCTCCTCCAGAAAGTAATACACCAGGAGAAACGGGTAATAGTTTCCATGATTGCTCACATGTCCTCTGAAATCTGTTCTTCCTGTTTCATTATCAGGCTGACGTATCTTCTTCCTCTTCAGTTCTGTCAACAGTGAATTTAATGAAAACATGTTTATTGTATTAGATCTTAAAGAGTAGTGTCATTTTCTACAGGGAAGAAAAGAAAACGAACAAAACCTTATGTGCCACGGATTAATTCAGCTCCGTATGCAATAATAATCACGCTCTACAGGTATGATTTTCTTGGATTCTATTATACCTGAGCTTTGGTATTCACACAGCAAAAAGCAGTAGGGAGTCAGGGACCTTAGTACAAAAAGAACAACATTTTTAATCACAGGAAGTAGGAGGAGACACCTGAATATGCAGGAGGAGACTTTGACAATTGATTTTGCCCCTAGGGAGATGATGAAAGGAAGGATTTTATGATGAAACAAGAGCTTATTGATGCTGCTGAAGCCAGTGGTCTGTCAGAACAGGCAATAGGGTATAGCTCCAGTGATTCTCTGTGTATCGGATGGTTGCTGATTTCAGCTGGTATTTTAGTGCATCACTAACTATGTTCGTCGTATTTTGGCAGCCCAAACAACTATAAAGCTAAAAAAGTGGATTCCTTGAAGGACTGGTACACTGGATGGAGCTGCATGCCGACTCTAAGATCTCATGAACTGGTTATAGTGTGGAGTAACCCAGCAAAGTAATGTACCAGTCTCACCTCCCTGTTTATCATGACTTTCCTGCCATTTATTTAAAAGAACTGGATCTTTTAAGGGATTAACCCCACACATTTTGTATGCTTCTATTAATTTAGACCCCTCAAGTATTGCTAATTCCATCACACGCTATCGCTTTATTATGTACTCCTGCAGCACTGCTAAGTATTATCTGTCAAATTTTGTGTGGCCAGGGCTTTGTTAAATGGTAGTTTCTGGACTCAAGTTTGGGGATACAAGAGCTATAAACTGGTGCATGCATGAACTTGACTCCTCTCATCTGAGGGTTCATAGGGTTCTCATGTATTTGAGTATAATTGTGCTTCCACTTGTTTATCTGATTTATATAATCGCAACACTCACAAGATACAAAACCCATTCACCTGTTTTGCTCTGAGTGTGGATGAGCCTGATTTAAAAAACTGGGCTAACCTCTGGTGCGTTTTTGTTGATTGATATTAGGATTCTATAGTCATTAAAAATGTACCAAGAAACATTTCTATTTCAGTTTTTTCCCTTGTTGGTCGAAGAAAATGTAATGTAGACGTTATTTAGTGCCACAATAAAGCCATATGCACGCTAGCGGAGAATCAACATGTGATAGTTTGCTATATGTTGCTTGTACGCGCTTTAGGTAATATTATGCCCTATAATCTTTTCAGCAAATTAAGAAAATATATCTTCTTAAAGATGCTGTTCTCTGTGGATGGAATAGAACCAGATCCAGATATATGACTTGTCCAACTCCATGGCTCCTTTAAACTCATTGGTCCACAATATGAACCTGGACGACGTGTATAACAATCTTGCACATGTGGCCATGTGGGGTGATCCAGATATATAACAGTTCTTTGCTACACGAACCGGATCCTGCTCCCAGTAGAGTCCTACATTTATATCCTTTTCTTTTATTTACATCCCGAGTACAAGCAGTTCATTCTGTTTGGCGCTTTATTTTCCAAGCACATACATTCTGTCGATCCACCAAGCATAGCTTGGGTCTTACTGTGTTTAATTTGGTGTAGGTATAAGCTAACAGAAAAGGGTAAAGAGAGAGCTCGCGATTGTCTTGCACGGTCTGGGTTAGATGATCCTGCGGGACCTTCGATATCTGGCAAAGTCGATTCAGATTCTGATGAACAATATGAAGGGAGCAATCCTGGGGCAGGTATTAATAGATTCTCAATTACTACACGAGTTTCAAACTGACCTATTATGATACCCCTGAGCACTGAAATTAATTCTGGTTGCTTATTGCAGGTTCTGCAATTTTTGCTGAAAGGAGTGGACTTCCAAAATCAAAAGTAGCCAGTTCCAGTTCCTCTGGTATCAGTATGCTTTCTTTGCACATAATATACTCTATTATTATATTACTCTCTACTGGTCTTTTCAGTAAATTACTTTTTTTTCAGGCAAGGGGCCTGCCACTGATTTTCCTCTTCCATCTCCGGGATTGTTTGGACAGCAATCGTTTAGTGCAATGGTAGAACTTTCCTTCCCCTTACTGAACCCTTTTCTTTATCAAACGGAACATAACACATCTTTTTCTTTTCTACCACCAGGGTTCTGCTGAAACTTCTCTACTAGCTATGCCACCTCGCAAACCCAATGAAAATTTTCTGCAAACTTATGAAGTGGTGCTGGTATTGGATGATCGAGAAACTCTCGGGTTTGTATGATAGTATCTTATGAGTTATTGTATATCTCAGTTGTGTCTCGTCTTTAAGTAGGATCATATATTAGTCCATCTTACTGCACCTTCTCCAAATTTATGTCCCTTTTGCTGCACCTTCTCCAAATTTTGATTTATCAATATGATATAAGAAGCTCTCCCAATGAGTCGCAAGGGCATTCTACTCTTCACATCTAATAATTATTTCATTAAAGTAAGATAGATAACGGTTTTCACATATTTTTCCAGTTTCTGTAGGAGTCGTGAGTTGACACTTTGATTTGTTATCTTAACTTTCACCTTTTTCTGTTAATGTGTCATGTATTCACATTATATACTAAAAGTTTTAGACTCTTTATATTGTTTAAATATCCAATTTATTTCCAAGGAAACAAATTGATTATCATTGCACCTGTTTGTTTTTCATGTTTAATTTGATCATCCATCTATGCATCAGAATTCAGTTCTCTCATGATTGCTGCCATTGCAGACTCCGTTCCAGAAGAAAATTTGTTGATAACATACGCTCCCAGTTTCGTATAACTGTAGAGGTTAGTTGGATTCAGAGCTGTGTGAAATCTGTTTTGACCTACTCTTCCTATACCTGCTTCTTCAATATAATTCACTAGTGCTTGTATATTTCTTCGGGAAACCAAAATACACTGCTAAAAGTCATTGCTATGCATCAATGCGCTCTAAATTAAATGCCCTGTACTGGTGGTCTGATATGTTCGGTAACTAACAAAGTTTTGCTTTTCGTAGATCGAGCTGTTCGTGTACAATGTGCCAAACAAAATAGTGCTGATCCTTCTGTTTGAACCATGTCATCCAGATGAAACGCTTGCCTGTTGGAGATGCTATCTGGATTGCTCGCCATAAACTACTTGGCACAGAGTATGTTCTTGATTTCATTGTTGAAAGGAAAAATGTGGATGATTTAGTTGACTCAATCAGAGACAACAGATACAAAGATCAAAAACTAAGGATGCAGGTACCATCTGAACTAGTGGCGACTTTGTTTACTAGATATACAAATATTCTCACTGATAGTGATAAGAAATTGTTGTCCTGATTATTATTTGTTCCTTGTGACAATCTTGACCTGTAGTTGTGGCCATGCAAATATTCTTGTTCTAGACTACGTTGCAATTAAATTGATGGTCACGGTCACGAGGCTATTTCTCAGCACAGTTACAGTCTTACAGAGGTAGCTCGAAACAGTTATACAGAAAATTTTGTGTAACCTGTATTGGATTCCATGTTTATTTTGGATTTAAAGTTGGTTGTAATTGGTGTCAGAAATGCTGTGACAGATGTTTCACTTGAAAAATATATCCCATAGTGGGTATGGGTACGAGACCAGTGTTATTAATTAGTATTATAAACCTTCCATGTTAACTACCCTAACAGATACAGAGCTTTATTTGAAGGCATAAGCTTGAACCTGTAGATTGTGGATCTCTTCCGGTTCATGTCTTTGGATTTGCTGGGGTTACTAAGTTACTTTGTACTACCTCCGTTCCAAAATATAAGATATTAAGATGTTTTGGTAGGCTATTTTACCTTACCAAAACGTGTTATATTTTGGAACAGAGGTAACAGTTTTTATATTACTGTAGCATTGTGGTACTTCCATTTGGCCTACCTTTTGCAGAAATGTGGGATAAGGAAGCTAATATATCTGGTCGAAGGTGATCCAAACACTGTGGATGCACCAGAGAGCGCAAAAACAGCGTATGTACACTGCTCATGAAACCTGGGTGATCATGTTATCTCTGAAGTAGTTACCTTTTTCTCGGTGTTTAACATCAGTATATTGTTCCTTACATTCAGGACGCATGCCATATGCCCTTTTAAGTTTTAACTGCTCAATGCATTTCATTGCAGCTGCTTCACCACTGAGATTCTTGAAGGATTTGTTGTCCAGAGAACAACTGGGTATGCTGATACTGAAAGGAAATATGGTCACATTACACGCTCGATAGTCGATTACTACAGCACAAACTTCTCTGTCGGTGCGGATTCTTCCCAACTTTGCCTGACCTATGATGAGTTTGTGAAAAAGTGCTCTGACCTTGCGAAGGTCACTGTTAGCAATGTATTTGCCCTTCAACTTATGCAGGTAACAAGGACAACAACAGCTTTCACCTAAGTTAGACGGGTAGTTTGTTTCAGACCATAGTTTGCTAATTGATTTTGCATGCAAAGCAGGTGCCACAAGCGACAGAAGAAGCTGTTCTTGCTGTTATATCACTCTACCCAACTCTTTTCTCACTTGCTCAGGCATACTCCATGCTTGTGAGCCCTCTTTTACTTCCAACTTATGTGATGCTATTTTCATTTACAACACACAGAAGTACTGCTTAAAGTTTTTTTCTGTGATGTTTAAGGACGGCGATAGGCGTGCCCAAGAGGAGATGCTGATGAACAAGAGCAACTTGGTTAAAGCAGCTGCTAGCAAAGCCATCTTCAAGTTTGTCTGGACTGAAGGATGAACTGTCCGAACCTAATTTTCCCCTCACGGTTTAACCAGTCTTCTGGTCACCGCCGTGATGATTTTGAGCCCAAACGTGAGACTTTCATGTTCGGAAGGCAAAAGCAGGATCGATCCTTTTTGTGTGCCTGATATGCCTTGACACACCGAAAGTTTCAGAACATGTAACCACTTAAACGAAGGGTCTTAGCATAGGCTCACCTCCCACTAATATTTACCCCTACGCTGTAGAATATTATGCTGGAAAATATGTAATCATCGTGTAAAGTAGGTACAGTATTGCTTCATATGTATTTTTTTGAAACTTTTCTACTGTAAGGCAAAATCCCCACAGCCTCCTTTATTAAAATAGTAAAAATAATTACAGAACTATTTACAAAAGGTCAAGATGTAAAAACTACCTCCCACAAAGAAGGAGAATTGCTTCATATGTATTACCAGCCCTTAACTTAATTGTTTGGGTCATGTGTTTGTCTTCTGTTGTCTATGGTACGAGGTGTACACCTGCAAGCAAACGTTCGTGTTGAGTGGCAATGGTCCCGTCCATGTGCTGAAACCCGAAAGCTTTCTTTGGCCGGTGTCTGGTCATCTTTGGCCAAATTTTCTACCGCGCCATGTTCAGGGCATCTAGATCAACCTTTTGTTCTCGTCGAGGCATGTATCTTACATAGAGTGCGCCTTTATCCTAAAGATAACTTTTATGGTGGGATGGAATATGTGTTAGCGATTAGTGTTCCCACTCAGTTATTGACCGTTGGGAAGCCTTGGGATTTCTTGGATTTTTCATCTTCTCGAGTCTGCCAACAAAGAATAGCATAGACCTTAGATCAAAGTAGAGTGTGAGATACCCGGAAAAAAAAAGTAAGTTTGGGCTGTCAGGTCTATAAGCACGATAATTCTTCTGCAATATGCTTGGTAGTTTTCTTTTTACCGATGAACTCCTGATTTGAAGGATTCTGCACTTTTTAGAAGTTGACTCGGTGTAGCACTTTGCAATTTGTTATTGCAAAGTTCAGGTGTAGCATTCTTTCATAGTCGAGTCACTTTGTTGTAGCATCTTCATTTATTCATATGTACACCAACCATAATAATTATGTAATATTGCCTCTCTTTGTAAACAAATGGCATATTTTATGTTAGCCCCGACCTTTTTAGTTATTAGGATAGTTGATGTTAAGTTTGGTAGTTTGGAACGTGCATTTCAAATATTCCAAAAATAAAAGATGATATTTTTCAGTAAAATTTGCTAGAGAATAGTTCATTGCAACATCACGTACATTATTTTTGCTACATGTTACATCAGAATAAACATGTATCAAGTGTGTGTGCCATGGCGATACTTTGTACCAAAATGTTGGTCATGTTTTTACAAGATGATTATTTTGGCTATATTTGAAACATAGCTCACCATGCGACCAAATATTCTGAGGAGAAAAGAACCTTAAACGTTACAACAAATACTAAATCTGCCGGTGTGAATACGTGGGTCACTGACGAAGGGATGGACCTTGGACCCTGCGAGTTAAGGACACCCCGGTCCTAGGCCCAAGGCTAAAGGCCCAAGAAGGGAAGCCTTTGGAGTATTCTAGAAGGCCCAGTTGAAGCCCGTCCGCAATGCCTTGCGGGTTAAGATAGGAAACTTGTAACTGACATAGGTTTAGAGTTCGAGTCCTCCCCGGGTAGGGTTTGAGACCTGGCCATCTATATAAGGCCAGGAGAACCACCGGAAGAGGACCAAGCAATACCGCACCACCAAATCCTTGAGCTCGAGATCGTACTCTCGACTTGAGCAACCACCATTGTAACCGATCTATTCGATAATACAGATCGACAGAGGAAGGAGTAAGGGTTTTACCTCTACGAAGGCCCCAAACCTGGGTAAATCGTGCCTCCTGTCTAGCCGACGATCGTCACCAGCGCTCACAGGTTCTCCCATTCGAAACCCTATGGGTTCACCCAAGGGACTTGTTGAGATGCAGATTCGACAATTGGCGCCGTCTGTGGGAACGACGGGCGCTGGATCTCCGGCATCTTCGGCTTCATCATCCAACTCACGTTGGAAACCTTCGACTTTGACTCCGACCAACCCTATTCGGATCGGTTCTGTCGTGGTCACCCCTCACTCGCCGGAATCACGCCCGGTATTCAGCGATCTGGAGAAGAGCGTCACCTTGACGTTCGGAAGCTTGAAGTTCTACACCAACAAGGACGGAATCCTCCACTTCCCTGAAGAATCAGGATCTGAGTCAGGAGCCGTCGACTCGCGACCCTACCTGGAGAAGAGTGGCGAGTCCATCCGCTTCAACTCCATCAACTTCCATACCCTCTCGACAGAGGAACCCTCTCGGATCCAGGAAGCTTTCCAAGCTACGCCTAGGACTCACGGGCCACGACTGGCCCAAGTCTGCATGGCAGGATCAGAACATCCACCCCCAGAAAGAGAAAACAGCGCCGCAGAACGCGCCGCGATCGGAGTCTCACGTGACGCTTGGGATCGAGCAAAGGAGGCCATCCGGACAAGCAAGCCACCTGCAGCCACAGCCCCACACGAAGACATGGTCGCCTACCACTATCATATAGTGAGAGCGGCCATCGTGATTAAAGAAGCTCGGATAGATCTAGACCGACGGAGAAGATTGGCGGATGAATCAAGTCAGCGCCGAGCCGAGCTGTCCCTAACACCTTCCGTCGGAACTCGACCCGCAAGGAAGGGACACGCATCGAGAACGACATCCATGGACGCCGAATCTTTAGGCGGAATCAGCAGGTCACTTGGACCTTCCCTTATGCGAGTTGTGTCGGGGGTTACCCCCGAGTAGGGGTAAGACAAGTGCTAAAGGCAAGGTCAGAAGAAGTGTTTTGCAGAGTAGCTGTCTACCCGGTGCTTGCTACCCGGTGGACAACTATTCGGTCGTACCTACCAATGGTTAGGAGGAAGAATCAAGGAAGTTGTATTCTTCCGAGTAGAAGAAGTTGTCCGGGTAGAGGGAGTGGATTCCTACTCGGTCCAAAAGTCAATGGAGCCGTTCTGACACAGGATCCCGCGTATCCTGTGTCAGTGCAGCGTGCGGTTCAACTTACGGAGTACGTGACTATCCGCACCACGGCGTGGCTACAGTGATGTAGGCGCCTGTCTAGTCCTGTCACTGACAGAGGGGACAGGACAAGGCTAGGGGCCTACCCTATCTCACTGACAAGGGTGGACAGGTCCCATCTCCGAATGGTGCAACGACTTATGGGGCAAGTGTCAACGACAACCCGGAGGCGTGCGCGGTTCTGCAGGGCTCCTGTCACATCCCGTTGTACTTTACGCTAGTTTTCTATTCGGCTGGGCACCAGTATATAAGGTGCCCTGCCTCCTCCTGTGAGAGGTTCGCTGCGTGGCTAAGACATTGAGCATTGGCTTCACGTAAGAAGAACTAGAGAGAAGAGTGGCTACTCGGCTGAAGGCCTGATTGTACTGTGGCTACTCGGTAACACACATATAAAGAGAGAGGCAGGAGTAGGGGTGTTACCTCCACACGAGGGCCCTGAACCTGGGTAAGATCTTGGTGTTTGCAGTGTTTGTGATCTAACCCACGCGGCTACTCGCTGCGTGATCCCTCCCCGAGCACCTCCAGCGTCCATCAACCCCAAACAGTTAGCCATCCTATGGCATCTGCCGTGATACCACCACGACAGTTGGCGCCCACCGTGGGGCAGACAGCGGCGCTGGCTGGAGTCCATGTTCGGACGGGACTTATTTCTGCTACTGGGGAGTGCGTGGTCTGTGGCCTTGTCCACAGATTCGGCTCTTTCGACTTCGTCACCGACAACGCCGGAGATTTCGGCGGGAGGCCCCTGCCGGCAGGCGGCTCGGTGCTCTCTTTCGGCTCGCACCTCGTCTACGTCGCCACCGCCATCGTCCGCGAGTTCCCGGAGGAGGTGCTGGTCGCGGAGGATCCTCCTGCTGTGATCGCTTCCCGCGGAAGGCCGATTGGCCGTTCTGCGGACAACGTGGAAGTAATGGTGGCCGGCCTGGCTGCTGATGCCGGGAAGGGCGCGGCTGCTGCCGCGGGCGTCATCGAGGATCTCGCTGGCTCGAGTGCTGGCGGGAAGACCCACAAGCCCTACGAGAAGGACTGCAACATCCCCCTCTCCACTACTCCGACGATACCGGCATCCGCCGTGCGGATGGGCATGCCGCCTCCCACCGAGCTTGAGCTCTTGACCATGAGGGTGCAGCTCGACCAACAGCGCCAGGAGTTGCTCTCCGAGTAGCTGGAGTTGGATAAGGTTAGGCTCGAGCTTAGCCTAGATCAGAACGAGTACAACAAGACCCATGGCTTTACTCCTATTGTTAGGAAGTCTGGCAAAGTAGGCGCTACGCGTCGCAACTTAGGCGCCGAGATGGCGACAGTTGTAGAGGCTCCTAGCCAATCTGCCACCGCAAACACCTCCACCAGGCCTAGATACAGCACCCTCGCCAAAACCCTTAGAGCTGCAGAGCCTGCAGCTGCTGGGTTGCCAAACCTTGCCGGTGACGCACGCGTTAGGCAGCAGGAGAGGCTCAACGAGTTAGTGCTAGAGGCTGCTAGGCAGAATGAGGAGTTCCGGAAAGCCGATCCGGGTGCTGGTGCTTCTCACGTCGTGCACTCGCTGGCGGTCAGATCCACGGATCAGGCCTAATCACCGCATCCCAGCCGCGAGAGGGACCAAAGTGCACGCTCTGGGAGAGACAGACAGATGCAGGTGTACGACCCGGCTGTCGCTGCAAAACAGCTCGCTGTGCCGCGGTAGTCCGGTCAGAAACACACTACTGCAGGAGCAGGCTATCAAGCCCATAAAGCTCACAACAAGGGGAACAGCGGAGACAACGCGGGGCCTTCTCGGCGTCCTGTCGCTCAGCCTACTCGGCAAAGGACGCAGCAGGCCAGCTGCTGCGCACCCGCGTGCGGCTGCGCCATCAGCTAACCCGGTGATGCAACCTGCAGCTGTGCAGGTGAACAGATACGGCGACGGACTACTCGGCTATGGGGCTGGCCGGCTATGCGGATCCCAGGGACATCACCGATCGCGTGGGTGAACGTGTGTTGGAACCCACTGATGCAAGATACACGCTGGACCGAATCAATCGGTCTGCGCAACTCGAAAACAAGGGGCCTCCTGGCCCAGAATGGTTTGGCCCCCGCATCATGAACGAGCCATCCGTGAACCACTTCCAGCTCGCCGGGGGGACCAAGTGATACAACGGCAGCACCAAGCCGGAAGATTGGCTCAATGATTATGTCACAGCTGTGCACATTGCAGGCGGTAACCGGAGATGGGCTGTGCGTTACATCCCGCAGATGCTCGAAGGCCCACCAAGAACCTGGCTCAACAACCTGCCTAGGGACCGCATCAACTGCTGGCTCGACTTTGCGGAAGCCTTTGTCAGCAACTTCACCAGCACCTACCAGAGGCCGAATAGGCCGCAGCAGCTGTCCGCATGCAAGCAGCGGGAAGAGGAGACCGACCGCGAGTATCTTACTCGGTGGAGCACCTTGAGGAACACCTGCGGGGGTGTGAATGAGGCCCAGGCCATCACTTGGTTTGCGCAGGGTTGTAGGCATGGCAGCATGTTGTGGCAGAAGCTGCAGCGCGAGATGCCGAGTACACTCGCGGAGACCATCAAGATTGCTGACATGTATGCACTCGGCGACCCAACTCAGCCTCTGATGGACTCCCCCGAGCCGAGAAGGAACTACAACAACAACAGCAGCAAGCGCAATGATTTCCGCAACAAGCGTAGGGGTGATCGGATTGATACTCGGTATGATCCCGAGGAGGTAAATGCTGTGACCACGGCTGCTGGGAGTAGCCAGAGGCAAAAAACTGCTGGAGCCCAGTACGGGCAAAACCAGAATCAGGGCCAAGGCATCAAGAAACCATACAGTGCTTCCCAGAAGGGTAGCGGCAACTCGGGTCCTGCCCCAAACTTCATCTTCACGGAGACGAAGGATGGTCCGTGCAGCTTCCACACTCGGCATCCTGCCAGGCCTGCCAACCACACTACTCGGCAATGCAGCTGGTGGGAACAGATCAAGAACGAGGGCTTGCCTCCTCCTCCTCCTCTGCCAGCTGCGAATGCCATTGTGTAGCCAGCTCGGGCACCTGCTCCCAGGCCGGCCGCGTTCCCGAGAAGAGAGAATGTCAACCAGGTGGGCTTTAGGAGCCAACCGCAACTTCAACAACGACCGCTATCGCTACAACAACAACGACCGCAACCGCAACTTCTACACCCGCAACAACAACAACAACAACAACAACCAAGGTAACAACAACAACGGCAACAATGGTGGTGGAGACCGCAACCAGTACCAGGAGCACCACGAGAGCTACATGATCTTCGTCACCGAGCCAGTCGACAAGCAGTCGCAGCACAGGCGTGCGATGGAGGTAAACGCCGTCATCCCGGCAGTGCCTAACTATCTGCGCTGGTGCGATCAGGAGGTGACTTGGTCCAAGGCTGATCACCCCAAGGTGATGCCCAACCCGGGTAGCTATGCTATGGTGCTGGATCCTACTTTTTTGGGACCCGAGAAGAACGTCTGTTTCAGCAAGGTGCTGATCGACAACGGCAGCAGCATCAACATCTTGTATCTGGATACATTGAAGAAGCTCGGCCTTGGCGAGAACATGCTGCTGCCCAGCAAGACCACATTCCATGGAATTGTGCCGGGGGTATCTTGTGCTCCAATCGGCTGCATCTGGCTGGATGTCCTATTCGGCACCAGGGAAAACTGCCGCACCGAGTACGTCCGGTTCGAGGTGGTTGATCTTCAGAGCCCCTACCACGCTCTTCTCGGTAGGCCCGCCCTCACCAAGTTCATGGCTTCTACCCATGCTGCCTATCTGAAGATGAAGATCCCTGGTCCTAATGGAATGATCACCATCTCAGGTGACTACAAGAGGTCTTTGGAGTGTGCCTCTGCTGGTTCCCAGCTAGCGGAATCCATGGTCATTGCTGCCGAGAAGAAGAAGATGCACGAGGTGGTGGCGATGGCGCAAGAAGCGCAGGGTGGTGCGCCCGGCATGCCGAGTTCCCAGTACATGACCGCATTCCAGGTGTCCCAGGAAACGAAGAAAGTCCAGGTTGACCCTGAGTTCCCAGACCGTGTTGCCATCATTGGCACCGGGTTGGGAGAGAAATAGGAAAGCGAGCTCATCCACTTCCTCCGTGAGAATCGGGACGTGTTCGCCTGGTCCAATGAGGATCTACCAGGTGTCCCGAGGGAGTTGGTTGAGCACTCGCTACATGTGCGGCATGATGCCAAGCCAGTGAAGCAGGCGATGCGCCGCTTTGGCGATGAGAGAAGGAAGGCCATTGGCGACCAGATCACCAAGTTGCTGATAAGCAACTTTATCATGGAGGGTTTGCATCCTGACTGGCTAGCCAACCCGGTGATGGTTGAGAAGAAGAAGGAGGACCCCAAGGCAGATACCGCATGGCGCATGTGCGTGGACTACACCGACCTGAACAAGGCCTGCCCCAAAGATCCCTTTCCGCTACCCCGCATAGATCAGGTGATCGATTCCACTGCTGGTTGTGAGCTTTTGTCTTTCATAGATGCCTACTCTGGTTTTCATCAGATAGCTCTCAACCTTGCTGATCAAATAAAGACTGCTTTCATTACCCCGTACGGACTTATTGCTATCGTGTCATGTGCTTTGGGTTGCGGAATGCGGGGGCTACCTATCAGATATGCATGCAAAAATGCTTGCATGATCAAATTGGCAAAAATGTGCAGGTGTACGTAGATGACATTGTCATCAAAACGAATAAAACACATACTCTGCTTAGTGACATTGAGGAAACATTTTCCAATTTGCGCAAGTACAAGATGAAGTTGAACCCGACTAAATGCACCTTTGGCGTCCCGGCTGGCAAGCTACTCGGCTTCTTGGTATCCAGTCGGGGCATTGAGGCCAATCCTTCAAAGATAAAAGCTATTGAGAGCATGTCTTTGCCGAGATCCCTGAAGGATGTGCAAAAGTTCACTGGGTGCTTGGCTTCTCTGAGCCGCTTCCTGGGCAGAATGGGCGAGAAGGCCTTGCCTCTGTATCAGCTGATGAAGAAAAATGACAAATTTGTCTGGACACCACAAGCTGATGTGGCATTCAAAGAGTTGAAGGACATGCTGGGTAGCGCTCCCATCTTGGCTAGCCCGCTACCCAAAGAGCCAATGCTGTTGTACATTGCTGCAACTAACCGAGTGGTCAGCGTGGTAATTGTGGTAGAGAGAGAAGAAGAAGGCAAGATTGTGCAGTGGCCTGTATATTAACTCAGTGAGGTACTGTCTAGCTCCAAGCAGAACTACCCGCATTACCAGAAGATGACTTACGTCGTGTACCTGGGCGCCAAGAAGCTGAAGCACTATTTCCAAGAGCATCCCATCACTGTGGTGAGCTCTGCTCCCATCTCGGATATCATGGGCAACAAGGAAGCAAGTGGCAGAGTAGCCAAGTGGGCGATCGAGCTGGCCGCGTACGCTCCCGCGTATGCGAGAAGAGAAGCCATCAAGTCTCAAATTCTTGCGGATTTTTTGGTGGATTGGGCTGAGGTGCAGTATGAGCCTCCTACTCCGGTATCCAACTACTGGAAGATGCATTTCGATGGCTCCAAGGTGAAGGAAGGCTTGGGTGCTGGCGTGGTGCTCACGTCACCCAAGCGAGATCAACTCAAGTACGTGCTGCAAATTCACTTCAAGGCATCCAACAATGTGGCAGAGTACGAGGCCGTGGTACACGGTTTGAAGGTGGCCAGGGAGGTTGGCGTGCAGCGTATCATATGCTATGGCGACTCGGATCTCGTTGTGCAGCAAGTTTTGGGTACTTGGGATGCTCTGGATGCCAACGTGGCTTCATATCGGTTCCTGATGCAAACCATGACTGGATTCTTTGAAGGATGCGAGTTCCAACACATACACCGAGCAGAGAATTAGGCAGCTGATGAGCTGTCCAAGTTGGGGTCTTCTCGGCAATACATCCCGGCTGGGGTTGCCTTGGAGCATTTGAGGAAGCCATCTATCAAGCCATCCCCCAACTCGGAATCCATATTCGTTCCTTCTCTGCCTGATGAAGAAGCTGTTCCAATAGAGATTGACTGGGAGGTTGCAAAAAAGAACCCGGGGAATGCCGTCTCCATCCCGGGGACTGGCGCCTGCAACCCGGGGACTGTCCCTTCCTACTCATGGACTGCCCCTCCCAACTCGGGGACTGTCGCGTTCATTGAAGGAGTCCTTGCCGCGTGCACAAGGTCTCGGGGACTCGTCCCCGCCCCACAAGAAGAAGAAGTGGTGGCTGATCAGATGGAACTGGACGAACCAGTGTTTCCCATCCGGGAGAAACCGAGTTGGGCTCTGCCCATATTATCCTTTGTAAAAGACGGCACCTTGCCAAGTGATGAGGTAACCTCGAGGCAAATTCAGAGAAGGTCCAAGGGCTATACAATCTTCAGAGATGTGCTGCATAGAAGAAGTCCTACTGGTGTGCTGCAGCGCTGTGTAGAGCCAAAAGAGGGAGAAGAAACATTGGTGGAGATACACCAAGGAGAATGCGGGCATCACGCCTCTTCTAGGGCTCTGGTCAACAAGGCCTTTCGGCATGGCTTCTTTTGGCTCACTGCCTTGAAGCAAGCTGAAGACATTGTGAGAAAGTGCAATGGCTGTCAGATTCGCAAGTAAGATTCATATGCCAGCTTCCGAGTTGAAGACCATTCCCATTACTTGGCCATTTGCTGTTTGGTGCTTGGATATGGTGGGTCCTTTCAAGCCGGCTAGAGGCAACATGACTCACATTCTAGTCATGATAGACAAGTTCACGAAGTGGATCGAGGTGAAACCTATTCGGAAGTGTGATGGAGCCACTGTTGTGAGTTTCCTAAAGGATGTGATCCTAAGGTATGGCTACCCTCACAGCATTATCACGGATAACAACACAAACTTTGCTGAAGGCAGGTTTGCGAGGTTCTGCAGAGATAAGCGCATTCGCCTAGATGTTGCATCTGTTGCGCACCCCGCCTCCAATGGGCAGGTTGAAAGAGCAAATGGCATGGTGCTATCAGGCATAAAGCCAAGGCTGATTGAGCCGCTGCTGAAAACACCTGGGTGTTGGCTAGACAAGTTGCCAGCGGTGTTGTGGAGTCTAAGGACTACCCCTAACCGGTCAACTGGCTACACGCCATTCTTTCTGGTTTACGGAGCTGAGGCCGTGTTGCCTACTGACCTAGAGCATGACTCGCCCCATGTAGCGCTCTACACGGAGGCGGAGGCTATAGAAGCTCGAGAAAATGACGTTGACCTGCTGGAAGAAGCAAGAGAGCTAACTCTGTCACGATCAGCTGTTTACCAGCAAAACTTGAGGCGTTATCACAGCCGGAAAGTGAACCCAAGGGTTTTCCGAGAAGGAGACATGGTGCTTAGGCTCGTGCAGCGCACAGCCGGGATGCACAAGTTATCTCCTCCGTGGGAAGGGCCGTTCATTGTGAGCAAGGCTCTGCACAATGATGCCTATTACCTTGTTGACGCACAGCCATCCCATAAGGACAGGCCAGATAGAGCGGGAGAAGAATCCAAGCGCCCTTGGAATGTAGCTCTACTCCGCCGTTTTCATTCGTGAGTAAACTATGTATGTACTCTCTTATCCGAGTTAACCTTCTATTAGGCAATCTGAAATTGAACTCGGGGACTGCCCTCGTCCAAACTGTTTCTTTGTGTTTACTCGGTTTTTTCGCTTTGCCTATTCGGTTGAACCACTTAGAATTTCAAAAGCATACAAAGTAGTGTGTTTAAACTCACCGGACACTCTGCGACTCTGCTGCTGTCCGCAACCCGGCTTCATGGCAAGCCAGAGAACAAGCCAAAGAGTCAATGAACACATGAAAAATTGCAAAGGAAAGGAAGCGTGTGGCAACCAAATAGAGTGTTTTTTACTGTTTTTTCTTTCCGGCTAAGTGGTGGGCAGCGTTACTATGAATGTTTCTAAGAAGCTAAGTATTTGAAACTCCAACTTTGAACTCTTGTGACTAGACTACCAACAAAGCAACAAGTTGCAGGTAAGAGCTGAGATAAAAAGGGAAGAGCGGATAAAAAATGCAACTCGGGGACTTGCATACTAACGCAACCCTGCATTGAGCCAGAATTGCTCAAATATCAAGTAGCAAATTTCAAACTGGAATAAAAAAGGAGTAGCAACAAAGACTTAATTGTTTGGATACATCTGCACCCGGCATCCCGGGGATCTCATGAAAGTTTTAAGATAAAGTTTCAGGCAGCAGCATCATCGTCCGCAGCGGTCTTCTCGGAGTTGGCCTTCTCGGCGTCAACTTCAGCATGAAAGTCCATGGCGGTGGCTTGCTCAGAGGTGGCAGTGGCTACCGAAATGGGATCGGTGGCCGAAGTGGAAGCAGCGGACTGGGTGCGGAGTAGCGCTGCAGCGTCGAGTGCCGCGCCAGACGAAGAGCCCAACTCGGGGGCAGGTTGCTGAATCACCATCTCGGTGGTGATGTTGGCATCCTGGCCCTCGTCTTCCAACTCCTCGTCGCTATCTGCAGCAACCTTCCCCTTCCCGGTTTCCTCCTCATCATCAACCTCGAAGTCACTCAAGCCCTCCGACTCGGTTTCCTCGTCTTCATCTTCACCCTCGCTTTCCGCCTCGGTGTCTGGCTCGGTGGGGCCGTCGATGAAGAGGGTGGTGTCCGCGTAGGAGGCGATCTCGTACGCAACAGCCTTACGGCGAGTAACGAAGTCGGAGTCGTCTGACCACTTGGAGCCTTGGCGCAACTCGAGAATGGTGTCGAGGTTGAGGTTCTCGTACCAGCTGCATATGAAGCGAAGCAGCAGATCGACGCCTGCCCGAGCTGCGGAAGCACGCCATTTCTTCAGCTCGGCCTTTGCGCCATTCAGCTTCTCGGAGAGCGCGCGAAGAGTTTTGGGCGCAGATGCACGAGGCTAGAATAGATCATGAAGCTTGAAGGCTGTGGACACCAGGTTGGAGCTAAAGCCCTTAAGCTGGCGGAGCTGCGACTTGATACTCGTGAGGTCGTCGTCGATTGAAGATTTGGTGCTTATGGGCAATCTTTTCTCAGCTCGGATTTGTTGCGCCCTAGCCAAAGCAGGCGTGCTAGCCGCGCAGAGATCAGGGAAGACATCTGAGAATGCTATCAGAAAGAGTTAGATATGGAAGCAAAGAGGAGAAGCAAACCAAGCCAAACAGAAGAAGAAAAAGGGAACAGTTAGGTACAGAGAAGCGCAGACTTACTGTTAAGGTCAATAAGTAGCGCGTGCAGCTTGTTCTTCCAAGCCTCCTCATCGGCAACATGCTTGTCTTCGATTTTACGCGTGTTGGCCAGCTGGAGCATGAGGTCCGCGTTGCTTTTCTTCAGCACCTCGATTTCCAACTCGAGGGCCCTCTCCTTAGCTTTGGCTGCTGCCTTGACTCGGTCCTTCTCGGCGGCTTGGTCTAGAGCATCCTGGAGAGTGTCTTTCAGCTTGACCTGCATCTGTTCGAACTCGGCGCGCTCTGCGTCGCGTTCGTTCTTCAGCTCCGCTTCTCGGCTGGCCAGCTGCTGCTGCACCTCCGCAGGCATTAGGCAGTTGAGATGCTCCTCACGGAACTTCTTGTACTCTTCTGCAGAAAGAGACAGCACAGTGAGCAGAATAACCAAGAAAAAGGAGAAAAACAAGCGCAGAACGATCAGCAACTCACCTTCCATCTCTTTGATCTTGCTCTCGGCGGAGGCGGTGAAGACATGGCAGTGCTCGTGCTGCTCTTGCAATTCTTTGAATTTGCCTGCAGAGTAAACGGAGTTAGAGCAAAAAGCAAACGCGGGCGTAAACACAAAACACATTAACCGAATAGCTAGAAGCTTACTCTCAATTTCAGAAATTTGGAGGGCACGCTCCAGCGCCGCCTTCTCCGTCGCAGCATCGTCCTTGCGTTCGGCCTCAAGGGCCACGATGCGTCTCCTCGCGATGCTGTGATTCCAGAGCAGCCGCCGGAACAAGTTCGTCCTCTTCAAAAGGCTATTCTGCGAAGGAGAAAGGAAGGAAGTTAGAGAAAGTTTTGGAAGATTGGGCCCGAGAAGACGGCAACTCGGTTGAGCACTCGTCTACTCGGCCCGAATCTCGGGGACTGGGTAATGGCTAAGGAAAAAGAAGAAGAACAGAGGAGAAAAGAAACCGCAACTCGGAACAAGCAAAAGAAACTTACAGCGTATGTCTGCTCCACGTCCTCGGCGGCTTTGCGGATGACGAACAGCTTGGCGGCTAGCGTGCTAGTGTCGGAGGCGATGGTCATCGGATTGGCGCCGAGATCGGCTTTGTTCCAATCAAGGCGGTATTGTCAAGATCCTCGCCCAGCACGCTGCCGTCCCACTGCTTGATGCCATGGGCAGCACTCTCCCAGACCTTGTCGATGAAGCCAACTCGGTCCACAACCTGCATCAGCCCTTCAGATATGATGTCATCTTCACCCGCTTCGCGCGAGTAGAGCTCTATGGTATTCTTGACCTTCAGCTTGGAGTCCACTGCTTGGGCTGGGCCGGCCTTTAGGGCAGAGATCCGCTGATCGCCTTTGGTCAAGGTGATGCCGTATTGCCTGGACGAAGATGGTATGTAGGATGGCCAGACGCCTGGTGCCCGAGTAGCACTCGACCCCTTGCCTGCACCAGCAGACCCAACAACAGCGCCAATTGTAAGCTGCGTGCTCTTCGCAGCTGCCTTTCCGCTTGACTTGGGCGGCGGCATCAAAGCAGAATCCTGCGCAGCTTGACGCGGTGGATTCCTGCGAACAGCTGTGGCTTCAGATTTAACGACCTTCTTGCCGGCAGTGTCCGTCCGAGAAGCGGACGGAAGCACTTGTCGTGAGGTAGGAGGCTGCTGCTGCAGGGATGCAGCCTTCTTGGCGCTTGGCGTAGGCGGAAGGTTTGGCGCAGTCTTGGTAATACTTTTGGTTGGTGGAGGGCTCGGCGCAAAGGGCGGAGTAACCTGTTGGGTAGGCGGCACAACGGGCCGGCTACCCGACGCAACATCTCGCTGTGCCTGGTCCTGCGGGACTGGCTCCGCTGCAGTCTTCTCAACCCGCTGCTCGGCAGCGGGATCGGGTCTTACGTCTTCTGTTTCTTCTACCCGCGGCGTGGCCGCGGGGTCATCTTGAACGGCAGCTTCATCTGCCTGCTGCTCGGGGTTCGCATCTTGCCGCTCAAGGGCGGCAAGGTCTTGGCGCTCGGCTTCTTGCTCGATATTCTCCCCAGCTGAGGCAGCTGGGGGAGAAGGTGGTGTCTCATCATGAGCAGCATCCTGCGCACCCTGATCCGCGTAGGCATGCTGCTCCATGTTCTCGTCTAGATCACCATCGCCTGTGTTCTTGGCGCTGGCGTCTTCTTCTTCAATCTTCACAGGAGAGGGTGCACGCGCCCTATCCCGTGGTGCTGGCTCTTCCTCATCCTCGGAGAGCTCAACGATCTCATCGATATCGATAACTGATTTCCTCTTGGAGCTTGTGGGGGCTGCGGCAGCGTCAGCATCCAGAGGGTTGCTGGAAGAAAAAGGAGGTTCATAAACAGAAAAGGGGAAGAGAACACCAAGAAGCAAGGGCAGAATGCAATTAGGATGGAAGTCACTTACCCTTGGCGGGTTGGGAGTTGCCTTCTGGCGGTGGTGACCTTCTTCTTCTTCTCAGTCCTCTTGGGCTTCTTGGCAGCAGGCTCTTGGGCACCGCTGCCTGCCCTTTTCCGTATGTTAGGAGCAACCACCAAGAGAGGGTCAACGTCAATGACATCTTCATCCTCCTCGGCTACCTCAGGATCGTCTGCAGAGTAGGAAAGAAGAAAGAAATGAGAAATGGAAAGGGGAGTTGGATTGCGCTATTCGCGCTCAGAGAAGCGAACTTGGTCACCTTCGTCATCCTCGGACCAATCCCGAATGGACGCGTCAACTTGATGCTTACCCGGCTGCTCGGCGTGGGGGATGCAGAGGGTGTCCTGGGTGTCGTGGGAGGTCTCGTCGTCCTCTTTTCTGTCGCTGCGCCAATTGGCCTCGAAGCGCTCTTCATCTTCCTCTGCTTGACGGTCAATATGCTGGAAAGACAAGCAAGTGGTACAAGTCAATTGAGCTCAAGGTTAAGGGGTCCTACTCAGTACGACATGCAAACACAAAGCATACAAGTTCATGAGTTCCTATTCAGAGTAGAATGCAAACACAAAGCATATGCGGCTAAGGCTCTCTACTCAACACGGCGTGCAAACACAAAGCACATAAAGCCAAAAAGACGTTTATGGAGTTCTACCTGGTGAGGCATGCAAACACAAAGCATATGAAGCCTAACAGAGTATCTAGGACGCTCTACTCGGTATCATAGTGCAAAGATAAAGCACAGAAGGACTAACCTGTTCAATTGGCTTGTCGCGGCTGTACGGCACGAAGCCGTATTGCCAGGTATCGGTGAGGGAGGTCTTCATGATGGAACGCGCCCAGGTGGCCACTTCGGCGGTGCTGAGCTCGAAAGTGGTCGTCCTCGTGCAGTCCCGGGGCCCTCCCATGTAGCACATCTTATGGGAGCGGTGCTGGAGCGGGAGCACGCGCCGCGAAATCCAGCACACGATGGGATCATCGCACTTGAATCCTAACTCCTTCAACTCGGCGAGGCGCTTCTCGATCTGAAGGATGTCGTCGTGGTTCTTCGGGTTGTACCCCCAATTTTGTTGGGTTGGCGGCGCGTTCTTCCACTGAGGAAGCCCTATCCGGTCCTGGATGGGCGCTCCTGCCTCGATGGGGACGTTCTTGACATAGAGGAAGGAGCGTTGCCACTTGCGCACCGTATCAAGTCCCTTGACGCGCGGGTGGCTGCCAACGCTGCGCTGCAACATCATGTCGTCTCCCGTCTTCGTCATCGCGCGGGCGCTCTCCGTGCTTCCGGGCTTGGGGATGCTCTGCTTCTGAAAGAAGAATTAGCGCGCCCAACTATGAATAGTTGGGTACACGCCAAGGAATGCCTCGCAGACCACGGCGTGGAAGGCGAGCATCACCATGGCGTTGGGGGGGGGGGAGGTGATGCGGCTGCAGCCCGAAGTTCGTGAGGAACTCCTTGAAGAAATCCGACACCGGGAGGCCGAATCCTCGCTTGAAGTGCGCGAGGAAGACGACGAACTCGCCTTCCTCCGGCGTGGGAACGATCTCGTTGTCCGGCTGCCGGCACCGCACGCTGGGAGGGACACGTCGGGTATTGACTAGCCATTGGCAGTCCCCCGCCATGACATCAGAGCCCTCCCATCCGGCACGGGCGTCGTCATCTCCGCGGGCCATGGAGAATAGATGGTTTGGTGGAAGATTTTATGGAGTTTTGAATAGAGGGAGTGCTCTCAATCTCTCCGGCGTCGCACGGAGCAGCGGCACGTCAAGGATGCGCGACGGCGGAGTGCTCTGCGACGGCGGAGTGCTCTGCGACGACGGAGAAACGAAGGGGCAGGAGGTGAATGCGAGCAGGAAAGAGAAGGAGGAGTTACCGAGGGGGTATTTATCTCTCCCCTCGAGTTGCCGTTACCAGCGGAGTTAGTGGGATCAGTCGTGCACTGAGATCGTGCGGCGTGGGCTGCGTGCCGGTTAGAAACGCACACAGCGCATATTGCGCGCGTAACGGGCACAGTTAATCCCACGTCGTGATCGTGGGCTATTGAGTGCGGTTGAAGTGACTTAACGGGCTGGTGGGCCCTGGCCGCAGTTATGAGCGCGTGGCCTGCCATATCACAGGCACCGAGGCGTCGGAGTAACAGGGGTGCGACACGTGCCCTGTTGCGACACGCAGAGGTGGATTCGCACCGATTAAGGCGGGATTGTGTTTCGAGGATTTCGCTAAGTCTTTTTACTCGGCATCAGAGAAGAGAAATGGTGCTACTCGGAGAAGAAGAGATTCGAGCCAAGGATAAGGGCTACTCGGAGGTATTGATCGATATCTTACAGTTCAAAGACAAGATTTGTTTTTAAGCTGGAAGGGCTCAGCGAACAAGTTCGCAGGACTCTACCAGCTTCGGGGACTAATGTCGGGGGGTTACCCCCGAGTAGGGGTAAGACAAGTGCTAAAGGCAAGGTCAGAAGAAGTGTTTTGCAGAGTAGCTGGCTACCCGGTGCTTGCTACCCGGTGGACAGCTATTCGGTCGTACCTACCAATGGTCAGGAGGAAGAATCAAGGAAGTTGTATTCTTCCGAGTAGAAGAAGTTGTCCGGGTAGAGGGAGTGGATTCCTACTCGGACCAGAAGTCAATGGAGCCGTTCTGACACAGGATCCCGCGTATCCTGTGTCAGTGCAGCGTGCGGTTCAACTTACGGAGTACGTGACTATCCGCACCACGGCGTGGCTACAGTGATGTAGGCGCCTGTCTAGTCCTGTCGCTGACAGAGGGGACATGACAAGGCTAGGGGCCTACCCTATCTCACTGACAAGGGTGGACAGGTCCCATCTCCGAACGGCGCAACGACTTACGGGGCAAGTGTCAGCGACAACCCGGAGGCGTGCGTGGTTCTGCAGGGCTCCTGTCACATCCCGTTGTACTTTACGCTAGTTTTCTATTCGACTGGGCACCAGTATATAAGGTGCCCTGCCTCCTCCTGTGAGAGGTTCGCTGCGTGGCTAAGACATTGAGCATTGGCTTCACGTAAGAAGAACTAGAGAGAAGAGTGGCTACTCGGCTGAAGGCCTGATTGTACTGTGGCTACTCGGTAACACACATATAAATAGAGAGGCAGGAGTAGGGGTGTTATCTCCACACGAGGGCCCTGAACCTGGGTAAGATCTTGGTGTTTGCAGTGTTTGTGATCTACCCCACGCGGCTACTCGCTGCGTGATCCCTCCCCGAGCACCTCCAGCGTCCATCGACCCCAAACAGTTAGCCATCCTATGGCATCTGCCGTGATACCACCACGACAGGTTGACTAGGAAGGAAACGTCTATCCGCAGACTCCTGCTGCCGCAGTCTTGGCCGCAACAACCTACATGCAAATTAATCAGCCAGGGGAAAACGACCCTCGAGCGGAGCAATACAAGCAAGTGCGGAAGGGATTAGGCATGGCAGCTGCAAGGATTGCCTCCTATGATCACAGGAAGGCTGCTGAACAGAAGGAGAAAGAGAAAGAAAAGGAAGCTTCGCGCAAGCATAGGAGCACTTCGCCCAGAACGGAGAAATCGCCTCGCCGTGGTCAAGGAAAAGAAGCCCGGCGACGCGACGACAGCCGAAGCAGCAGCGAAGGCAGACCAAGAAACAAGGATCTTAGCTCGCGACATCATAGCAGCCGCTCGCGAAAACGCAGCAAGGAACCAAGGAAAGAGACCGATCGTGATTAGCCAGGATACAACGCGCGGTCAGATATCGCGCAAAACAGAGTGGACAAGGCGAGAGCAGCAAGGCACCGCACGCGCTCCTCATCCGGATCTTCGGATGACGAGACCTGCGACGCACTGTGCTTCGCCCGCAGCATCTGTGAAGCGCCTCTACCCAAGAGATTCAGGCTCAGCACATAAGTGCCAAAATACAATGGTTCACTCGAACCCTCGTCATGGCTAAGCGACTACCTCACGGCAGTAAAATGCCAACTTTGGAACAAGAACACGGCCATGCAATACCTCAACCTGCACTTAGTAGGAGCGGCACGTAGCTGGCTGGAGGCAAGACCGAAATCCTGCTATGCATCATGGGACGACCTGCACTTCGATTTTAGCAAAAATTTCCATGCCACCTACAAAAGACCAGCGACCATCGAAGAACTGCGAGCCTGCAAACAGAAGAGCGGCGAGTCCACTCGCGAGTACATCCAGCGATGGACCACGCTCAAGAACACTGCAGGAAACATCTCAGAGGAAGTAGCGGTTGAGGCCCTCGCAAAAGGCGCCCGGCGAACTGCTTTCAGAGAAGAACTGGGACGAGCCGCACCCAAGACTATTGGAGAGCTGATGATCATAGCCGACAGATGGGCTAACGGAGAAGACTCAGTGCGCAACGAGAGGGCATCATCGCCCGCACCCGAGGACGACCGCCATGGTCGAAAGAAAAGGAGGAAATACTACGATCACGATGATTGGGAAGAGATGGTAGGGGCGGAATTCCCGCGAAACCGCGATAGTGGACGCCGCGGAAGTCGCGAATGGAAACCAAAGGCCAAAGACAAAACTCCCGAAGAGGACCTCGACGGATACTGCTCGCTACATCTATTTACAGATAAGCGCACGGGCAAAACTAAGGCAACACACCTCCTCAAGGACTGAAGGGAAATTCATTGACATCCACGAGGCCTTCTCGAAGAAAAGTAGATCGGCAGCTAACCAAAACTACCCGCCACTTCCAGGAGGAGGACACCAAGGGTTCCAACCGCCACAACCCCTGCCCCCGCCGGGAAATCCGAACACGGTGCTAGCCGCACTAACTGCGCCACCCGTACCAAGCGCCGGAGCTAACGCGTACCCAAATCCGGCTGGACAGTTAGGGATGATACAAAAAGTCTGCCCATCCCGCAGAGCTCAGAAGACAAATACACGGCAGCTATGCATGGCTGTGCAAACCCCACCAACAAGACCCGAGTACCTGAAGATGGCGGATCAACCGATCACCTTCCCCATGGCAGGCCACCCCTCGCGAGTCTATCGACCAGGACACGCTGCCATAGTAATCCAAGCACAAATTGGCAATTACGAACTGGCTCGCGTATTCATGGACGGAGGTAGCGGCATCAACATCATCTACGCGGATACGCTCCGTCGGATGAACAGGAACCTGGAGGGACTCGCAGAATCAGAAACATCCTTCCACGGGATAGTTCCAGGAAAGGTGATCCGTCCACTCGGAACAATCAATCTAGAGGTGGTGTTGGGCAATCGACGTAACTACAGAAGAGAGTTCCTCGACTTTGAAATAGTCGACTGGCCCTCACAGTACCACACCATTCTTGGTCGAACAGCGTTCGCAAGATTCATGGTAGTACCACATTATGCATACCTGAAGCTCAAACTACCCGGGGAATATGGTGTAATCACCATCGACGGAGATTTCCAGAAGTCCAACAAGTGCGATATCGAGTTCAACGAGATCGCAAAATCTTTCGGGATGCAAGAAGAACTAGAGGAGATAGAAAAGACCACGGATCACTCCGCGATGCCCCTCACAAAGAAAAACGCACCGGAATTGGAATTCAGTGCCAACAGCGACACTCGAAAACATCAAGTGCACCCGACAGATTCTGCGAAAACAGCGATGGTCTCCACTACCCTCTCGCCAGCATAGGAAAGCGCGCTCTTCGAACTCCTCCGTGAGTACTAGGAAATTTTCGCCTAGCAGCCCTCAGATATGCCAGGAATACCCAGGGAGTTCGCCGAGCACTCACTCGAAGTCTACAAAGACGCAAAGCCCATCAAGCAGACCACTCGACGGTTCTCAGAACCCAAGCAGAAAGCGCTTGGAGAAGAAGTAAACAGATTACTCGCAGCAAAATTCATCAGGGAGATCAAAATATCCACTTGGTTAGCAAACCCAGTGTTGGTCCCAAAGAAGAACACCAACATCCTTCGAGTGTGCATTGACTACACGTCGCTGAATAAGCACTGCCCCAAGGATAACTTCCCCTCCCACGAATCGACCATATTGTGGACTCCACTGCAGGATGCCAACGCCTCTCCTCCCTAGACGCCTACTCGGGATATAATCAGATCCGGATGATGCAGGAAGATGAGGAGAAGACATCATTAATCACACCTCACGGCGTATACTGCTACACGACAACGCCCTTCGGGCTCAAGAACGCAGGCGCAACATATCAGTATTGCATGCAAAAATGCCTCGCCAAGCTCATTGGCAAGAACGTACAAGTATACGTTGACGATATTGTCATCAAGACTCGAGTGGAGGACACACTCCTCGAGGACATCAGAGAAATGTTTGACGCCCTAAACGCATACAGTATTAAGCTTAACCCGACAAAATGCGTCTTCGGCGTCCCAGCAGGGCAACTTCTCGGGTACCTGGTATCCGCCAGAGGAATCGAAGCCAACCCAGAGAAGATACAAGCAATCTTGAATATGAAGGAGCCCACCAATCTACGCAGAGTCCAGCAGCTCGCAGGGCGACTAGCCGTCTTGAGCAGATTTATCGCGCGATTGGGCGAGCAGGCGTTACCCTTCTACAAGCTGCTGAAGAAGACGGATAAGTTCGAGTGGACACCGGAAGCCAAACATGCATTCGCAGACCTGAAACGATCCTTACAGAGCAGACGCATTCTCGCAGCACCACAAGAAAGGGAGCCACTTTACCTATACTTAGCCGCAACAAATCAGGTCATCAGCACAGCCATTGTGGTCGAACGACCTGAGGATGGCAAGGCATATGGAGTCCAAAGACCGATATACTACATCAGCGAGGTGCTCTCGCCGTGCAAACAACGATATCCTCACTACCAGAAGCTCGCATATGGAGTTGTTCTCACAGCTCGAAAGCTCAAGCATTACTTCCAAGAACGTACCGTAACAGTGGTTAATGATGCATCACTCGGTACAATCATGAACAACCCAATGGCATCCGGAAGAATAGCAAAATTAAGCATTGAGCTGGGCGCCTGGGACATCATCTATGCAGGGCGCAATTCTGTGAAGTCCCATGTACTCGTGGAGTTTCTGAGCGAGTGGACATAACTACAAACACCCGGGCCACCGGAATACACGAGTAACTCGATCATGTACTTCGACGGATCCAAGAGGAACGAAGAAGCTGGAGCTGGGATCGTCCTAATATCACCTAGAGGAGACAAGTTGCAGTACGTCCTACGATTGGACTTCCCACCCGACGATCCAGCATCAAACAACGACGCAGAGTACGAGGCCCTGTTGCATGGGATGAAGATGGCAGTTGCTTGCGGAGCCACCCGACTGATGATCTACGGCGATTCCAATCTCATCGTGCAACAGACAATGAAGGAGTGCGACGCTATCGCAAAGAACATGGTCGCCTATCGTGACATGTACAACCTACTCGATGGAAGTTTCAAAGGATGCGAGCTGAAACACACTGCGAGATCCAGCAACGAAGAAGCAGACATGCTGGCGAACATGGGATCCACAAACACACCTATACCGCCAGGGATATATTTCGAGCGGATGACAAAAACGATCAGTCAAAGTCAAGAAAACTGCAGGAGCACCCGCAACATTGGAAACAGAGGTCAGCCCGCAAATTGCTATCATCGAGCTCAACCATCATATTTCGCGACAAGTTTTTCTGGTCGAGCCAGTCTGGACGCAGAAATACCTCGACTACTTGTCCACCAAACAGCTCCCAGCAGACCCTCGCGAGGCTCGACAAATAATCGGACGCATCAAATCCTTTTGGGTGCTCAACGGCGAGTTATATAAGCAGAGCATCTCAAGCATACTGCAACGATGCATAGCACCCGAAGATGGCAAGGGATTACTGCAAGGCATCCACCAAGGAGATTGTGGACATCATGCCAGCTGGAAAGCAATCATGGGTAAAGCTTTTCGAGAAGGATTCTATTGGCTTACAACAGCCAGAGACGCAAAGGAACTGGTCGACAGGTGCAACGCTTGCCAGCGATTCGCACCCAAACCACACGCCCCCGCTACGGAATTACATATGATACCCATTGCCTGGCGCTTTGCACAATGGGAGCTGGACATGGTAGGACCATTACGCAAGTCCACACCAGGTGGATACACACACTTGCTGGTCGCAGTCGACAAATTTACAAAGTGGATCGAAGCTATACCAGTAACCTCAGCTAGCGCCCAATGCGCCGTCAAATTCCTCGACTCCATCGTGTGCAGATTTGGAGTACCACACAACATCATTACCGACAATGGTAGCAACTTCACGGCAAAGGAAACACAATAGTTCTGCGAACAAAAGGGAATCATCTTTAAATTCGCTTCAGTCGCTCATCCGCAA
Source organism: Alopecurus myosuroides (assembly GCA_028641055.1). Taxonomy (NCBI): domain Eukaryota; kingdom Viridiplantae; phylum Streptophyta; class Magnoliopsida; order Poales; family Poaceae; genus Alopecurus; species Alopecurus myosuroides. The sequence goes on along the minus strand of CM054058.1, from coordinate 235,855,575 downwards.
ACCAACGGCCAAGTCGAACGATCCAACGGATTAGTTTCGGCTGGTATCAAGAAACGTCTACTCGATCGACTACACCCAGCAGCAGGACATTGGGAAGAAGAGCTACCCTCCGTGCTATGGAGCCTCCACACAACTCCAAATCGACGCACCAATTACACACCATTTTTCATGGTATACGGGGCTGAAGCAGTCCTTCCCGAGGACGTCAGATTCAGCGCCCCCCGGGTCGTTGCTTACAGCGAAGAAACCTCCAACAGGGCACTCGCATACGATATGGACGCACTCAACGAAATACGCGATATTGCACTCGCAAGATCAGCAGTATACCAGCAGTCGCTGCAAAACTATCACAGTCGCCGCATACGCCACAGAGCCTTCGCAGTAGGAGATCTGGTGCTACGGCTCAAGCAGAAGGAAGGGCACAAGCTCGAGCCACCATGGGAAGGACCCTTCATAATACACGAAGTTATCCCAGGTGGCGCCTGTCGATTGAAGGACCCGACGACTGGAGGCATCTACTCCAACCCTTGGAATGTTGCACAACTTTGCAAATTCTATCCCTAGATTTACTTTACTCATACAAATAAGGCTATATTAGCCATCTTGTAGCTCGAAAGAAAACACATGACTTCTCAGTCATTGCAATAAAATACATGGTTTTTCAACCATAGCTACACGCGTTCTCCATCCTTACATGCTAAAAAGAAACATGTATACACCTCAAAATACACGGGGGCTACGCCTAACTTAGCATCAAAGGAAGAATTTCATATATACAAGCTCATAAACAAGGTAGACACCTTACAACAGTTTTAAACAACTGCACAAAGTAACAGGATACATACATCCTATAATTACATATGGCGACGAGTATTTTCCACCGCCAAAACCTGATCCACCTCTTCCGAGGTCAATCGAATGATTTCCTCTGCTGCAGGCCGAACAACCCTATAATGAGGAGCCACGTTGATTGGACCATCAGGAAGCCTAGCCACAGAGTTGAAATTCACCTCAGGATGCCATAATCGGACGAAGGAAAGCGCTACTACCGATCCGCAGATCATTTGATTGCGGACACACTCACGAATTTCTCCCTCTCGCCCGAAAGTCCTGAGGAGATGGCTCCAATCTTCTGGACCCCTCTCCAATGGATAGAAAGCAGAGTTTACAGCAATCAAAATCTCGTGAAAAGAACTCACGAGCATCTTCGCCTGGATTACTCGATACTTCAAAGTAGCAAGCACAAAACCTCGGCTCCGATCGGACCAAAAGTTATTCGCATGGGGTTTCGGACTGCCGGCTTCCTGTAGGATATGGTTCTCCACCCACTGCTTCTCACTCCTATCATGAGGCCGAACAACTGTGGAGAAAGGTACACGATCAAAGAAAGAGAGAAGACACAGAAAGCTAGGGGACTGAGAACTTACAGAGCAAATCCCTGGCGACAACCGCCAATTCATCCAGCACAAACTGTTCACGTTCAACCGCAAGTTTCTATTTGGGCTTGGCTACATCCGCCACCCCACGCAGAACTTTTAGCTTGCGCTCACCATTCGCAACATGGTCACAGAGGCCATCAAAAGTACCAACAGCGGCAACAAGGGGATTTACTTGGGCAGTAGATCCACCCGAAGACTCCGCAGCAACTCCGGTTACCTGGAAGAATACAAGGAAAGTCAAGGAATAAGATGCCCTATTCAAGATATAACAACCACCTATTCGACAGGTGCTCGGGGGCTACTCCCATCGGGAGAAAACTCATAACAAATCAATCACACGAAGCATCTAAGATATCAGAAGAGCATTTCAATTAAAGATGAAAATACGGGAATACATCCCAAGGTTCATTACAATCGAAAGAACGAACTATGAAGAAAATATACTAAGGAGCTGCAGATGTGCTGCCACTCGCGGCAGTGCTTCCCCTACGACTAGCACGGGCGATCAATTCAGATAACTTCTGGGCAAGGACTCCAGCTGGATCGCCAAAACGACGAAGCGCTACCTTTTTGCCCGTAGAAGGATCGACGGGGAGGTCCGAGTACGCCTCCTCCAAGCCCGTGACTCCGTGCGCCAGTGCAAACTGGATAGCAGTCTTCGCCCTGGACTCTGACTGAGCAACCGCGTAGGCGTCAAGGAGATTGCCCTCCAGGAATACCTTCAGAAGATCACCAAGCGTAGGCGGAGACACAGCGTCGACCAGAAGACGACCGTGAAGCTGCGTCAGCACTCGAATGGCATCGCCGATTAGGGTGCAAATCCCCTCAGCATGCTTCTTAAGCTCGGCGCAGGAATCGGTCAAAGCATCCACCCGTTGGACCCCAGGCAGCTCCAGCGGGACGCCAAGAAGACCTGCAGAGAGAAACATTAAAATCCAAGGACCTACCAGACAGTCCGGAGACAACAAAGGACAAAACACAACTTGCCAGAAAAACGCTGGGCTAGAGCGCGAAGGAAGTCGATGAGGTCAGTGTCCTGCTTGGCGCCAGCCTCCTCCAGCTTTTTCAGAGCGTCCTAGGCGCCCACAAGCCTTCCCTCGAGGTCAGTCGACATCTTGCGAGAGGACTCGAGCTCCTGTCGAGCAGCCTCCAACTGAGCCTCCTGGGCGCTTGCCCGAGTGGCGGCATCCGCCTTCTCGGCCTTCATAATTTCGACTTGAGCTGCATCACAATTGGTCTCAGAATCGAAGAAATTGACGTAACTGAATAGATGAGATAGAAGAAGTCGATAAACTTACTTCGAAGAAGCTCGTTTTCAGCGGCAAGACGATCGCGATCCGCCCGAAGGGTCCCGCATTCCGTCTCGGCCAAGATAACGCGGCGGCCAACGGCCACAAGTGAGTCAAGGAGTGACTGCAAAAACATGAAGACAAAAGAGTCAAAGAAAAGAACATTGAGCCTATACACGATTGCAAACATTCGAGTATAGCCTCGGGGGCTACTCCCATCAGGAGCACTGTCTTGCACCCGATAAAGTAAAGAGAAGAGAGAAAGCTTAAGTCTTTGAGCCCGTAGCCAATCGCACGCGATCAACTATAGCCTCGGGGGCTACTCCCATCGGGAGCACTGCCGTGCACCCGATAAAAAAATCCAAATAGACGAAGTACAGTATGGAGAAGAAAACAGAAAGGTTTACCTGGCCTTGAGCTAGGGAGAGAGGATCCGATGAGCTACCCGACACTTCCTTCGGACTCGAGGCCCCAACGGCAAAGCTAGGAATTCTATATTCTGTAGTCGCCGCTGTGGGGGCTGCACTCGGTGAATTCTGGACAGTGTCGGCAGTCGGGGTCCCACCCGCAACAGCAGCTCTTTTCCTCTTTTCGAGAGGAAGGGAAGAGACGAATCGACCAGGGCTGATAGATTGTAGCCTATCATGAAGACAATACATCAAAAGACACAAAAAGGGAATGTTCGACTAAGAACACGAAAACAAGGACTTACTCGTCGTCGTCTTCGTCGTCCAACATATCCGCGTTCCAGGCGGTTTGGATCTTTGGAAATGAAGGAGAAGGGGCGCGCGTACTTAGCGGAGTCACGATGAGAGGCCATTTCCCAGGCAATTCCTTACCCAAGGAATTATCCTTGGAGGTGGCCTCATCATCCTCCGTTCGGCGGCGTTTGCGGTGGAGGAGATCGATGCCCGATTCCTCCGCGTCATCCGAGGAGTCATGCTCGGAACTCGAATCGGCATTAGAAACGCTGGTGTTGGCTGGAGCATCCAGGTTACTCGCCAACAAGTCCGAGGCTTCCTCCCCAGAGATTGGCGGGTAGCAGGTGACCACTGCTAAGCTCTACAAAAAGAAGACAGAAGAAGAAAAGGAAGAAAAAGTTTTCAGTCGACAAAACTTTCGAGCAAGAAAAAAACAAAGACGAAGAAAAACACAAACTTACTTCGGGTGGTGGAGGCCTTGACGCCTCGAAGGCTGCGACAGTGCAGTCGGGGAAGGCTTCACCCACCTTCAAACTGGTGATGGCCGCGATCTTCTTCTCGAATTCGACATTCGAGAGTTCTTCATGGCTCACACGACTGGGGTCTTCAGCACCCTGGTATTCCCACATCGTGGAAGGCCTGTCCTGCAGGGGCTGAATCCTGCGCTTGAGAAAAATGCTCGCCAGGTGCAGGCTGTTCAGCACAACTCCAGCGGCTTTGTCCCGAAGGGCAGCCACCTTGGCGAGTAGCGGGGTGACAACCTGGTTTTCTTCAGCCGAAAGTTTGTGCGCCCTGGACTTCCGCCTCTTCAGGACAGCGAATGGGTGGAACTCGTGAACTCCACCCTGCGCTGTTGTCGATGACGTAGAACCAATTCTTTCTCCACCCTTGGGCGGAGTCGATGAAGTGCATCCCGAAGTAGCTGCTGTCCGACTTCGCCTTGATTCTGAAGCCACCGGTGCGCAGCAGCTCTCCGAGCTCAGTCTCTACCCGCGATTTCTCGCGGAAGACACGCACCTTTAAGAGGGCCTTCCAAAGGCCCCAATGCGGGCGAATGCCCAGGAAGCACTCGCAGAATACAATGAAGCACGAGATGTGCTGCACTGCATTCGGAGGCAAATCGTGGAGCTGTATTGCGACGCCCCGAGATCGGGCACTATGCAGATTTCAGCATTTCCGCCAAAATCCACATAATAACCGATTCCAGGTTGCCACTTGTGATAACATTACAACAGTTCACGAATAATCCACAACAACAACAGAAAAGATATATACAAGAAGACTCAAACGAGCTAAGGATACAACTGATACAATACAAAGATGCAAATAACAGCGGAAGAAACAACATAGCGTCCGACTACGGACAAGATACAAATTGGACTAAGAGTCCTGAAGATAACCGAGAGCGTCCAATCCCTGCCCAGGCCAAGCCGGAGGGATTCCCAAGCTAACGTCGTCAGACTTCAAACCTGTTGACTGCAATGTGGAATATGCAGCCACGAAAAAGGATTCGTGGGTCAGTACGGTTAAGTACTGGCAAGTGGATAAACCATACTCACAAGATACCAGCGTAACCAATCATCACAAGATACAAATACTTTGGGTACAACGGAAAGGAAGGGATTATTGCAAAGAAGCGGCAGCGGGCTGCACTAACTAACTACAGAGACTCGCTACAACATCCGGCTAAAAGAAAGGGATAAGATAGCGAATCAGAACCGACTATGACTACTCACCAAACAATACCCATCCAATGTTACCCCCTACTAAGGAAGCAACCCAAGGAAACTCACACGGTTGATTAAGGTGACATTCATTTTTATGGTGGAGGTAATCTATATTACTAGTCAAGTTGTCATCGTTAAGTGTAAGTTGTCTGAGTACTTGTTAGCCAGCACTTTCACCAAGTCATCCATAACCACGGACAACACGGCTTCTCGAGAAGATTTAACCCTGCAGGGATGCACCAATTTGGCCGTACACGTAAGAATAACCCGCCAGACGGGGGATCAACCCACCAAGCGAGGTACTCAACACAACCCAACTCTTCTTCGCATCAAGCCCAAAGAACCACATGCTGTGCGTGCGCGGCTAATCGAGCCCCCACGAAAAAAAGGGGGACCCTCATAGCACTGGAAGACCACGCCGCCCTAAATGCCGACTACAAAAGTTCCACCCTGGCGCCAAGGGCTCGCACCTGCATATGCATGCATCAAATGGAAAGCCCGAACTAAGTGTGGCGATTTGGACGAGATGCGAATCGAATCAGAATTGCGGGGGGCGCCCATACTCGCTTCCCACATGCGGTTAGTGCGCTCATCATGGATCAATGGACAAGACCCTTTTCCTAATTAGGGTCGACACTAGCAGGCCTCAAAACCACGTCGGGCCTTCTGCCGTTGCCTTATCATCAAATTATTATTACCCCAGACATTAACATGTTGTTGATTGAAATGAAAACCCAACTATCAAACTAAACAGGTGATAAGATGGACAATAAGACTTGAGCACAAACAGCACTAAGCATGCAACTACGACACGAGGGCCGACAAGGTAAACAAACAACATGTAATAGGAAGTGGAAGGAAGGCTATATCATGGCTGCAGGGTAAACATATGATAGGATCGAGACACAAGCATCGAATCATAAGGCTAGAATAAGAACAACGGAAAGAATCGGTAACAAGTGATGAAAGGCAGCCATAGGTAGCAAGTGAGTATACTTGCCTGGAATCCAGCAAGTAGAGGTACATCCGCAGAACTTGTCGTTGCTCACATCATCTCAACGTCCTATCCGGGAAGAAGCAACGAACTAGGACAAACACCGGATGCAACAATTACTTCTACGGCAAAAGATCCAGCATGATCAAGATAGGGATGCATGACAAGTTTAAGGATGCATCAAAGATAAACTAGTTGACATGGTGAACATATTTAAATGGGCCCATATGCAATTTGGATTGCATATGGAAAAACCCATGAATTAATGTTGAATTAAATTATCTACAAATAACCATCATGTGAAAGTTGATTAGAATGATGCATGGATGATGAAAACAATAAGAAAACAACAATAGCTTCAATTTGAAATGTTGTTTACCAAGTTTGGAATTTTATTTATTAAGTTATGAAATTTGGCTTCTTAAATGAGTTACACAAGCATTTGTTTTTTTTCACCCATTTTAATTGTTCAAAATAGATCACAAAATTCATATTTGGAAAGAACACAAAATTTTAGGTGGAATTCATGTTTCATTTGTTGAATTTGGATTTTGAATGAGCAAGTTATTAATTTGACAATTTTAAATGTATTAATTAAGAAATAGTTGTTTTCAGCAATTTAATTTATTCAAAATAGAAAACAAAGTTTATATTTGGAAAGCTTGTTCAATTTTGCATGGAAAACATATTTTACATGTTGGAAAACAATTTAAAATGATTTAGTTAAGCATATTACCAATTTAAATGCATTAAATAAGGGGTGAAACAATTATCCAATTTAAATATTGCAAACCAGAAAACAAAGTTGATATTCAAGTGTAGCATTTCATTTTGGATGGATTTCATGTTTTGGGTTTTCAATTTGGAGCAAGCATGTGAAAGTTATTAAGTAGGACTTTTAATTAATTAATTAAGGCATTTTTAAATGACATTAATTTTAATTGTCCAAATTGCAAAACAAAGTTGATATTCAGAAAGGTGGTTTCATTTTGAGTGGAAAGCATATTTTATTTGTTGAAATTGGATTTTAATTGAGCAAGTTATGAATTTCACCATTTAAATGATTTAATTAAAGCATTAAGTAATTACATTAAATTTATTTATCCAAAACAGAAAACAAATGTTATATTGAAAAGAGCATGAAATTTTGGATGTAAAACATATTTTATATGTTCCATTTGAATTAAATTTGAGTTTGTTATGAATTTAATCAAATTCAAAAGAGTTATTTGGATTTGAATTTTGAACCCATTTGAAATGCTCAAAACAGTGAACAAACTTTATAGGTGGGTGGAGCATTTAATTTTAATTGGGAAACATATTTTACTTTTTGAATTTGGAGTTTTTTTGTAATTTTTATGTGTGGTTGAAGTTCAGGGATTTAAGTGCCAAAGGACAGGGACCTGAAAGAAAGAAAAAGGAAATGCAGATAGGCCCCTGGGCGTTTTTCACACAGCGAACACTGGCCCTGTGCCTCTGCCGTGCGGGCCAGTGCCACCGTGGCGGGCTTTGGAAGGTGATGTGGCTCCCAGGGCCACCGACTGGTGGGCCCTGGCCCCTGCGCGCGATAAAACAACCAAAAAGGGGGGGCGTGCCTCTCCTAGGGATCGAACCCGCGATCGAGGCGTGCGCGCGGGGTGTGCTACCACTGCGCTGCTGCTTCGTTGATGTTCAGAGTACAGACGCGGTGGTTTTCAGGTAAACAGGCATGGCTTTGTGCCAACCTGACGAAACTGAACCCGATTCAGTTCGACGGCGACAGGGCAGCTGCGGCGCGGTGATCATCGCGTGTGCGTGCGTGTGCTTGCAGGGCGAACGTATGGAGGCGTGCAGATACGAGAGGGGGAGAGGAAGGAGGAAGGGACGCTCACCTGCTGCCGTCGAGGAAGCAGAAGGCGGCGGAGAGGTTCAGTCCGTGGCGGGGAAGTGCTCGCCGGCGGCTGTCCGTGGATGCACGCGGTCGTCCCTGGGGATGTAGAGCGAGCAGTCCTCGCGGCAGTTCTGTTACCGCGGCCGGCGCTGCTAACGGAGCCCCGTGGAGGTGCGGCGACAGCAATTCCCTGACGGAGTTGCTGCTCGCTCGGTGGGTGCAAGGAATTCAGAGAGGGAAGCAGAGTGGGAGGTGGGAGGAAAAGGATGGCGGCGGCAGAGGGAAGGAGTAGGGGCTAGGGCGAGCAGAGGGAGGAGGTTTTTTTATGGAGGGCTCGAGCTTGTACGGCAGTGCATCGGAGGGGGATGAGGAGATCATGCGGTGGTGGGGGTGGTCGTACCATTGGTGATGCCAGCAGGAGAAGAAGACGGGCTCTTCTCGAGCGTAGGGGTACCGGGCCAAAAAAATAACAGAGGGGAGCTGGGCTTAGGTGGTTTGGTGGGCTGGGGGAAGAGGGGAATGGGCTGGTGGGCTAGCCTGCCTCTCCCTTGGCTGCTCTTTTCTTCTTTTTTTTGTTGCTTACTCATTTTTTTTTGTAGAAAGAAAGAGAGAGAGAAAAGAGAGAGGTTTTTGGGGTTTTGCACTTTATGAATTACTTTTTATTGAATTACAATACAGTAAAGTCAAAGCAATGTTAACATTATTTCCAAAAATTTGAAATGGCCAAAAGGTTTAAAATTGCTATTTGGATTTCAAGTAGGGTTCACAAGGAGTTGATTTTTAAACAATTTTATCCAATAAACTCAAACAATTATGAAAACTTATTGAATTTAATTGTTTGCAAGATTTTAATTTTTAAACCCACATTTGGAACATGCCAAGTATGGATGGATTTGATTTGAATTTGAATTTACCATTAGGGTGTTAATAAAAGGGGTTTTATTATCAAGCAATTTTGATTGTTTCAAATTCAAAACTCTTGGAAACATTTTGAGTTGTTTAGTTTGCAACTTTTAATTGGAAACTTTGGACATGTTTTGAAAGTTTAAATTGGTTTGAATTTTTGAGTGGTTTTGAAAACAGGGTGCAATGCATATGATGCATGTGATGCAATGCAAAAAATAAAAACAACCAATTTTCTAACTTAGGGAGAACACCCCAGGTGTTACATGTATGCCATAGACATACAGCAACGCCACGAGAAAAGGATGGAGAGGGAAGGAGAGCCCGCGCGACACGTGGTCCGCGAAAACCACGCGTTCATTCGCGCGGGGATTGGGTACCTCCTCTTTTTTGCCGAGGCACACCCGCTTGTCAGCTTCTGGAGGCAGCAACCCCTCCCTGTACATCTCTTTGATGCTCTTGTTGGTTGTGTTCGGCGAACGCCAGTCGCCTGAGCGCGGAGTGAGTGGCGCGGGAATATCCTCCGTCTCCCTCGATGAAGAAACAGCGGCGTCACGCTTCTTGCCTCCTGCCATGGATGCTGGTGCGAGCTCGCGGAGAAAAAGTCTAGGGAACGAGGAAGACGAAGGCTGAGGAAGACGAAGGCTGGGGAAATTTTCACCGTTTACCTAAGGCCCATATTTATACACGGAGCCGCCCGATCCTGACCGTTTGTTGAGCCACGTGTCACCCATCGCAGCTGCCGCGTGCGAAGGCGAAACGAAAGGGCGGCGGAAGCTGTTTCGTGCCACGATGCTAATAGTGGATCGTGCGCATTTACTGCGCGCAGTTCGCGTAAAAACCGGGAACGAGGTCTCGTTTCCGGTAAAAAAGCTGACAAGGTGGGCCAGCACTTCTGTTCTCGCTCCGTCACGTCCCATCGGGAGGATAAAGTGCGCCATGATGTCATAGCGTACATCATCAAGCTAGCGAATCTTTCGAATGAAAGCTCCAAACATGAAATAACTTCATATGGACAAATTGTGATGTGAAAATTCATTCACATAAAACAAGACCCTAAACATGAAAACTCTTTCGTACAGGCACAAAACTACAAACACGAAAACTCTTTCGTATGGACAAATATAGCTTGATTTTTCCTACTCGGGAAATCACAGACCAAAAACTTCGCGGGTGTGCAGATCCTGCCACTCCATCACACGATGTCTACACATCACATACCTGGATTGTTCAGCCGACTAGGCACATCCGGATGCCATATTCTTTCGAGTATGGAGGTAAGACCCAAAAGATCTCTCTTGAGGGCCTGGAATCGCACTCAAGCTGCGTCCTCCGGTAAAATTCCGTGTCAACAACACGAAGAAAAATCCTAGCGGACGCGCCGGGTACCCCCATAGGTTAAGTTCGACTCGGTAAGACCTCCACGGCCCAGTCGCAATGATCACCTCATCGGGTTCGAGTCGGAGTTCTCGAATCTGTGTAGGCCAGAACTGTTTTTGCCCTAGTTGCAATTAATTGGCCCTGATCTTTCAGGAGAGCCAAGCTACTGCGCCACATCCTTCTGCGAAAAACAGCCATAAAACACAGGCACTTTCATCACTCGATACTCGGGTATAAAAAACTCATCACACAGGGTATACACCCTCCAAACGGAAAACAACCATAATGGTTATCCGAAGGAAAGCAAGACGAAAAATCTGAGCGTCTACCCGAGTGGAAAAATCCCAATCGAGCAAACGCTCGTGGGCTACTGACGAAGGGATGGACCTTGGACCCTGCGAGTAAGGACACCCCGGTCCTAGGCCCAAGGCTAAAGGACGAAGAAGGGAAGCCTTTGGAGTATTCTAGAAGGCCCAGTTGAAGCCCATCCGCAATGCCTTGCGGGTTAAGATAGGAAACTTGTAACCGACATAGGTTTAGAGTTCGAGTCCTCCCCGGGTAGGGTTTGAGACCTGGCCATCTATATAAGGCCAGGAGAACCACCGGAAGAGGACCAAGCAATACCGCACCACCTAAGCCTTTGACTTGAGATCGTACTCTCGACTTGAGCAACCACCATTGTAACCGATCTATTCGATAATACAGATCGACAGAGGCAGGAGTAAGGGTTTTACCTCTACGAAGGCCCCGAACCTAGGTAAATCGTGCCTCCTGTCTAGCCGACGATCGTCACCAGCGCTCACAGGTTCTACCATTCGAAACCCTATGGGTTCACCCGAGGGACTTGTTGAGATGCAGATTCGACAGTCACTCTTCTATTCTCCATAACCAAAAAACCAAATTGCTCATTGCCTCGTGTTTGGTAATGATGATCATCTTAAAGTTCACAACTATCTTTTGATTAATGATCATACTATGCGAGGGTCTCTTGCTTTGAGGGTTGTCCCCGCCCCGACTGCTCTCCCTTTACCCTCGAGTGGCTTTAGGTCGACGGCGGAGTGGGGATGGGCGAGGCAACCCGGGCCTCCCCTATTCATAGTAGGGCTAGGTTATTGTCTAGGTATAGGTTTGCCTGTTTGGCTTTTGACGTGACGATTTTTTGAGTTGTCTACTTTTTTATGGGGAGCAGCAGTGAAGGGCTATCGATGTTCTCTCTTCTGGCCGTCTTCCATGATGGTGGACAAAGGAGGGGAGCCGATCCGAATAGGGCCCCTCTGCTAAACTCGTGTGAGCACAATTTCGAGGCGATCTAGATTTCCCCTCTCTCTCTTCCTCGCATCATGGTGGCGGGGGAGGTAGAAAGAACTCAGTTTATGGTGTGCCCAGATTTGGCGCTCTCTAGAAGATGGTGAAGCTGCACCTGCAAAATTCGTTTGGAGATCATCACGAGGGGATATATCTCGTGCTACCACCCCTTTAGTTGCTCCCCATGCTACCATTACCCAAATCAGTTTTAAACGTTTCGAATTCTTTGAAAAAATGTGATTATTGGCAATATATATGTCTAACACCTCCAAAAAATTTAGGTCCAAATTCGAAAATAGCATTGAGAAACAAAAAATAGCATGAATAGTGTCATTTACTGTCACAAAAAGACAAAGTTAGAGTTAAACGATGTCTATCAAATGATAATCGTCCTTGTATCCATGGTCCAGCCCAGGTTCAGTGTGCGATGAATTTCAATAATCATAGAGTCACCAACTTTGTATCCGACGGCATGAGGTGCGTCTAGTGTTCCTAAAGAAAGACCTCTTCCTAGATAAATTACGAAAAAAATACCTCACTACGTTTCATATTTTCAGCGAGACGTGTGACACCTTTCACATTTCATGAGTGACGTGCATATATCCCACGAGAGTATTTAGCATAAAACCACCACTTTACTACAAAATGTTCGAAAAACCACCACTTTACGATTGAATCGCAAAAAACCACCTGTCTATTACTGACAGTTTGCAATTCGGACAAACTGCGAATTGAACGTCGATTGAAAACGTTTCTGACCGGTGGGACCAGGGGCGGACACTGACGTGGCAAGGGCGCGGACAGGACCGTGGGGAGACGGGGACAAAGTACACTGTACCGTTACGAGTGGGGCCCACCTTGGCCGTGGCACTGGGTGACTAGGCTCGCGCGGGCTCCTATGTTCTTTCCTCTGTTCGTTCTATCGCGCTCCAGCCACCGCCCCCCGTTAGCGCCGCCGCCGCAGACATCGCCGTCGTCGAAGGATTGAGAAATCGCGGCCGCCTTCTCCGGTCGCCATGCCTAGCTGGGACGACGAGGACGAGCAACAAGAGATGTTGTCCGTAAGTGCTCCCCAATTTCTAGGGTTAGGGTTTTGAATCGGGAAATTTCCGTTTTGGCTCGATTTCCTCTCCGTCTTTATCAATTCTTTGCACTTTCTGTTTTAATAGGACATCGTGGACATGGATTACTGCACAGACACCTGGGATGACCCAGATTTCAACGGATTGGTTGTGGGTTGTACCGAGGTCTGTCGTGTGCACAAGCTCGTCACTACTACAGAAAAGATTATAGGAGGCGCATTTTTTTTTATGCGAGGCGCATACAAATTTTAAATCATTTTTAGAATATTCCGAGGGTTGTCGAGGATCCCCGAGGATCATCGACAACTCTTTATGATCTATAAATTTAGGTGGTATAGGGTTGTCGAGGAGCCCCGAGGATCATCGACAACTCTTTATGATCTTTAAATTTAGGTGGTATAGGGTTGTCGAGGAGCCCCGAGGATCATCGACAACTCTTTATGATCTTTAAATTTAGGTGGTATAGGGTTGTCGAGGAGCCCCGAGGATCATCGACAACTCTTTATGATCTTTAAATTTAGGTGGTATAGGGTTGTCGAGGAGCCCCGAGAATCATCGCAACTCTTTATGATCTTTAAATTTAGGTGGTATAGGGTTGTCGAGGATCCCCGAGGATCAACGACAACTCTTTATGATCTATAAATGATCATTCAACTCTTTTTACATCAATCAATCAACCCTATTATGATCATTCAACCCTGTTTTTCAAGCAATCAACTCTATTCAGATAATTCAATCCAATTTTGATCAATCAAGACATAAGGATTCGTAGGTAGTCTAACATTAACATAGTCTTGAGCATAATTCAGCATAGACTTGATCATAATTCAACATGGGGTTCAACACAAATACTTAGGTAGTATGATACAAACAGAATTCAACATGGGGTTCAACACAAATACTTAGGTAGTCTAATACAAACATAATTCAACATAGTGTTCAACAGAGATACTAAGGTAGTCTGACACAAATAGAATTCAACATAGAGGCACACATGAAACCACCAGAAATGATTCTTAATTTCTTGTATGAGCTAGCCTTCCCTGCATTCAGATAACTTTGCATTCTACCAGTTTTTTTACTAGGCCTGCTGCTGACTCTTCTATCAGGAGGTGCATTAGACCCAAAAGCAAAATCAGTAAAATTTCTTGGTGCAGAAAATGGTCTTGAAGCTGGTGGACCAGAAAATGGCCTAGAAACAACTGGACTTTGAGGTGTAGCTATTGTAGCATAACTAACTGGAGGTGTAGCTGTTGTAGCAGAAGCAACTAGAGGTGTAGCTGTTGTAGCAGAAGCAACTGGATTTTGAGGTGTACGTGTTGTACTCTGGCTAGCAGAGCTTTCACCTGCATTGTTCCTCTGGGTTTGGAAAATATTGGTTAGTTAGTCCAGCAAACAAATAGTAGCAGCACAGATAGAATTGTGCAAACAAAGAGTAGCAGCCAAGAAAGGGACTCCCCATATGTTGTTGTTTCCTTAGCTGCAGCTCTGGCTTCAGTGGTGTATCACAGTGGTCATACCTATGTCCTACTCTGTTGCAGTTACCACAAGTGATACTGGCCATCCTAGAACTGTCTCTAGGTGCTGGCACCTCAAATTGACTCCTCTTTCTTTTAGTTTGTTTTCTGCCAGGTCCTTCTTTGAAAAGAGGTGGGTTAATGTCTCTAGTATTTGTCTTTGGCGAGTCATCAGGCCCAGGGACAGGATAAATCACATTTCTGAAAGCTTCTTTGTACATAGGTTTCTTAAAAAACTCATGCACATAGTCCTCTGGCAGCTGCTTTATCTTCTGTATCACAGAAATTGCATGATTGCAAGGAATCCCTGTGATATCCCACACCCTACATCCACAGGTCCTAGATCTCAGGTCCACTGCATGTTTTCCAGGCTCAGAGGTGCTAACTTGCCACAGTCCTAACTCAACATTCTTTGCGTGGCAATGTCTAGCAAATTTCTTGGCCTCTTCTAATTTCTCAGCATAAAATGGTGTGATCTCCCATCTAGTAATGGCAGCCTTATCTCTTTTTGCACTGTACTTAACCATTAGCTTGTCTTTGATTCCATCAATCATTGTCTGAATTGGCTTGTTCCTGACATCAAGAATCATCTTGTTGAAAACTTCACTCAAGTTGTTGACCACAAGATCAGTCTTGCAAACTGTGTCAAAAGCATGTCTAGCCCATGCCTCCACAGGAATCTCCATAAGCCAATTGTATGCTATCTCACAATCTTTTTTCATACCTTCCATTTCCCTCTCAAAGCCACTCTTAGTATATGAATAGCTGGCTCCAAACATGTACTTCTTCAACTCTTCCCCTCTAAAAACTGTCTTCTGGAAATTAGCATATATATGCCTGAGACAATACCTGCTAGGGGATTTTGGGAACACATGACCAATTGCTTTAATCAAACCCTGTAGAATATTATGCATGAATTAATTAAACAATATGAACAAATACTTAGGAACTACACTGCTACTATAGGGAATTTTACACAAACCTTTTGCCTATCTGACATTATGGTGTAAGTACCAAATTTGGATGATTGACCAATGCAGTATCTTAGCTGGGTTAGAAACCATAGCCAACTGGTTGTGTCTTCCCTTTCTACTACACCAAAAGCAATAGGGAAAATGTTGTTGTTGCCATCTCTCCCTGTTGCAGCTAGGATCTGCTGACCAGTTGCAAGTTTAATGAAACATCCATCGACCGCTACATCAACTGAAATTGTTAGAAAGGCATACATTAATTAATCATCCATTAAGCCTCACTACATCAAATAAATTTCAAGCAACAACATGCTAATTACCTATGAATGGCCTGCATCCATTTAGGAAGCCTTCTTTAGAAGCATTTAGGCAAATAAATAGACCATGGAATCTTGGGTTAGGACTTGGATCACCCATTAATTCCTTTGTTGTGACAATACACCTGCTTCCTGGATTAGTGTCAATGATGGCTTGCAAATAATCTCTAAGCCTTGTGTACTGCTTCTTCTGATCACCTATTACAACAGCAAATGCTTTCTTCCTAGCTCTGTAATCCTTGGTGTCGGGGGGTTACCCCCGAGTAGGGTTAAGGCAAGTGTTAAGGGCAAGGACATAAGAGGTATTTGGCAGAGTAGCTGGCTACCCGGTACTCGCTACCTGGTCGACTACTATTCGGCCATACACACTGATGGCCAGGAGAAAGAATCAAGGATGTTATATTCTTCCGAGTAGAGGAAGTGATCCGAGTAGAGGGAGTGAGTTCCTACTCGGGCCAGAAGTCAAAGGAGCTGTTCTGACACAGGATCCCGCGTATCCTGGGTCCGTACCGGCTCACTGTTCATCTGCAGAGCGGGTGCTTATCCGCGCCAGGGTGTCAGCAGGACGGTGCAGGTTAGGGGGCCTACTCTGTGGCCGTGACAGTGATAACAGATCATGGACTTGGTTTTGCACAACGACTTTGCACACAAGACAAACTAGGAAGCCAAAGCTGTCAGCGAGAAGCTGGAAGAACGCAGTGTGCACACTATGTCGCACCCGACTGTACTTTCCATCTTGGATGTATTCGGCTGGGCGCCAGTATATAAGGTGCCCTTCCTCCTCCTGTCCGAGGGTCGTTTTTTCTTTCGGTATTCGCATCACATAGAGAGAAGAGTGGCTATTCGGCTGTAGGCCAAATTGTACTGTGGCTACTCGGCAGAACACACATATAAAGAGAGAAAGGAAGGAGTAGGGTTTTTTACCTCCACCGGAGGGCCCTGAACCTGGGTAGATCTTGTTGTTTGCAGTGCTTGATTCACCCCACACGCGGCTACTCGCTGCGTGATCCCTCCCCGAGCACCTCCAGCGTCCATCGACCCCAGATCTTTAGCCATCCTATGGCATCTGCCGTGATACCATCACGACAGTTGGCGCCCACCGTGGGGCAACCAGCGGCACTGGTTGGAGTTCATGTTCGGACGGGATCCATTTCTGCTACTAGGGAGCGCGTGGTCTGTGGCATTGTCCACAGATTCGGCTCCTTCGACTTCGTCACCGACAACGCCAGCGATTTCGGCGGCAGGGCCATGCCGGAGGGCGGCACGGTGCTCTCCTTCGGCTTGCACCTCGTCTACGTCGCCACCACCATCATCCCCGAGTACCCCGAGCTAGTGCTCGTCGCAGAAGATCTCCCTGCTGTCGTCGCTGTCCGTGGAAAGCCAACTGGCTGTTCTGCGGACAGCGCGGAAGTACTGATGACCGGCCCGGCTATCACTGCGGGGAAGGGCGCGGCTGCAGCCGCGGCAGTCGTTGAGGAGCTTGCTGGCCCGAGCAAGCTCCAGAGAACGCACAAGCCCTACGAGCTGCCCCAGAACATCCCGGGCTACATCCCTCCTTCCACGACGTCAACAATACCGGCATCCGCCGTGCGGATGGGCATGCCGCCTCCCACCGAGCTCAAGATCATGCCTATGAAGGCGCAGCTCGACCAGCAGCGCCAGGCGCTGCTCGCGGAGCAGGTGGAGCTGGAAAAGGTTAGGCTCGAGTTTAACCTGGACCAGAACGAGTAGAACAGGGCTCACGGATTTACGCCTGTGGTTAGGAGACCTGTCAAGGCAGGCACCACTCGTCGCAACCTAGGCACCGAGATGGCAGCAGTTGGTGAGACTGCTGGCCAAGGCGATAGCCAAAACACCGCCACCAACAGGACAAAATACAACACCCCCGCCAAAACCCTTAGAGCTGCTGAGGCTGTAGCTGCTGAGTTGCCGCATCTCGCTGGCGACGCGCGCGTTAGGCAGCAGGAGAGGCTCAATGAGCTAGTGCTAGAGGCTGTTAGGCAGAACAAGGAGTTCCGGAAAGCCAATCTGGGTGCTGGAGCTTCTCAGGTGGTACACTCGCATGCGGTCAGATCTAACGATCAGGCCTCATCACCGCATCCCAGCCGTGAGAGGGACCGGAGTGGGTACTCTGGCAGAGACAGGCAGATGCAGGTGTACGACCCGGCCGTCGCCGCGAAACAGTACGCTGTGCCACGACAGTCCGGTAAAAAACACAATACTGCAGGAGCAGGCTATCAAGCCTATAAAGCTCACAGCCAGACGCGAGATGGAGATCGCCCAGGCCCTTCTCGGCATCAGGTTGCTCAGCCTACTCGGCAGAGGCCGCAGCAGCCGGCTGCCGCGTAGCCGCGTGCGATTGTGCCAGCAACCAACCCGGCGGAGCAACCTGCAGCTGCGCAGGTGAACAGATATGATGATGGCTACTCGGCGATGGGGCTAGCTGGCTATGCTGACCCGAGAGATATCACTGATCGCATGGGAGAACGCGTGCTGGAGCCCAATGATGCCAGGTACACGCTGGACCGGATCAATTGGTCTGCGCAACTCGAGAACACGGGGCCGCCTGGCCCAGAGTGCTTTGGTCATCGCATCATGACCGAGCCATCCGTGAAGTAGTTCCAGCTCGCCAGGGGGACCAAGTGTTACAACGGCAGCACCAAGCCAGAAGATTGGCTCAATGACTATGTCACAGCCGTGCACATTGCAGGCGGCAACCGAAGATGGGCCGTGCGGTACATCCCGCAGATTCTAGAAGGACCAGCAAGAACCTGGCTCAACAACCTGCCCAAGCACAACATCAACTGCTGGCTTGACTTCGCGGAAGCCTTTGTCAGCAACTTCACCAGCACTTACCAGAGGCCGAATAGGCCGCAGCAGCTATCCGCTTGCAGGCAGCGGGAAGAGGAGACGGACCGAGAGTACCTTACTCGGTGGAGCACTCTGAGTAACACCTGTGAAGGTGTGAATGAGGCCCAAGCCATCAGTTGGTTTGCGCAAGGCTGCAGGCATGGCAGCATGTTGTGGCAGAGGCTGCAGAGAGAGATGCCGAGTACTCTCACTGAGACCATCAGGATTGCGGATCAGTATGCACTTGGCGACCCAACTCAGCCTCTGCTTGATGCTGCTGAGCCGAGAAGAAACTACAACAACAACAAGCGCAATGAGTTCCGCAACAAGCGCAGAGGTGACCGGATTGATACCCGGTACGATCCTGAGGAGGTGAATGCTGTGGCTACTGAAGCTGGGAGTAGCCAGAGGCCAAAAACTGCTGGAGCCCAGTACGGGCAGAACCAGAATCAGGGCCAAGGCATCAAGAAGCCATACAATGCTCCCCAGCAGGGTAGCGGCAACTCGGGTCCTGTTCAGAATTTTGTCTTCAAGGACATGAAGGATGGCCCATGCAGCTTCCATACTCGGCATCCCGCTAGACCTGCCAACCACACTACTCGGCAGTGCAGTTGGTGGGAAGAGATCAAGAACGAGGGCCTGCCTCCTCCTCCTCCTCTGCCAGCTGCGTATGCCAATGCAGCCTGCTCGCGCACCCGCTGCCCGGCCTCCAGCTTTCCCGAGAATAGAAAATGTGAACCAGGTGGCTTTAGGAGCCAACCGCTACTTCAACAACGGTGGCTACCGCAACAACAACGACCGCAACCGCAACCGCAACAACAACAACAACAGGGGCAACAACAACAACAACAACAACAACAACAACAATGGCAACAATGGCGATGGAGGCCGCAACCAGTACCAGGAACATCACGAGAGCTACATGATCTTCACCTCCGAGCCCGTCGACAAGCAGTCTCAACACAGGCGTGCCATGGAGGTCAATGTTGTGATCCCTGTCGTTCCTCACTACCTGCACTGGTGCAACCAAGAGATCATGTGGTCCAGAGCTGATCATCCAAGGGTGATGCCCAACCCGGGTAGCTACGCCTTGGTGGTGGATCCCACCTTCTTGGTTACTCAGAAGAACGTGAGGTTCAGCAAGGTGCTGATCGACAACGGCAGTAGCATCAACATTGTGTACAGAGACACACTTGAGAAACTCGGTATGGCCGAGAACATGCTGCTGCCCAGCAAGACCACTTTCCACGGCATTGTGCCAGGAGGTTCATGTTCTCCGATTGGCCGCGTGTGGATAGACGTTCTATTCGGCACCAGGGAGAACTACCGCACAGAGAGCCTGCAGTTCGAGGTAGTTGATCACCAGAGCCCCTACCACGCCCTACTCGGCAGGCCTGCTCTCAGCAAGTTCATGGCCTCTACCCATGATGCCTACCTGAAGATGAAGATCCCTGGTCCCCATGGAGTCATCACCATCTCTGGTGATTACAAGAAATCTATTGAATGTGCCTCCGCTGGTTCTCAGTTGGCGGAGTCCATGGTAATTGTTGCCGAGAAGAAGAAGATGTACGAGGTGGTGGCTATGGCGCAATCCGCGCAAGGTGGCGCGCCTGGCATGCCGAGTTCCCAGTACGGGACGGCGTTCCAGGCGTCCCAGGAGACAAAGAAGGTTCAGGTCGACCCCGAGTTCCCCGACCGTGTTGCCATCATCGGCGCAGGGTTGGAGGAGAAATAGGAAAGCGAGCTCATCCACTTCCTCCGTGAGAATCAGGACGTGTTTGCCTGGTCCAATGAGGATTTACCAGGTGTCCCGAGGGAGTTGGTTGAGCACTCGCTACATGTGCGCCCTGACGCCAAACCAGTAAAGCAGGCGATGCGCCGCTTCGGAGATGAGAGAAGGAAGGCTATCGGTGATCAGATCACCAAGTTGCTGATAAGCAACTTCATCATGGAGGTCCTGCATCCGGACTGGCTAGCCAACCCGGTTATGGTTGAGAAGAAGAAGGAGGACCCCAAGGCCGCTACTGCGTGGCGCATGTGCGTCGACTACACCGACTTGAACCAGGCCTGCCCCAAGGATCCTTTTCCGCTACCCCGCATCGATCAGGTGATCGATTCCACTGCTGGTTGTGAAATTTTATCTTTCATAGATGCCTACTCTGGTTTTCATCAGATAGCTCTCAACCCTGCTGATCAAATAAACACTGCTTTCATTACCCCATACGGGGCTTATTGCTGTTGTGTCATGTGCTTTGGGTTGCGGAATGCTGGTGCTAGATGCATGCAGAAATGCTTGCATGATCAACTCGGCAAGAATGTGCAGGTGTACATAGATGACATTGTCATCAAAACGAATAAAACACATACTCTGCTTAGTGACCTCGAGGAAACTTTTGCTAACCTGCGCAAGTATAAGATGAAGCTGAACCCGAGTAAATGCACCTTTGGCGTCCCGGCTGGCAAGCTGCTTGGCTTCTTGGTATCCAGTTGGGGCATTGAGGCCAATCCTTGAAAGATAAAAGCTATTGAGAGCATATCTTTGCCGAGATCCCTGAAGGTGTTGCAAAAGTTCACTGGTTGCTTGGCATCTCTGAGCCGTTTCTTGGGCAGAATGGGCGAGAAGGCCCTGCCTCTGTATCAATTGATGAAGAAGAGTGACAAGTTCGTCTGGACACCACAAGCTGATGTGGCATTCAATGAGCTGAAGGCGATGCTGGGTAGCGCTCCCATCTTGGCTAGTCCGCTACCCAAGGAGCCTATGCTGTTATATATTGCTGCTACTAACCGGGTAGTCAGCGTGGTGATTGTGGTGGAGCGAGAAGAGGAAGGCAAGAGTGTGCAGCGGCCAGTATATTATCTCAGTGAGGTGTTGTCCATCTCCAAGCAGAACTACCCGCACTACCAGAAGATGACTTACGGCGTGTACCTGGGCGCCAAGAAGCTGAAGCACTATTTCCAAGAACATCCCATCACCGTGGTAAGTTCTGCTCCCATCTCGGATATCATGGGCAACAAGGAAGCAAGTGGCAGAGTAGCCAAGTGGGCAATCGAATTGGCCGCATATGCTCCCGCGTATGCGAGAAGAGAAGCCATCAAGTCTCAGATTCTGGCGGAATTTCTTGTGGATTGGGCTGAGGTACAGTATGAGCCTCATACTCCGGTATCCAACTACTGGAAGATGCATTTTGATGGCTCCAAAGTGAAGGAAGGCCTTGGCGCTGGCGTAGTGCTTACGTCACCCAAGCGAGATCAACTCAAGTACGTGCTGCAAATCCACTTCAAGGCATCCAACAATGTAGCAGAGTACGAGGCCGTGGTACACGGTTTGAAGGTAGCCAAGGAAGTTGGTGTGCAGCGCATTATATGCTATGGCGACTCGGATCTGGTTGTGCAGCAAGTTTCTGGTAATTGGGATGCTCTGGATGCCAACATGGCTTCATATCGTTTCCTGGTGCAAACTATGACGGGATTCTTTGAAGGATGCGAGTTCCAGCACATCCATCGAGCAGAGAACGAGGCAGCTGATGAGCTGTCCAAGTTGGGGTCTTCTCAGCAGTACATTCCGGCTGGGATTGCCTTGGAGCATTTGAGAAAGCCATCCATCAAGCCATCCCCCAACTCGGAGTCCATCTTCGTTCCTTCTCTGCCTAGTGAGGAAGCTGTTCCAATGGAGATTGACTGGGAAGGTGCAAAAGAGAACCCGGGGACTGCATTCTCCATCCCGGGGACTGGCGCCTGCAACCCGGGCACTGCAACTGTCAACTCGGGGACTGCCCCTCTCAACTCGGGGACTGTCGCATTCATATAGGAAGTCCTTGCAAACCGTTCGGGCTTCAGAGAATCAACCCCAACTCAGAAGAAGATGCAGTGGCGGCCGTTCCGATGGAATTGGACGAACCAGTGTTTCCCACGCGAGAGAGACACCGAGTTGGGCTATGCCCATATTATCCTTTCTAAGGGACGGCACCCTACCCGATGATGAGGTTACCGCAAGGCAAGTTCAGAGAAGATCCAAGGGCTACACCATCTGCAGAGAAGTGCTGCATAAAAGAAGTCCCACTGGCGTGTTGCAACGCTGTGTGGATTCGGAAGAAGGAGAAGAAATTCTGGTGGAAATACATCAAGGAGAATGCGGACACCACGCCTCTTCTCGGGCTCTGGTCAAGAAGGCTTTTCGGCATGGTTTCTTCTGGCTCACTGCCTTGAAGCAAGCTGAAGATATTGTGAGAAAGTGCAACGTCTACCAGAGATTCGGAAGTAAGATCCACTTGCCTGCTTCCGAGTTGAAAACCATTCCCATTACTTGGCCATTTGCTGTTTGGTGTTTGGATATGGTTGGTCCCTTCAAGCCGGCTAGACGCATCATGACTCACATCTTGGTCATGGTTGATAAGTTCACCAAGTGGATTGAAGTGAAGCCTATTCGGAAGTGTGATGGAGCCACGGCCATGAGTTTCCTGAAGGATGTGATCCTGAGATACGGCTACCCGCATAGCATCATCACGGATAATGGCACAAATTTTGCTGAGGGTGCCATGGTAAGGTTCTGCAGAGATAAGCACATCCGACTAGATGTCGCGTCTGTCGCGCATTCCGCCTCCAATGGGCAAGTTGAAAGAGCAAATGGCATGGTGCTGTCAGGCATAAAGCCAAGGCTGATTGAGCCACTGCTGAAAACACCTAGATGTTGGTTAGACGAGTTGCCAGCGGTGTTGTGGAGTCTAAGGACTACCCCTAACCGGTCAACCGACTACACACCATTCTTCTTGGTTTATGGGGCTGAGGCCGTGTTGCCAATTGACCTAGAGCATGACTCCCCCCGAGTAACCCTCTACACTGAGGCGGAGGCGAGAGAAGCTCGAGAAGATGACGTTGACCTGCTAGAAGAAGCAAGAGAGCTTACTCTGTCACGATCAGATGTTTACCAGCAAAACTTGAGGCGTTATCATAGCCGGAAAGTGAACCCAAGGGTTTTCCGAGAAGGGGACATGGTGCTTAGGCTCGTGCAGCGCACGTCCGGGATGCACAAGCTATCTCCTCAGTGGGAAGGGCCATTCATTGTGAGCAAGGCTCTGCACAATGATGCCTATTATCTTGTTGACGTACAACCATCACAGAAGAACAGGACGGATAAAGCTGGAGAGGAATCTAAGCGCCCCTAGAATGTAGCTCTACTCCGTCGCTTTCATTCATGAGCAAAACTATGTATGTACCCTCTTATCCGAGTTAAACTTCTATTCGGCAATCTGAAATTGAACTCGGGGACTGCCCTCGTCCAAACTTGCTCTGTGTGGTTCTATTCTGTTTTACCTTTGTCTACTCGGTTGCTCTGCTTAGAATTTCATGAGTACATTTAGTACTGTGTTTAAACCTAAAAGCCAACTCTTCGACTCTGCTGTTGTCCGAAACCCGGCTTCATGGAAAGCAAGAGAACAAGCTAGAGGTCAATGAACACAAGAAAAATGACTAAGGAAAAGAGAGGTGCAGGAACCGAGTAGAGCGTTCTTTACTGCGTTTTTTACTTTTTTCGGCTAAGTGGTGGGTAGCGTTACTATGATTTTTCTAAGTGGATGAGTATTTAAAACTTGATCTTTGACATCTTGTGACTCGACTACCAACAAAGCCACAAGTGGTAGGTAAGAGCTGAGACGAGAAGAGGAAAGTGGATAAAAATGCAACTCGGGGACTTGCATGATAACGCAACCCGGCATCGAGCCAGAATCGCAGAAATACTAAGTAGCAAACTTCAAACTGGAATAAAAAACGAGTAGCAACAAAGACTTAATTGTTTGATACATTTGCACCCGACATCCCGGGGATCTCATGAAAGTTTTGAGAAAGAGTTTCAGGGGGCAGCATCTTGAGTAGCGGCGGTGTCGTCCGCGTCAGGCTTCTCGGAGTTGGCCTTCTCGGCATCAGCTTTAGCGTCAACATCCATGGTGGTGGCTTGCTCAGAAGTGGCCGTGGAAACGGAGATGGGATCGGTCGCCGAGGTGGATGCAGCAGCGGAAGTTGAGCCCAGCTCGGGAGCAGCTTGCTGGATCACCATCTCGGTGGTGATGGTGGCATCCTAGCTCTCGGCTTCCGGCTCCTCGTCGCTGTCCGCAGCAACTTTGCCCGTCCCCTTCCCGGATCCCTCCTCGGCAGCAGCATCCTCGAAGGCACTCAAGCCCTCTGACTCGGTGTCCTCGTCTTCATCTTCATCTTCACCCTCGCTTTTCCGCCTCGGTGTCAGGCTCGGTGGGGCCGTCGATGAAGAGGGCGGTGTCCGCGTAGGAGGCGATCTCGTACGCAACTGCCTTGCGGCGAGCAACGCAGTTGGGATCATCTGACCACATGGAGCCCTGACGCACTTCAAGGATGGTGTCAAGGTTTAAGTTCTCGTACCAGCTGCATATGAAGCGGAGCAGCAGAGCGGCGCCTGCCCGAGCTGCGGATGCACGCCATTTCTTCAGCTCGGCCTTTGCACCATCGAGCTTCTCGGAGAGCGCGCGAAGAGTTTTGGGCGCAGATTCACGAGGCCAGAACAGATCGTGTAGCTTGAAGGCTGTGGACACCATGCTGGTGCCCAAGCCCCTAAGCTGGCGGAGCTGCGACTTGAGGCTCGTGAGGTTGTCATCAATTGTAGATTTGGTGTTCACGGGCAATCCTTTTTCAGCTCGGGCTTCTTGCGCCTTAGCCAAAGCAGGCGTGCTAGCCGCGCAGAGATCAGGGAAGATATCTGAGAATGTTATCAGAAAGGGTTAGAAATGGAAGCAGAGAGGGGATGAAACCAAGCAGAAAAGAGGCGAAGCAAACCAAGCCAAACGGAAGAAGAAGGGAACAACCAAGTGCAGAGAAGCGCGGACTTACTGTTGAGGTCAATGAGTAGCGCGTGCAGCTTGTTCTTCCAGGCCTCCTCATCGGCAATATGCCTATCTTCGACTTGGCGTGCGTTGGCAAGCTGTAGCATGAGATCCTCATTGCACTTCTTCAGCACCTCGATTTCCGTCTCGAGGGCCCTCTCCTTGGCCTTGGCTGCTGCCTTGACTTCGCCCTTCTCGGCGGCTTCGGTCTATGGCATCCTGGAGAGCAGTCTTCAATTAGACCTGCATCTGTTCGAACTCGGCGCGCTCGGCGTCGCGTTCGTTCTTAAGCTCTGCTTCTTGGCTCTCCAGTTGCTGCTTCACCTCCGCGGGCTTCAAGCAATCGAGATGCTCCTCACAGAACTTCTTGTACTCTTCAGCGGGAAGAAAAGCACCGTTAGCAGGGTAACCAAGTAAAAGGAAAAGCACGAATAGAGAAGAATCGGCAACTCACCTTCCAGCCCTTTGATCCTGCTTTCGGCGGAAGTGGCGAAGATGTGGCAGTGTTCGTGCTCCTTCGCCAGCGCGTGGAATTTGCCTGCAGGGTAGAAGGAGTTAAAGCAAAGAGCAAACGCGGGCGTAAACACAAAACGCAGTAACCGAATAGCTAGAAGCTTACTCTCAATTTCAGAAATCTGGAGGGCACAGTCCAGCGCCGCCTTCTCCGTCGCAGCATCGTCCTTGCGTTCAGCCTCAAGGGCCGCGATGCGTCTCTTCGCGATGCTGTGATTCTAGAGCAGCCGCCGGAACAAGTTCGTCCTCTTCAAAAGGCTATTCTGCGAAGGAGAAAGGAAGGAAGTTAGAGAAAGTTTTGGAAGATTGGGCCCGAGAAGACGGCAACTCGGTTGAGCACTCGTCTACTCGGCCCGAATCTCGGGGACTGGGTAATGGCTAAGGAAAAAGAAGAAGAACAGAGGAGAAAAGAAACCGCAACTCGGAACAAGCAAAAGAAACTTACAGCGTATGTCTGCTCCACGTCCTCGGCGGCTTTGCGGATGACGAACAGCTTGGCGGCTAGCGTGCTAGTGTCGGAGGCGATGGTCATCGGATTGGCGCCGAGATCGGCTTTGTTCCAATCAAGGCGGTAGTGGTCAAGATCCTCGCCCAGCACGCTGCCGTCCCACTGCTTGATACCATGGGCAGCACTCTCCCAGACCTTGTCGATGAAGCCAACTCGGTCCACAACCTGCATCAGCCCTTCAGATATGATGTCATCTTCACCCGCTTCGCGCGAGTAGAGCTCTATGGGCTTCT
Organism: Alopecurus myosuroides; assembly: GCA_028641055.1. NCBI lineage: Eukaryota > Viridiplantae > Streptophyta > Magnoliopsida > Poales > Poaceae > Alopecurus > Alopecurus myosuroides. The sequence continues at coordinate 235,829,131 of CM054058.1, read as the reverse complement.
TGACCTTCAGCTTGGAGTCCACTGCTTGGGCTGGGCCGGCCTTTAGGGCAGAGATCCGCTGATCGCCTTTGGTCAAGGAGAAGGAAAGAAGTTAGAGAAAGTTTTGGAAGATTTGGCCCGAGAAGATGGCAACTCGGTTAAGTACCCGTCTACTCGGCCCGAATCTCGGGGACTGGGTAATGGCTAAGGAGAAAGAATTAGAACAGAAGAGAAGAGAAACAGCAACTCGGAATAAGCAAAAGAAACTTACAACATAGGTTTGCTCGATATCTTCGGCGGATTTGCGGAGAACGAACAGCTTCGAGGCTAGCGTGCTGGTATCAGAGGCAATGGTCATTGGATTCGTGCCCATGTCGGCCTTGTTCCAATCGATGCGATAATGATCTAAGTCGCCCACCACGCTGCCGTCCCACTGCTTGATGCCGTGGGCGGCGCTCTCCCAGACCTTGTCGATGAAGCCTACTCGGTCTACAACCTGCATCAACCCTTCGGATATGATATCATCCTCGCCGGCTTCGCGTGAGTAGATCTCGATGGGCTTCTTGGCCTTCATCTTGGAGTCCACTGCCTGGGCTTGGCCGCCTTTCAGAGCGGAGAGTCGCAGATCGCCTTTCGGCTGAGAGATGCCGTATTGCTTGGACGAAGACACGATGTAGGACGGCCAGACGCCTGGTGCCCAAGCAGCACTTGACGCTTCGCCAGCCGATCCACCGGCAGCGCCAATGGTGAGTTGCGTGCTCTTCACAGCCGCCTTCCCGGTTGGCTTGGGCGGTGGCATCAGAGCAGAATCCTGCGCAACTTGGCGCGATGGATTCCTGCGGACAGCTGCGGCTTCAGGTTTGACGGCTTTCTTGCCGGCAGTGTCCGTCCGAGAAGCGGACGGAAGCACTTGGCGTGAGGTACGAGGCTGCCGCTGCGGGGATGCAGTCTTCTTGCTGCTTGGCTTAGGCGGAGGGCTTGGCGCAGTCTTGGTGGTACTCTTGGTGGAGGGCTCGGCGCAGTTGGCGGGGTAACCTGCTGGGTAGGCGGCACAACGGGCCGGCAACCCGGCGCAGCGTCTGGCTGCGCCTGGTCCTGTAGGACTGGTTCCGCTGCAGTCTTCTCAACCCGCGCTCGGCAGCGGGATCGGGTCTTACGTCTTCTGTTTCTTCTACCCGCGGCGTGGCCGCGGGGTCATCTTGAACGGCAGCTTTCGAATAGGTATCAGTTTTGGTAAGAAAATGTTCGCAAAACATCTTCCAACTTTTATTTTTACTGTTTTTGGGAAATATGAAAAATTATGAGCCGGAAACGAGGCGGAGACGGAGCCCGGAGGCTTCACACCTTGGGGTGGCGCGGGCCCACCCTTGGTCGCGCCATCCTTTGGTGTGGGCACCCCGGAGCCCCTCCCCGACTCGTTTTCGACCTGGACTTTCCTTTCGTTATGAAACTTTTTGCTATATAATCCCCCGGACCCCCCAAGGTCCGTATATCGTTTTCTCGTCGTGTTTCTGTTTTGAGCTGTTTCTGTCACGTTACATCTTTAGATCTAGAGCCACAATGTCCTCTCCTGGATCTCCCAAAGACATTTTCTTTGAGAACGTCGTCAAACCGTACATGAACGAGTTAAAGATGCATCCCAAGGAGTTTCTGCTCAAGGACGGGAAGGTGCCACTAGTAGGAAAACGCTTACCAGTGACGAAAAAAATAGTGCTACCGCTGGCGAACAAGTGTTCGCCAGCAGTACACCGCCAGTGGTAAAGGGTTACCGCTGGCGAACAAGTCCTGTTCGCCAGCGCTATGTAGTTACCGCTGGCGAACACCAGTGTTGTTCGCCAGCGGTAAGTTTGAAATTTCCAAAATAAATTTTTTCGCATTTTTTTTTCAAATTTTCAAAACAGTTGAATTTGGGTAACCTTTAACCACGGTGTAGAATTGTTTCCTTTTTTCTTCTTTTTTCAACTTTAAATGTCCACTTCCCGCTCGGTCACCCATCCTCCCACCCGAGAACGCTTAACTTCTTAGTTCCATCCCACTACTCTACCTAGGAACACCTCATTCTTTCTTGTCAATATAGTACTATCAAGGAGAAGGCAGTCTGGAAGCTAGGATGGAAGAACTGGAGGTGGAAGTCTTTAGGTACAAGAAGATAGCGAAGCGTGAAGTTGAGATCGTTCACGGGATAAAGACATAAGAGATCGCTGAATACAAGAGAGAGAAACTGAAGCTTTGGGAGGAGATTTTCTCACTCACCAAGACCACCAATGATTTGCAAGCACAACTCGATGATGTGCAGAATCAAAACTGTGAGTATGAGAACAGGTTTAAACGTATAAGCTCTGCTGCTAGTTTCAGGATGTTGGAGACCAGGAAATCATTTGTGGATGGAGAACCTTTACCTTGGAAGACCGAGGATGGGAATGTATCACCACCACCACCGAAGAATTGATTCGTCATTGGTATTGGCATCCCCTTGGCTTGTTCCAAGCTTGGGGGGAGTGCCGCGGTATCACATCACTATCTTTCATCTTTTTTAATTTTTCAGTAGAGTCATATCATGAGTAGAGAAGTTATCATATAGATGGTTTGCATTATGAAAGTATCTCTCCTTAGTTGGTTATCGTTGTATCCCTTGGTGTGAGTTGCCGGATTGAAATATTAATGAGAAGTTTCATCATTTACTTTCTGCACACCTTATTTTGGTTTTCAATTTCTGTCACATGGTTAAGCTTGTTGTTAGTATTTGGTGTCACTCTGGAGATCATCAAGTTAATCTAGTTGGTTTTGGAAAACTTAGCTTGGGTCAGTAGAAATAATATTTTGAGAAGCTAGTATAAGAAAGAGAAATTTCCTACTAGCTCATAAACTTAGTATTCACAAGTTAAGATCGCTTGGGCTTTGAACGAAGATTGCATGATTGGTTTCATCATATGTATATTTGTTTGTTTTCCCTCAAATCTTATGCTTGCTACCTAGCCTTGCTAGCCAAAAATCATGTACTGAGAGGGAATGCTTCTCGTGCATCCAAACCTTGAGCGCCAAAACCTTGCCATTTGTGTCCACCATACCTTCCTACATGTGGTATTTCACCGCCACTCCAAGTAAATTGCTCATGTGTTACCTTTAAAACTTTCAAATTTACTCCTGTTTTGTGTTCCTGTTTTTGCTCATGAGGACGTCAATAGAGAATCTTTATCTCACTTGTTTATTGGACTTCAAACACTTGGACTAGTAGCTTCATCCTCTTATCCAAATTCTAGAAGAGCTGACAGCGGGTTGCCCAGCCCCCAAACTAATACACAAATTCTCTTCACTATTTTTGCCCCTGATTTATCAGTCAAAGCATAATAGTGTAAACAAAAGAGAATGAGGGATGAACTTTTACACCAGTTGCGTCCTTCATATGGGAGCCGATCTTATGAAGTCTAGTTGGCTTGTGACGTACTGTATTTTCTGTTTACCATTTGTTGACACTAGCATACACCTCTCAAAATTAGACACTCCTCCATGGTTTGTGATTGATTGCAGGCACCCGAGGATTCGGTTAGCCATGGTTTGTGTAAGATGGATGGGAGGCGTGTCATGCATTTTATACCTCTGTTAATTAAAATAAAAGCTCTAGCACATGAGTGATCAATGCTTCCCTCTGCGAAGGGCCTATCTTTTACATTAATGTCGAGTCAGTAAACCCATTCCTTTCTATCTCCAGCAAGCATTTGAGTTGTTGTGATCTCACCATCTATATGTTGATTTATTCAATCATGTTTTATATCGTTCTTTGTTTAGCACATGCTTTATTATCTGAATGAATAGTACTTTGAAAGCTATGAATCACTATAAAAGTATTGTTATAATTAAACATGTTAAGCTCTACAATATAAGCCTTGTTATAAAGACTTCACCCAAGAATGAAGTTTTCCATCACCAATTTTGATTCTCTCTTTTGCATCTTTGTTTGTGATTCCTGATGGTGCAGATCTTGCACTCGTAGGGATACCCCAAGAGGAGGGTGTGATGCGCACAACGGTAGGAATTTTCCCCTTAGTTAAGAACCAAGGTTATCAATCCAGTAGGAGAAACAAGACCTTCGGAAGGTTGATGCCACTGACGGTGGTGCTGGCGCTTCACCGATGTCAGCAACAACGTGGAACCTGCACACAACACAACCAAAATACTTTGCCCCAACGGTACAGTGAGGTTGTCAATCTCACCGGTCTTGCTGAAAACAAAGATTAGACGTATAGTGTGGAAAAACAGTGTATGCTTGTAGAAAGTAAAGAGAGCAAGAAATTGTTGTGGTTTGTTTAATAGTGTGCAAAATGGAGAGAGGTTCATAGGTTCACTAGTGGTGTATCTCCGTAAAAATAACATGCTGGGTGACAAAATTACAGCTGGGCAATTGAAAAATAAAGGTTTCACCGTAGTGTACATTATAACATGATGACTACTATGAAATTTAGTGTGGGCATTACAACAAAATACATAGACTGAAATCCATCTGCATCTATGACTAATAATCCACCCTCAGGTTATCATCCAAACCCCCTTAGGTATTAAGTTGCACGTAACAGACAATCGCATTAAGCTGTGTATGTAATGTAAGCAATGATTATACACACCGGTACTCTCACCGCTGTTTTCTCCCTAATGACAACAGCACATCCTCCCACTTCACGTTTCTCTCACTCGAGCAAGGCAACGAGGAGGCATGAACCCCACTATCAAGCATAAATACTCCCTCTTGGAGTCACTAGCAACTACTTGGCCAGAGCAACCACTAGAAACGGAAAGCATGCAAGATCACAAATAACATATGCAATAAAGACTATAATCAACTTGGCATAAGGTCAATATTCATCAGATCCCAGCAAACATAGCATATAGAATTACATAAGATCAATCTCAATCATGATAGGTAGCTCACGAGATCTAAACATGGACTACTCACGCATCACTCCGGAGGCAGGCATGGTGATGTAGAAGCCTCCGGTGATGATTTCCTCTCCGGCGGAGTGCCGGAAAACAGCTCCAGAACCCTCGTGGTCTAGGGTTGACGACGACGGCGGATGCGGAACTTTTTTGGGATTTTTGATCATGTGCCTAGGGTTTTCCATCCGGGGGAATAAATAGGCGAAAGGGCAAAGGCGGTGGAGGCCTGGGGGCCCCACATCCATAGCTGGCGTGGCCAGGGGGACCCGCGCCACCCTATGGTGTGGCCCCACTGTTGCCCTTCTTCGACTCCACTTCGGTGTTCTGGATGCTTCTGGGGGAAATAGGCACTTCGGGCTTTGTGGGGCCAATTCCGAGAATGTTTCCAGAACAACTTTTCTGAAACCAAAAACAGCAGAAAACAGGGAACTATCACTTGACATCTTGTTAATAGGTTAGTCCCGGAAAACGTATGAAAATGCTATAAATAAGGGAGAAAACATGTAGCAATTGGCATAATATGATCATGGAGCATCAGAAATTGGGGATACGTTGGAGACGTATAAGGCATCCCCAAGCTTAGTTCCTACTCGTCCTCGAGTAGGTAAACGATAAAACAATAATTTCTGAGGTGACATGCTACTATCATAATCTTGATCATTAAAATGTAAAAAGAATATGTGAGATCATAAAACTTCAACACAAACATGATAATAGAACTTTAATAATAAATCATAGCAATCACTTTGCATCACGAAGAGTATCTTAAATAAAGGATCATGGATAATAATGCAAAGAAAGATAAACGTTTGTTTCAGTTATAGAGAAAGCATGGCAAAGTGATATTTCGCTAGTCCTTAAGAGTGGGACAAAACATGAATGCCAGGACACTTTCAAAGTTCAAGAGGAAGACTAGAACAAATAATTTAAGAACAAATAATATCACATCGTGAAGTAATTATTGATGTTTATGGGACAAATGCACATAGAACTCAGAATGGAAAAAATTCTCTCTAAACTATGCATAAAGTTAGAATATGGAGACTCAACATAAAAGTAAAAGAAAGGCCCTTCGCAGAGGCAAGCAGGGATCACTCATGTGCTAGATTTTTTTTTATTAAACACAAGTATTAAAAGTTTGACATTGTGGAGGAATGTCTGTATTTTAGGAGGGGTGTATGCTAGTGTCAACGAATGGTAAACAAACAATACAGTACGTCACAAGCCAAATGGATTCACAAGCGAGGATCCCATGGTGAAGGACGCAACTGGTGTAGAAAGTCATCCCTCTTTCTCTTTTGTTTACACAATTATTCTTTGAATGGTATGATCAGGGGCAAAAATAGTGAAGAGAATTTGTTTTTACTAATTTGGGGCTGGGCACCCCGCTGCCATCTCTTCTATTATTTGTATGAGCGGATGAAGCCAATAGTCCAGGGTGTCAAATCCAATCAAAAAGTGAGATAAAGATTCTCTATTGACGTCCTCATGAGCAAAAACAAGAACACAAAACATGAGAAATTTTGAAGGTTTTAAAGGTAACACATGAGCAATTTACTTGGAGTGGCAGTTAAATACCACATGTAGGTAGGTATGGTGTACACAATGGGAAAACTTTGGTTTAAGGAGTTTGGATGCACGAGTAGAATTCCATACTCAGTACAGGTGGAGGCTTAGCAAAATACTGGGAGCGACAAATCAAGAGAGCATAAGAGCCATAATCATGCATAGCGACATAAGCATCATTAATTAAAGCATAAGCAGTATCACAAGTTCAAAAACTAAGTGGTCAAGGAGGCTATTCGTGACTGGTTTGTAGTCATAAACATGGTGTGATCATGCGCCAAGTCAACTAAATAAAACATTGGAAAGAGAATATCATATATTGATGCTTTACTATGACAAGAACAACTCATGAATCTTTCAAAACATATTAAACACTCTCACTTATTTAAGACTATTCATGCTACTCAATAACCACAAGGCTTTAAAACTAAAATAACATTTAGGATGGCATGAAAAAGTTCTAGCCACGGTCTATACAAGCTTCTACTAGTACTGTTATAAATTCTACATCAAGCAACAGTTTTCTTTTCCCAACAAGCACCATACGAGTATGTTTTAACAAATACTCTTTATGATACAACAAGAAAACATGAGAGTACTCAAATAATACTACTAATACTAACAACTCTGATAAGAGATGCATGCAAAACAAGAGCTAAATTAAATGCATCAGCCAAACAGAGACTAAGAATACAACGTATTCTCATGAAAAAGTGGAGCATGTCACTCTCCAATAAAAGAATGCTGGGGTCCAACCAAGCTTATTATGAAAATAAAAACAAACTGAAAGCAAACTGACAACAAAAAATAAAAGATGCTCTAAGTAAAGCACATAAGGTGTGACCGAATAAAAATATAGTTTCACTAGAAGTGACCTGATAATTTGTTGATGAAGAAGGGGGTGCCTTGGGCATCCCCAAGTTTAGACGCTTCAGTCTTCTTGGAATTTGCTGGGATGTACCACCGGGTCATCCCCAAGCTTAGGATTTTCACTCTTATTGATCACATCATATCATCCTCTTCTCTTGACCAATGAAAACTTCCTTCACACCAAAATTCTCACAATCTTCATTAGCAACGTAGTGCAATCGAAATAATAAACTAACATGGTTCAGTTTCAACACAATACTAGCACTCAAAAACACATTAGCTACTGTCACAACTTCTTTTAAAACTATTTTCTCAAAAGAACACAGAAGAAGGAGATTAAGATGCAAATGCAACAATTGGCAGAAATCTGTCAAAACAGAACATTGGGCAGAGATCGATTTTTTCGAAAATCTTCTGTTGCCCAAATCAAAAAGTGGTCAACTAATAAAGGTTGCATATATAGCCCAGGATTAAGCACAAACAAGCTTAGGTCATTTAGAATTTTCTGTGATTTTATAAATAATTAACAGTGGACAGCAGAAATCTGTTTCCTGCGCAGAAATCCGAAATATAGTGTCAACTTTTCACTAGAGGCTTTACTTGGCTCAACAAAAACACAAAAGAAAAGATATAGCGGGGTTGCTAATGGAATATAAAACACCCAGGTGCAAAGCACACCACAGAAAACAAAGAAAAACAGAATGAAAACAGAGAAATAAAACGGGTTGTCTCCCGGTAGCGCTTTTCTTTAACGCCTTTCAGGTAAGCCTAAAAGATCAACTCAAGTATTTTCAAGTGAAGAAACATCAACATCATAATTTTCTCTAATAATAGAGTCAAAAGGTAGCTTCATCCTCCTTCTAGGAAAGTGTTCCATACCTTTCTTGAGGGGGAATTGATAATACTCCCCTCTTTCATATCAATAATAACACCAAAAGTTCTAAGAAAAGGTCTTCCCAAAACAATAGGACAAGAAGCATTGCATTCCATGCTCATAACAAAAAAATCAATAGGGACAAGGTTGTTATTAACCATAATAAGAACATCATCAATTCTACCAAGAGGTTTCTTCTTAGCATTATCAGCAAGATGAACATCCAAATAACAGTCTTCCAACGGTGGTAGATCAAGAATATCATAAACCTTTTGAGGCATAACAGAGATACTAGCACCAAGATCACACAAAGCATTGCAATCAAAATCATTTACTTTTATCTTAGGATAGGCTCCCAACCATCATCTAATTTCCTAGAGATAGATGTTTCAAGTTTCAACTTTTCTTCCCTAACTTTCATGAGAGCATTGGTAATATGTTTAGTAAAGGCCATATTCATGGCACTAGCATTGGGACTTCTAGCAAGCTTTTGTAGAAACATAATAACTTCAATACCAACTACTTTACCATTGATAGTAGGAGGTTTACTAGCACTTTGAGCTTCAGTTTTACTAGTGGTTGTGATAGTACAAACTCTAGCAATATTATTCTTTCTAGCCAATTCATCTTCTCTTTCCCACCTAACATGTAATTCAGCCATCAACCTAACATTATCATCAATTTGAACTTGGATGGCATTCAATTTTTTTTAATTTGTTTAACATCTTGTGGCAAAACCTTTAGTTTTAGAAAATCAACATCAATAGCAAGGCTATCCACTTTAGAGGCAAGAACATCTATTTTACCAAGCTTTTCCTCAGCAGATTTATTAAAAGCAGTTTATGTGCTAATAAATTCTCTAAGCATGTTTTCAAGATCAGAGGTAGAGATTTTATTATTGTAGGAGTTGCCATAAGAATTACCATAACCATTATTAGGAGGATAGGGCTTATAATTGTTTCCACCAAAATTATTTCTATAAGCATTGTTGTTAAAATTATTACTTCTAATAAAGTTTACATCAACATGTTCTTCTTGAGCAACCAAAGAGGCAAAGGAACATTTTTTGGATCAACTTGAGCTTTACCATTAACAAGTATAGACATAATAGCATCAATCCTTTCACTCAAAGAGGAGGTTTCCTCAACAGAATTTACCTTCTTACCTTGTGGAGCTCTCTCAGTGTGCCACTCTGAATAATTTATCATCATATCATCAAGAAGCTTTGTTGCATTGCCCAAAGTGATGGACATAAAGGTACCTCCAGCAGCTGAATCCAATAGGTTCCTTGAGGAGAAATTCAGCCCTGCGTAAAAAGTTTATATAATCATCCAAGTAGTCAGTCCATGAGTGGGACAATACTTTACCATAGTTTTCATTCTTTCCCAAGCTTTAGCAACATGTTCATTATCATTTTTTTAAAATTCATTGTGTCACTTCTTACGGATATAATCTTAGCAGGAGGATAATATTTTCCAATGAAAGCATCTTTACACTTAGTCCATGAATCAATACTATTTCGAGGCAAAGATAGCAACCATTCTTTAGCTTTTCCTCTCAAAGAGAAAGGAAATAATTTCAGTTTAATAATATCTCCATCCACATCTTTATATTTTTTGCATCTCACGTAGTTCAACAAAATTATTAAGGTGGGCAGCAGCATCATAAGTACTAATACTAGAAAATTGCTCTTCCATAACAAGATTTAATAAAGCAGGTTTAATCTCATAGAAAGCAGCAGTAGGAGCAGGTGGACCAATAGGCATGCAAATAAAATCATCGTTGTTTGTGCTAGTGAAGTCACACAACTTAGTAGTCTCAGAGGAACTCATTTTAGCAGAATAATAGCAAGCAAATAAATAACAACTATAAAGTAGACTATTTTTTGTGTGTTTTTAATATAGAAAATAAAAACAAGACAAAAATAAAAACAAGACAATAAACAAAATAAAGAGTTTGAGAGTGAGAGACTCCCCTTGCTAGAAGACTTCGTTCTCCCCGGAAACAGCGCCAGAAAAAGTCCTTGATGGTGCAAATCTTGCACTCGTTGGGATACCCCAAGAGGAGGGTGTGATGAGCACAGCGGTAGGAGTTATCCCCTTAGTTAAGAACCAAGGTTATCAATCCAGTAGGAGAAAGAGGACCTCGAAAGGTTGATGCCACTGACGATGGTGTTGGCGCTTCACCGGTGTCTGCAACAACGTGGAACCTACACACAACACAACCAACATACTTTTCCCAACCGGTACAGCGAGGTTGTCAATCTCACCAGTCTTGCTGAAAACAAAGATTAGACATATAGTTTGGAAAAATAGTGTATGCTTGCAGAAAGTAAAGAGATCAGGAAATTGTTGTGGTTTGTTTAACAGTGTGGAAAATGGACTGGGGTTCATAGGTTCACTAGTGGTGTCTCTCCATAAAAATAACATGCTGGGTGAACAAATTACAGCTGGGAAATTTACAAATAAAGGTTGCACCATAGTGCACATTATAACATGATGACTACTATGAAATTTAGTGCGGACATTACAACAAAATACATAGACCGAAATCCATCTGCATCTATGACTAATAATCCACCCTCAGGTTATCATCCGAACCCCCTTAGGTATTAAGTTGCAAGCAATAGATAATCGCATTAAGCAATGTGTGTAATGTAAGCAATGATTATACACATGGGTACTCTCACCGCTGTTTTCTCCCTAATGGTAACATCACATACTCCCCCTTCACGTTTCTGTCACTCGAGCAAGGCAACGAGGAGGCATGAACCCACTATCAAGCATAAATACTCCCTTTTGCAGTCACTAGCAACTACTTGGCCAGAGCAACCACTAGCAACGGAAAAGCATGCAAGATCACAAATAACATATGCAATAAAGACTATAATCAACTTGGAATAAGGTCAATATTCATCGGATCCCAGCAAACACAGCATATAGAATTACATAAGATCAGTCTTGATCATTATAGGAAGCTCACGAGATCTAAACATGGAGGCATATGAGGAGGAGACAACCATCTAGCTACTTCTATGGACCCATAGTCTAGGGACGAACTACTCACGCATCACTCTAGAGGCAGGCATGGTGATGTAGAAGCCTCCGGTGATGATTTCCTCTCCGGCAGGGTGCCGGAAAACATCTCCAGAACCCTCCTGATCTAGGGTTGACAACGACGGCGGCTGCGGGAATTTTTCGGGATTTTGATCAAGTGCCTAGGGTTTTCCATCCGGGGGGGATAAATAGGCGAAAGGGCAAACGCGATGGAGGCCAGGGGGCCCACACCCACAGCTAGCGCGACCAGGGGGCCGTGCCACCCTATGGTGTGGCCCTCCTGTTGCCCGTCTTCGACTCCTCTTCGGTGTTCTGAATGCTTCCGGGGAAAATAGGCACTTCGGGCTTTGTGGGATCCAATTATGAGAATGTTTCCAGAACAACTTTTCTGAAACCAAAAACAGCAGAAAACAGGGAACTGACACTTGGCATCTTGTTAATAGGTTAGTCCCGGAGAATGTATGAAAATGTTATAAATAAGGGAGAAAACATGTAGCAATTGGCATAATATGATCATGGAGCATTAGAAATTAGGGATACGTTTATGACGTATCAATTCCCATTACTCGTTTCAACTTAGGTTATATGAGAGGAAGTTGGTGTCTATAATGATTGGTGCATAGATAAATGTGATGCTTCTTGTCCGTATTTTATTTATCGACTCTTCACTCCATAAACCCGTGCTCATGTTTACTGAATTCAGTTTCCCTTGGGGATAAGCGAAGTCTAATCTTGGGGGGAGTTGATACGTCCATTTTGCATCACTAGTTTATATCATAATTTTCTGTTATTCATCGATATATTTCATGTTATGATGCATCCCTTATGTTATTTTATCTTATTTTGCATGTTTCATAATTTTTGGAGAATAAACACCGGGACCAGAAATCTCATGGAAAAAGCACCGCCGAGATACCATAGTTCAGAAGATCACAAGAAGAAGTGGGACACCGGGGGTGTATTAGAAGTTCAGAGGAGGAGTCCATCCAGAAGGGGAGCCAGACGGGGGCCACCAGGGGCCCACACCATAAGGTGGCGCGCCCCCCACCTGGCCGCGCCACTAGGTGGTGTGGCCACCCTAGCCCACCACTGGGGGATATCTTTCGCGTAATTGGCCCCTAGGAAACCCTAAGCCTCATACCATCATCGAAGAATTATTCCTCCGCCGCCTCGGGGCAGAAAACACCCGAGAGAGAAAAGCTCTCTGGCAGGGAGAAATCTGCCGAGAAAATTCCTCTCCAGAGAGGGGAATCCTCGCCATCATCACCGTCATCACTCTGGGCTTCATTGGCATCATCATCATCATCTCCAACATCATCACCCTCAGGTCCACTCTGTTCCGCTGAAACATCTAGGGTTGCATCTTGTCTATTTCATAGGGGAAACTTTCCCGGTGTTGATTAGTACTTGTAGTTGATCCTATTGAGTGAAAACATTGGATTACCATTATATCACCTCTGATCATGATCCACATGATGTCTTGTGAGTAGTTCGTGTTGTTCTTGAGGACATGGGAGAAGTCAAGTTGTTACTAGTGAAATAATGTTCAATAATATTTAATGGTTGATATTTAAGTTGTGGTGTTATTCTTCTAGTGGTGTCATGTGAACGTCGACTACATGATACTTCACCATTTATGGGCCTAGGGGAATGCATCGTGTATTTGGATACTATTGTGGGGTTGCCGGAGTGACAGAAAGCTAAACCCCCGTTAGGAAATCATTGCACGAGGGAGCGTAGGATCCCGGAGTTTAAAGCAGTGGTTAGATTTATTTCTTAATTACTTTATTGTAGTGAGGCATGTAAAATGCATAGATGAATTTTGCATATTTCAACATGTTTTTCTATTACATATTGCATCATATAAGGGTATAATTCAATGTTTTATAGTATTTTGGGGTTAAATTACAAAGTCCCCCAACTTTTATGGAATTAACCCTGCCTGTCAGAAACCCCGTTTTCTATATTTTTGACGTTTCAGGGGGCAAACTTCCGCGAAATCACCTGAAAATCTGCGGGGGGTCATTTTCTTGGAAGGAGAAGACTTGCGGGCGAAGGATCCACGAGAATTGGGCAAGGAGGCCCAAAAGAGGACCCTCCACGCGGCCAGATTCCTTGGCCACGTGAGAGGCCCCCTTTTGGCCCCTGTGGCCCCAATTCCTTCCATCTTTGACTTACCGACTCCGTCTTGACCTAAAACCGACTATAAAAAGGGTCCCCCGTACCCTTACGGAGAGGAGCGCCGCCGAAACACCGAAACACCGAAACAGAGACCTGGAGTTCTAGATTGGAGGGGGAAAACTCCGGCGGGCCGCCGCCGGTGTGATCTCCTACCCCTTCAACGTCATCTCCATCGACATCTCCATGAAGAGGGAGTAGTCCACCCCAGGGCTATGGGTTTGTGGAAGTAGCACTTGTATCTCTCTCTCTATGTGCTTCACTAATTAGATCTGTATGAGCTGCCTCACATGATTACGGGCACCATTGTAATTCCTATGTGGTGGATCTTTTCTATGAGTTACTGAATCTGAGATTGCAATTGTTTCTCTTGAGTTATTTGAGTAGATGTATCTTATGTACCCCGTTCTTATTTGCTAGCTTTGATCAATCTAGTTCTTGAGAGCGTGTGTGGGGTGATGGGTGCATTAGTTGGAGTAACGGGGGGGTGGCTAGTGCTGTGAAAGTGACAGAAGTTCAGCGATCCACTTAGGTTTTGTTAAACCTTTATTAGTTACCTCACTAGGGATAAAAATGAGTACCTTGTTACCGGGGATTTGAAGTGACACTAATCAATCTCCATGACTAGATCTAGCGAGTTATTACTTCAACTTCATCTCACATTGCTTAAAGGTATACTCTGGTTTTTCCTTAATTATCGAGGTGTTATGATTTATTTCGCATCTTGGTGGAGTATAAGAGGGATTAATATGACCGTAGAGATCTCTATGCTAGGACGTGATGCCCATATGAAAGTACTCAATGTTAAACATGTTATTGTAATCTCACATGTAATTCTTTATGTCCACCGTCTACCACTTTATTTGAGAGAATGCAAATGTGAAACCATGAACCCCGGTCCTATTTTAATTATAAGAAAACACTCTAGTTAGTTTGCTGCAATTTACTTTACTTGCACTTTACTTTACTTGCATCTCCAATTCGAATTTACATTATCTCCATCACCACTTGCATCACAAAAATACAAAAACAATCCATTGCATATTTATTTTCTCATTTGCATTTAGTAGTAGATTTAATTATTGCACATTTACTTTCAGTTTTGCATTGCAGTTTAGAAGTCTCACACCTTGTGCTTGACAACCACTTGGTGAGGTTGAGGGCTCAAAATTCTCTACTTGTTTGCAGGATCCTGGAGGAAGCTTGGACGACAACTGCTGATATACTGGCTCCCCAAGAGTTCGATATAAACCCTCAAGTCACCCTCGTGGGGAAGAAGGCTTGCCACTAGCTACACACTCTGCACTTGGAGTCTCAACCTAGCTATCAAGCGTTTTTCTGGCGCCGTTGCCGGGGATCCATAGGTGAAGGAGTTGTCCAAGGGAGCTCACAAGAAGTCTTCATCACCAACAAGGTGTGCAAACACCTAAGCTTGGGGAGGTTGCACCTACGTGAGTACCGTCCTTTCTATCTCCACCTTCTTTCAAGTAGATTGTTTTGTTTCTTGTCTTGTTTTTGTTTTTGTTCTTGTTTTTGTTTTGTCTTGCATATTTTATTTTAGTTTGCATTTTAGTATTGCATTTAGTTATCTAGATTATTTTAGTATTTCGAATTTGCTTAGTTACTTTACTTTTGTTTTGCATAAAAAATTAAAAACTACATAAAAACTTGGAAAATGGAGCAGAGAACTTATTGGCCAATCAGTGTTAGGAATTTCACTCAAGAGCTAAATATTCGCGTTAAAAAATTAGAGGTAGATCCTAGTGTTATTAAAATGATTTATGAATCTAGTTTCTATGGAAAGCCTAAAGAAGACCCTTTGTTCCATCTTAAGAAATTTGATGAAAGATGTAAAACTTTGAACTTGAATCATGCAAACATCAACACTACTAAAGTTAAACTCTTTCCCTACTCACTAGGAGGCAAAGCATCAGATTGGATATTAAGATGGCCTCCTAGCAATTTTACAACTTGGTTCAACTTAAGGGCTGCATTTATTGAAAGTTTTTGTCATGCTGAAAAGAATTACAATGTTAAACAATTTCTCATTACCTTTAAACAAGAAAAAGATGAATCAATGATACAAGCATGGGAGAGATTTAGAAGTAAAGCATATGGAATAGGGCATGGCTTTAGAGATTGAATACTTATGCATATGTTTTATAAGGGACTTTCTGAAACTTCTAGAGCCTTTTTAGATAATGAATGTGGGGGATCTTTTACTAGTACTAATGCTGCAAATACCCATGTTTTGCTTGAAAGTTTGCTCTTAGAGGTTAAAATTAAAGAGAGCTTAAAAAGGCTGAAGTAGCCGAGGATATTTTTGATGATCGCTATGAGATTTTTAATATGCATAATAGAAAAGGAAAAGTAGAGGAAATTATGATGCTTACTGAAATTAAGGATCCATTGCTTGATTTATAAAAAAGTAGCTTGCAAGAACTTATTGCTACTCTACAAAAATTTGCTAGTGATCCCACTATAAATGTTAATCAACCTGGCTTTGGATCTTATATTGCTAATCATGTCTTGCAAGAAAAAATTGCTAGGTACAAGAATGAAGCCATGATACCTCCTAATCTTGGGGATGCATGGATCCCCAAGGTGCTAGTTTCAATTTGAAAAGAAATTCACCATGCTATGTTAGATATAGGTTCTAGTGTATCGGTACTCTCTAAAGAATTATATGAATTGCTAGAACTAGAAAATTTAGAAAAGTGCTCAAGTGAATTTTTCCTTGCTGATAACTCTACTAAACATGATGTAGGACAAGTAAAAAGATGTTATGATTGAATTGCACATGACTTTCGTACCCGTTGATTTCATTATTATGGATATGGGGGATAAATCCCCTAGTCCTATTATTTTGGGTAGACCTTTTCTTCGTACTACAGGTGCAATCATAGACTCCAAGGAAGGAAATTTCAAGTTTCAGTTCCCTCACAAGAAAAGCATGGAGCACTTCCCAAGGAAGAGGGGCACGCTGAAGAACAAGCTCCCTCATGAGCTTTATCCCTCTTGATTATCAAGTAAGTAAAGCCTAGCTATATGGCTATAAAGAAAGCGCTTTACGGGAGGCAACCCGGTTGTTTTTGTTTGGATTTTCCTAGTTTCCTCTTGCTGTCTCAAGATATTAGTTTTTTTTGTTTTAATTCTGGCGTTTTCAATAAAGAGTCAAGTCAAACCCATTTGGACTTATAAGTTGCTATCCTAGTGCATGCAATTTCTGTTTCAGCACGAGTATGCTCACCGTATGATTTTACATTTTTTATTAGTATGTCGGATTGAGCTAATTTTTTAGTATGTTCTGAAACTTTTCGTCCTCTGTAAGCACAAAAATTGGCTTAATTTTTTGACGAGTATAGCTTAGGGAAAAACGTTCGTTTTTCTGCTGTTGCTTTTCTGGACAGATTCTGCCTTCTTTTGTTTTATGCACTCTTTGGGCTTGGGAATCGAATTTCCATGATTCTTTCAAGCAAGAGAGTGAACATACAACATAATGAACCTTATTGTATATATACTGGAGCATTTTATTTGGAATTTTGCACAGCAAGCATGTGATTTGTTTGTCCTTGCTAATCTCACCCCATAGAAAAAGAAATGGGAGAAACATGTTTTGTGAAGTTTTTTTCACAGGGAATAGAGGAGCTGCGCCTCAAGACATCCAAGAATGGTGAAAGCCATAAGCTTGGGGATGTGATGGACACCCCACTGGAGCTACATTCTTTTGGTTAGCACACGTCTACTTTCTGTTTTTCTAAGCAAAGCATTTATCGTAGAGACTTGAAGCGTCTAGTTTTTATTTTTATTTTTGTTTTGATAAGACCGCCACCATCATTTTATATGAGATTGATCTACTGGAGTTTGGGGTTGCAATGTATTGGATGCTAGTATTATGACTTTGAATAGGGATGCCATGGTTGATTTGAAGAGCTACATATGTTTGCATGATTTATAGGCTTTTTATGTGTAGAAATTTGCAATAATGTTGTCTTGAGCTATCTCTTATTCGTGTCCTTGATGTTAATTGCTGGTTTATTTAGTTTGTCATGAAATGAGTAGTTCTATGGACATATTCATGCATAGTAGCTGGTCAACTATCTCCCTCTTGCTAGCCCAAAAAATTAAAAATTCCAACAAGTAAAAACTTTTTTCCAACACTCCTTAGCCAAGTATTTCCAGTGAGTCCACCATATCTTCCCATTAGCTTCATTGCTATTACGAGTATGTTCACCATGTTATTGTGTTATTTATGTTCTAAATTAATATATTCACTTTATTAATTGTCATGGGTTGAACTTGGGATAGGACTCTCACGAACTTTTGAAGGCACACTTTACTTTATATGCATCTAATAAACATGACCCAATAATGGGAGCCACAAGTTTTGTGTTTGACAAGTGTATGGTTGGGAGCTACCTATAAACGTGTATCACCGGAAAGCTTTCAACATTGCACAAAAAAATTTACATTTGGTTGATATCATGTACTTTTGTTTTTGGACTCCTGCCATGCCGAAATGAAATAGAGGAATAGTAAGTTTTGATGAGTAAGTATCTATATGACTAGAGAAACGCATTGGGCCGCTAACCCAAGCCATGCTTTATCATGGTGGAAATTTACTAACAACTTGAGTGACTCTACAACACATCCTATAATAAAATAAGAATCTATGCATAATAGTGAATGAAAATAAAAAGGATGATGAGTCTACTCCGTTTGTTCATCTTGTCATTGTAACATGGGCTTGTTTCCATGTCATGGGGAAAGAGGTACCTCTTTGCGGTTCTCTATGATGTCATTAATACTTATTATGATTGTACAAAGCTTATTAGGAATCTTAAGTTGAGTAATCATGGAGTAGGTTTTCACACTCACAGGGCATGAGGCTCTCAACAACCTTGTCATTCTCATTACTTCAATACTCACAATTTTAAGATGCTAGTGATAAAGGGGCAATGAGAGTCCTATATCAATGGATACCACATTTCAATTAGTAGTTTTAGTTGAATAATTTAGAGGCTAAATAATACTTGATCATGTTTTACCTCTACTCAATTTTCTCCAAAGTGTCCACTATATTTTCTATTCTCCATTAAGCTATTCTTTGACCAATATAGGATTTTATTTTTTATTTTGTGTATGCATTTGGTCCATAGTGCTTTTATTTCATTATACACTTTGTGAACTTTCATGAAGCATCTTTGCTTACATATTTGATATTTCTTACAACATGAATTGTATATTGCTACTCATTTGTAGTATTAATCATTTGATTATATGTAGCATGAATAATCCTCCTTGATATCCCATGATTGTTTCAATATGCAAAACCCATCTTAGTTTTATCACCTTCATACTCGAGGACGAGCATGGGTTAAGCTTGGGGATGTTGATGCATGTAAAATGCATAGCTGAATTTTGCATATTTCAACATGGTTTTCTATTACATATTGCATCATATAAGGGTATAATTCAATGTTTTATAGTATTTTGGGGTTAAATTACAAAGTCCCCCAACTTTTATGGAATTAACCCTGCCTATCAGAAACCCCGTTTTCTATATTTTCGACGTTTCAGGGGGCAAACTTCCGCGAAATCACCTGAAAATCTGCGGGGGTCATTTTCTTGAAAGGAGAAGACTTGCGAGCGAAGGATCAACGAGAATTGGGCAAGGAGGCCCAAAAGAGGACCCTCCACGCGGCTAGATTCCTTGGCCGCGTGAGAGGCCACCTTTTGGCCCCTGTGGCCCCAATTCCTTCCATCTTCGACTTACCGACTCCGTCTTGACCTAAAACCGACTATAAAAAGGGTCCCCCGTACCCTTACGGAGAGGAGCGCCGCCGAAACACCGAAACAGAGACCTAGAGTTCCAGATTGGAGGGGAAAACTCCGGCGGGGCGCCGCCGGTGTGATCTCCTACCCCTCTAACGTCATCTCCATCAACATCTCCATGAAGAGGGAGTAGTCCACCCCAGGGCTATGGGTTTGTGGAAGTAGCACTTGTATCTCTCTCTCTATGTGCTTCACTAATTAGATCTGTATGAGCTGCCTCACATGATTACGGGCACCGTTGTAATTCCTATGTGGTGGATCTTTTCTATGAGTTATTGAATCTGAGATTGCAATTGTTTCTCTTGAGTTATTTGAGTAGATGTATCTTATGTATCCCGTTCTTGTTTGCTAGCTTTGATCAATCTAGTTCTTGAGAGCATGTGTGGGGTGATGGGTTCATTAGTTCGAGTAACAGGGGGTGGCTAGTGCTGTGAAAGTGACAGAAGTTCAGCGATCCACTTAGGTTTTGTTAAACCTTTCTTAGTTACCTCACTAGGGATAAAAAGGAGTACCTTGTTACCGGGGATTTGAAGTGACACTAATCAATCTCCATGACTAGATCTAGCAAGTTCTTACTTCAACTTCATGTCACATTGCTTAAAGGTATACTCTGGTTTTTCCTTAATTATCGAGGTGTTATGATTTATTTCGCATCTTGGTGGAGTATAAGAGGGATTAATATGACCGTAGAGATCTCTATGCTAGGACGTGATTCCCATATGAAAGTACTCAATGTTAAACATGTTATTGTAATCTCACATGTAATTCTTTATGTCCACCATCTACCACTTTATTTGAGAGAATGCAAGTGTGAAACCATGAACCCCAGTCCTATTTTAATTATAAGAAAACACTCTAGTTACTTTGCTGCAATTTACTTTACTTGCACTTTACTTTACTTGCATCTCCAATTCGAATTTACATTATCTCCATCACCACTTGCATCACAAAAATACAAAAACAATCCATTGCATATTTATTTTCTCATTTGCATTTAGTAGTAGATTTAATTATTGCACATTTACTTTCAGTTTTGCATTGCAATTTAGAAGTCTCACACCTTGTGCTTGACAACCACTTGGTGAGGTTGAGGGCTCAAAATTCTCTACTTGTTTGCAGGATCCTGGAGGAAGCTTGGAAGACAACTGCTGAAATACTGGCTCCACAAGAGTTCGATATAAACCCTCGAGTCGCCCTCGTGGGGAAGAAGGCTTGCCACTAGCTACACACTCTGCACTTGGAGTCTCAACCTAGCCATCATGTAGTTGTGGATGCTTGCAAGGGGTATAATGACAAGTTTTTATTAGTCTTGGATGGGACGGTACATTAACATAGGTTCACCCACACAACACTTATGAAAACACTAAAGATTATTCAGCGGCATGGAACAAAAGCACTTGACAGAAACCTCCCGTGTGTCCTCGAGAACGTTTTTTAATCATAAGTAAACCCACCGGCTTGTCCTTTGCTTAAGAAAAAATTGGGCCACTTGCTTCAATTATTATTACTACATTTTATTTACTCGCACTTTATTTATCTGCAATATCAAAAACCCCTTCAAATTTATCTTTCAGTATTTACAGTTATTCCTTCATCGAAACTGCTTGTCAACACCTTCTGCTCCTGGTTGGGTTCGACACTCTTATTTATCGAAAGTACTACGATGCACCCCCTATACTTGTGGGTCATCAAACACCTCTAGTGCGTAGGAAATGAAAAACAAAGTAGCACACACCTCTCACCTCCAAAATGGAAAGACAGAGCAGAGGGAAGAGGCAGCGCCGGTTATATAAGAATAGAGGACCTCTAGTCCCGGTTCGTAACACGGACCAGGACTAGAGGTTCTCGCACCTGTCAGAACGAGCCAAGACCCCTATAGTCCCCGGCCGTGTTACGAACTAGGACTAGAGGTCCCGTTCAGACCGGGACTATCTCAAACGAGGCATTTCTTACGACCGCGGGCGATGGAACCGGAGCACTAGTCCCGGTTCGTAATGCAACCGAGACTAATGCTCCGGACCAAACCCCTTGTTTCTACTAGTGATGGACCGCTATCTAGCATGCATCCATATCTAATAATCCACCTCAAGAAAGCAATCTAGAAAATCCCTTCGTATTAAGTTGCAAGAAACAGGGGCGAAGCCAGAAAAAATAGCCACCGGGGTCAAAATGAGAGGGTAAAGCTCACACGAAAAGATGCCAGTTGGTATTAGTTAATTTTGACCATAATGTATATACTTTTAGCAAACTCACATAATAAAGAAGTAATAATTGTCAATATGCCTTAACTAAACTTGGATTCCAAAAAAAATTACCTCTATTTTTTGTCCTCGGTCTTTCATCCAAACCTAATAAAGTGATCTATCACATCCTTAGGGCATGTTTGTTTCTAAAGTAAATAATACGGTGATTTACGAAATAATCACCAATGCAATTACGTACAATTGTATTCACCGTTTTATAGCTGAAAACACTCACAAAAGCCAAGCACAAGTAGTACGTCTCATGTTTATGATTAGGATGATTGGTTGTAGGTGAAGACAATTTTCTTTTCAAATTACAGAAACACTCAATTAATTTTTTTTACTACCGCTCAAATCAGCAACAGATTGTTCGTACTGGAATACATACAAAATAAACTAATATATATGTGAAATTAGGGTACAAGTTTCTTCTTGTTAAATTACCCGACATCGTGCCTAGGAGTGAATTGAGGCCTAATCTATTGTCAAATCAGTGTAATCCCTTATTACCCCCAAAGGTGAAATCTATCAAACGAATAAATCAACACATCAGGAAACCCTAAGACAGTTCCACAATTATAAGGAATTGTGAATATTAAATCACCTTATTTGGATCAATTAAGTTTAAAGGACGAGACGTAGAGGCACTTACAGGTTCGTAGGGGAGGGGATTGGCGACGAGGGACGGCCGAGGGCGATCGACACTAGCTGACACATGCGCTGCTGGACTTTGCAGAGAAAAATAGAATACAAGGCGGCGATGAACCAACGTATAGGGAGCAATTATTTCTTTTTAGGGTTGAGCGATTCAACGAACAATGGGCTATTAGTGTTGTTTGTGTTGCTCATGAACTGTTGGACTGTTCTTTTTAGGTGAATTGGTGGGTTGTTAGCAGTATTGCGTGTTTTGCACACGGGAATGTAGTTTTTTTTTGCCATCACGTGAATGAGGCCTGACGGGCTGGGATCAAAATCCTAATCTCACTGGGGTCATTTTTTTAAACTAGGCTATATGTAGGAGGGTTTGGGCCTAAGTCATCGTGGTCAATTGACCCCAGTCATAGACTGTAGCTCCGCCCCTAGCAAGAAACGAACAATTACCCAAAGCTACATTAAGATCAATACATATTGTAAGAAATAATTATCATCACACAAATAAGAACACCGTTGTTTCCCCCTTAGTGGAAACATCGCATCCTCCCCCTTAGATTTTTATGTCACTCGAGTGCAGGAAACGAGGAGGCATGAATCCACTATCGAGCATAAAACTCCCTCTTGGAGATGCATACAACAATTTGGCCAGAGTATCCATACATATAGTAAAGTGTACAAGAAAACATTAAAATACTAACAAAGATATAAGTGAAACTCAATATAAAAACATGAACAAACTAGTCATAGTGTCACGATTCATCAGATCTTAGCAAAGACAACATGTAGCAATTACAGAAGAATAATCTTGATCATGTTAGGCAGTTCACAACACCATGGCATGATAGCGCAAGTAGGAGAGATCACCATCTTGCGACCTCCATTGACCCGTAGTCCTAGGATGAACTACTGACGCATCTGCCCAGGGGAAATCATGGCGATGTAGAGACCTCTAGTGTCGATTCCGGTTCTGGTACGGAGCCGTAGCAGTACTGTAGAAGCCTTAGTTGGATTTTCGAGGTGAAGGCACCTCCGTATCTATTTCGTGGAAAATTTCTCCGTTCCCGATGTTTTTAGGTCAGAAGGAAATATATAGGAAAAGAGGCGGTGCCGAGGGGGCCACCAGACGATGGGGTGGTGTGGCCATGGGCCCACTGGCGCCATGGGATCGCCTGGTGGGGTGGCCCATCTCCTGGTGCTCCCTTTCGGGCTCCGTCTTTGTTCCGGGTAAAAACTTGCCTCCCTGGATTTTCAGGACTTTCCACTAATACTTCTTGTACAACTTTTTTTTAAAAAAAATACAAAAAAAAAACAAGAACTAGCTATTGGCACTAGGTTAATAGGTTAGTCCTGAAAAACATCTTAAATATGGTGGGAAACATTAGAAAATATGGGGCTACTAATAGAAAATAAGCATCGGGCAATTAAAAATTATAGATTCGTGTGGGATGTATCAGGCTCCTCCCTCCGTTGGTTCTTTTTTATAGCCTAGAATAATAAACTTAATTGTGAGCTAGGGAATATAGAATAATACATATTTTTATTGCCTCTAGGGCATATTTTCGTTAGCGTGGTTTTCCATATGTGTAAACTTTCGCTCATTCTATTTCTAGGTATGAACAAAACTCCCTATCACCACCGATGATAATGGTGGCTCTGTCTCTTGATCTTTTATTTGTTCTTATATGAAACATTTGAACTTTGTATTCATTTTTTAAATATGCTACTGGGTTGCTTGAACTATGATGAAATATTTTATTTCAACTATGCTATGAGTTTATGTTAAATTGTATTTGTGTTGATGTGATGAAATCATATTTATTTGGAACTAGCACAGTAGCCCTTGAAAGTTTTTGAAATAAATTTATAATTTCGAATATAAATAGTCATGCTACTGGACTTGGCATTAGGACTTTGATTCTAGATCCATTATCTATACATCATAAGCAAGGGAATCTATTTTTTTTGGACAAATGATCATCGTGTCATTTATATAATCAAGATATATATTAATGATTTAGTCTATGATCATTACCACATGGTATTAATTACTCAAAAAAATGCTTGCATCTATTGTGTTGGCTAGTCTATAAGAGGCATTTGATCTATAAATAAATAAAGATAAAGTTGAAATTGGGTTTATATCTACATGGTCTAGCAAATTAAAATATCCAGTGGAGCTATCGCCCAAATGTACAACTATGAAGTACGATCTGTGGTGGCCAGAAAAAAATAGGATTGCTTGGTCTAAAGGATTAATGTTTGCCGTTTTCTACTTTGGAACCTTCTAGGCTCATTTTCTCTTCATATACGATGATAGAAGTTCATATGAAAATATCATGAACTTTGTGAATATTTATCGGGAGTGTATCAAACAATGTTACTTGTTTAAAGTGCACCTAGCTCTCTTTGTTAGGTGAGTGGATCTATAGCCCAACAAGTGATCTATCACCCAACAAGCTAAGTTAAAATCTTCATGTCGCTAATTTCAGTTCTATTTTTTTGGAAAATAAATATTAAGGGACCTCCCATACCTTTATCCTAAATAAAACAATTTCAGTTTTTGTATCATAATAGTCTAATAGATTGATTACATCAAAATTTATCTGTCGTTGATAGTACCATTTTTTAATCTGGACTTACACTCATTTCCTTACTTTCTTCAAAAAATACATTCATTCTGGACAAGCATAAATTTTCCAAGATATAACTGATATTTTGAATAAGGCAAAAGATTTGGAATTTTAGTAATTAAGAAGAATAGAGTTGGCCGGTTAATTATTGGGAAACCGGCCAAAAAAAGGGAACACAAACCCTCAACAGGCGTCGCGAGGGCGCACAAAACCACCTTGTATACCAACACAAGCTTCACACACACACACACACACATCACTCTTTAGCGACTCTGATTTTCCAAACTCTGGCAACCGGGAGACCTCACCAAAGTGGCCTCGTGAAGATCATCTCACCCTATGCCAAATAGATGAATTCTCGCGCAGAAGACTAGCAATTTCTCTTCTTATCAGGAGCTCCAGAGAATTGATGAGCAGGACCCGCCGATGAAGATCTTCCCGATCGCACCGCCCCATGTCGGTCATCATACGCGGCCTGTGGCACTCTGACTTCACAGCGGGGGAAGATCCAATAGGAAGACGACATGCCGGAACAAGAAGCCGACTTACAAGTTCTTGCCACGACCAAAACCGATCACATGCCACCGGTGTCGTTGCCGGGCAACTCGCCATACGGAACCTGTCGTGGTATCGTACACGGAAGCACCAAAAGGGAGATCGTAGAGGTGTTTAAAGAAGGGACAGACTAGCAAACGGTGGCGTTGGCGTGAGATTGGATAGCAAGCGTGTAGACACACGATGTATCCATGTTCAGGGCCCTCTTGTCGAGGTAAAGCCCTTACTCCTGGTTCTCTCTTTTCTATTATCGTACAGGTTACAAGATTGTTCTCTGAGCTCTCAGTTTCTCGAAGGTGGAAGAAAAAGGATCCCCCTTTGCTACTGAGGCCTGGCCAGCCCTTATATATTGTCGGGCTGGCCGGCTTACAACTGGGCCCGGCTAGTACAAGACCAGCCGGGGAGATTCTCGGGACAAGCGCCTTCGTCCTTTGGCCCTTGAACCCGGTTGGTGACGTACTGCGTGTCGTACTTTGGCAGCGTCTTGCCCATCTCAACGTACCCGGCAGCCACTCTCGGCTACCGGCTGCCCATGCCTCTGCACCCCGGCCGTACGCCTGGTACCTCGGGCCCATGCGGCTGGTATCGTACGGAGTATGCAGGTACCGGCTAGATTGAGTTGATATATCGCGGGACATACGCGGGTACGGCCTGGCCCATGCCGGAGTGCTCCGATCATCCGGAGAGTAGGTGTACCGCACCGCGTAGGGTGGCACGGTGGCCATCGTGAGCCTAAGAGTTGGCGTGTTGGTCGTGCTTCTCCGTACTGGTTGACCTTGATGAGCAGCCGGAGGGCGGAAACGCTCGGCCGGTTAGTCCGGTTGCTTCTGCCTGTCAACAGCCCAGTCGGCAAGGGGGCATCTGCCACCGTCCGGATGGCGGGTAGAGGCTCGATCGTTAGCCTGCGCACTTGTCCTTGTGAAGACACGGAACGCGGGCTCCTGTCTTCTCTTTCTTGCTTCATCAAGGCACCCGGGGACCATTCCCCCGACAGAACCCACTAGTTGCCAACCGGGCACCTATCAATCATGATGTTGTGCACGTGTAGATTCAGGAAAGCGTGAAGAGGATCGATGATCTCCAAGATGGCACCCTAATGAGGGGGAACTTTGTGGGAGTGCGCCAGAGCGTAGGCATTTTCCCAAAGTACATGACCCAGGTTGAGGATGTCGAGAAAATCCACGGAGGCGCCTCTAAGAATGGGTATGACGTCCACGGACCCCGCCGGGCGGCAGCCGGTAGAGCCGATCAGAACTTCGTGGAGCCAAACAACAATTTCCACCTATGGAGCCGACCAAACCGTCGGCCCACACACCCGTTGTCGCATGCACCTTTGGAGCAGCAACAACCCTAGTGCCACGCAAAGACACGACCAACCTCGCCTCGAGAAACAACATACACAACCAGATCTACCACCAAAGTGCATATGAGAGCCACCGCAGCCATCACTGCGCCAGGGCCACCCCCTGCCTTGCCATCAGCAAACACAGACGAGTCAGATATGACGACCACGTTTGGCCACACCGTGAAGCAGCCAGCCACCGTCTTCCCGAAGAACCGCCATCGTATGATCCTAGAGGGGATGGGAGGTTGCCACCTGCCCAACCCATGGATGCAGGCCGATGCACACCAAATCTGGCGTCCCTGCCACAACAACGATGGGTTTCGGAGCAATCCATCACTAGAGTTGCACGCTGCATCGAAGGCCGAATATCATCCCTCCTAGGGACGTTGTCGCTCGTCGAAGAGCCGCCGTAAGCCGAGCCGCGTCATGTTGAATCGTCACCCAGCTCGAGATTGTGAAAATGTGTTTGGCACCCCTCAAATGATGGCTGTTTTGAGGGTCGCACCGACCCCACCCTCCCCCACATACTTTTTAATTATTCGCTCAGATTTAAATGGATAAATCGATTTTTTTAAAAAAGATATTAAACTAAAAACGTACAAAATTAAATATAATCTAAAATTTTATTTTATTCGAAAGGAGGGGGTCCTCATGGCTAGTTGTGGGCAGCCTCCGTCAATTATCCATGAATCTTTAAAATTCTGAAACGGCACGTGAGGAGGTTACATAAAGAGAGAGAGAGGAGATTATGAGGCCCTCTTAGAAACCCATCTAGGGTTCCGTCCCCCTTGAACGCGATGGCGCCGGTATGCTCCGTCTCCGGTGACCTTAGGGCCTTAGGGTTCATTTTCTTTGTTTAGTTTTTTGTCCGATGTCTTCTTTAAAATGGTGAGACATCGGCTACATCTTGAATTTGGAATAAGGTCATCCCCGTCCCATCCTCGCTCTGGTGGTGCGTCTAGCGCCGACGGAGTGCGCGTGGAGGCGTGTGTTCGGCGAATCTACTGGGATGCAGCCCATTTTCACGCTCGTCCATTTGGTTGCAGGTTTGTTCTTCCGATATACGGTTGTCATTATTGTTGATGGTCGATACTCGGGACCTTAGCACTTCACTTCCGTCTAATACAACAAACTATACTATGACAAACTTTACCCAACTCCATTGGGGGAGTGGTGAGGATGTCAGCATGCCTTCGGCTTGCTTCCGGTTTGTAGTTATTGCTAGGTGGTCCACTTTATTTTCTAACTTTTATTACTTTTACAGACAGGTCTCTGCCTCCTGTGCTGCTCCCAGGGCGGCTCCGGAGGCAAAAAGAAGTCGCTCCGCCGCCAGTCCCCCGTCCTCCTCTGCCTCCCTCGCTGCTGCTGCCGTCATCCTCCGCTCCGCGGCGGCGGCAGCCTCCCTTGCTGCCATACAACTGGCTGGGAGGGGTGGTCTCCGCGTGGGCGAGCGTCGGGCCCGCCTGGGACGGCGAGGGCGTGTCGCCAACGCTGGCACGCCGGAGCGACGGCTCCTGGGCCGCAGGTCGACGGCGCGGGTGGACGGCGTGGGCGCGATGGGCCCGTGAGGGACGGATCTGGGCTTGAGGGCCCGCTAACCTGGGCGCGTTGTGGCGGCCTAAGCGCGTTGTGGCGACCGGAGGCTGCCGCTAGGCGCCTTTGTTGGCCGGCAGGGAGGCGTCCTACTGGTGGTGGGGATGCTCGCTGTGGGAGGTGCGTCCGCCGGGCGGCACACTCGGCGGCGCGTGTTGGATGTGGAGCTTCGGTGCCGGCGGCGCGTCGTCATTCGGCTTCGCGCGAGCCCGTCTTCGTCGGGCTGCTCTTGTGAGCTGCCTGGCCGGTTGTGAGCTCCAGTGCGATGGAGTTGGACCTTGCCTCCAGATCCGCGTGTGTGGGCTCTTTCGGGTCGGCTCGGGCTCTATCGGAGTCGAGGGCTTTGAAGGTGGACCGGCCTGCACAGCCTGGTGGTGCGAGCTAGTGGGAAAGACCCGGATGAATGTCCAGCTTTGGCTCTAGTTGGAGCCGGTGACGGCGTCGCCCTGTGTGTTGCTCCCTCGTTGGAGGTATCACCGAGGGGAAGATCCCATCTCCACCTTCCACCTCCGGGGGGGAACCCTAGATTCTTGGATCGGATGGTGGCGGCATTTCCACGTCGTTCCCCCCCTAGGGGCATCATCCTCGGAGTTGTGCTTTGGTCGGAGGGACCAGTGGTGAGTTTTGGTGGTGGTGCAGGGTTCCGCGAGGTGGCTCGGGCGGAAACGACGACGGTGATGGGTAATGGTTTGGTCGCGGCA
The DNA here is from genome assembly GCA_028641055.1 of Alopecurus myosuroides. Taxonomy (NCBI): domain Eukaryota; kingdom Viridiplantae; phylum Streptophyta; class Magnoliopsida; order Poales; family Poaceae; genus Alopecurus; species Alopecurus myosuroides. Next base: position 235,800,123 of record CM054058.1, on the reverse strand, counting down.
GGACTATGTTAGCCGGCTCTTGTTCCGGTGTGTCCGACCTCCGTCGGTGCGGGTATGGATCATCTCCTCTTCGGAGCCCATCGTCAAAATCGGAGCTGCCAGTCATCCTCGCGATGGGCCATCTATTTGGCATAGCCCGACGCGGGCTTCATGAGGCTGCTTGTGTGAGGTCTCCCTTGGCGGTTGTCTCTTCTGCAAAGTCGGAGTCGCCCCCGGGCGTGTGATGATAGAGTCGCCCTCGGGCGTGTGATGTTAGAGTCGCCCTCGGTGGTGCCGGAATCGTCCTCGGGCTGTGATGACAATGTCGCCCTCGGCGGTGCGATGATAGAGTCGCCCTCGGTGGTGTGATGACGATGACGATGGCGGGCAACCTCAACGTCGACCTCCTTTTCAGCAGTGTGTGTGCAGCGTGCTTTTGGTAGCCAGGGTGGTCGTGTGCGCCCTCGGGGCGGCCGTGCTCCATGACGGTCCGCGAGGGTGTTTGTACCGGTTTCGGCCGGTTACCCGTTAATTAACTGGCCACCTCTCTTCTTCTTAATTAATGAAAGTGGCAAGTCTTTTGCCTCATTTAAAAAAAAAACTTTTGTGACCTTTCTACCATTGTTGATGATCAATAGATTGGTTGGTCTTCTCGTCCAAAAAAAAAGTGGTCATGAATCTTTAATTTTTGCTAGCTGACATATATTGCCTACGAATCTACATCCATGAATGCCGCGCAAACAACCCTGTGTTTGGATGTAGGAAAAAGACCTCGGAATTGGCAATTTGGAATTGCCAAACCCGAATTCCGTTGTTTGGGTGTGCTCCGCATTCCGGCCTGGAAACTCCAACGAATTCCGAGCCCAGCCCCGTAGCGCACGCAGCCCTTGGCAAAAATTCCGAGGTCCCGAGCTCGGAATCGCTCGGAAATTTTCCGCGTACCGCTTCGACCAGCCCCGAGCAACCGAGCGGTTACGCTAGCGAGCGCCCATGCTCCCCGTCCGCAGCGACGACCTCGGCGGCGGATTAGTTATGCCCTCCTCCTCCCCATCCGCTCCTGGTCGTCCTGCTCGCTCGGCTCTGGCTGTCCTCCTCCCCGCCCGTCCCTGGCCCTCCTCCTTTGGCTGGCCTAACCCTAGATCGTGAACTTGATTAGACGCCTACAGGATGGGAAACGGCGGTGTGCAGGATTTGTGGCTGAACAAGATGGCCGACGCAGCGCGGTAGGCTCAGGACATCTTCCTCCTCGTGTGGCTGACGCTCACGCTCTAAGTCGATTCCTTCGGCGTCTGGAAGTACCGGCGCACGCCCCGGCGTCGGACACGTGCGTGCGCGCGTCCACGGTGTAAGCCTCGGATAAGGTACGACCGCACTAGGAGGGTCGGCACGCGGCTGCAGGCTATGGTCGGCGACGGAGGATACAAGCGCTCGTGTCGTGGCGAGACCCGTTGTGGTGCTCTGCATCGTCATGGCCATGGTGCTCTGCGTCGTCGTCGCATGCGGACATGCTACAGGATGTCCCTGACGCCCTGCGTTGTCGTGTCCATGATGTTGTACATGGTGCGCATGATGGTGGTCGCCTTGGTCGCTGTGTCCTACTACATGCAGCACCCCATGTTTGGGACTGGATGTCGGCCGACGCCGGTGATCAACATCTTGAGGCGGCTGCCTCCTGGAGTCCTAGTGAGGATTCCTCTTCACAGGAACAACAATTTTAGATAACTGAGTTGGAAAATATGTTGTTGATTGTATTTAAATTTTTGGTTCATATAATCTTTTTTGAAATTAACATTCACATACACAAATGATATTTTCCATATATGTAGACAAGTTTATATTGTCTAAACTCAACAAAATATCCATTTCCATGATATGTACACCCCAAACAAGAATTGGAATTGGGTGCTACGGTTTGATTCCAGCAGTAGATACCATGCACACCCAAACAACGGAATTTGAATCGGAGTTCATTTCCTTTCCATCTTGGAATTGGAATTCGCGGTCCAATTCATTTCCGTGTCTTTTTTCCTACATCCAAACAGAGAGGGTTTTCTATCCAGGGGAATAAATAGGCGAAAGGGCAATGGCGGTGGAGTCCTAGGGGCCCCACACCCATAGCTGGCGCGGCCAGGGGGAGGGCGCGCCACCCTATGGTGTGGCCTCCCTGGTGCCCATCTTCGACTCTCCTTCGGTGTTCTGGATGCTTCCTGGGAAAATAGGCACTTCGGGCTTTGTGGGGTCCAATTCCGAGATGTTTCCAGAACAACTTTTCTGAAACCAAAAACAACATAAAACAAGGAACTGTCACTTGGCATCTTGTTAATAGGTTAGTCTCGGAAAACGTATAAAAATGCTATAAATAAGGGATAAAACATGTAGCAATTGACATAATATGATCATGGAACATCAGAAATTATAGATACTTTGGAGACGTATCAGTGGTCTGGCCCCCCTGGCCCACACCTGGGCGCCCCTTTTTCGCGTACTTGATCCCGAGGGAACCCTAAGCCCGAAGAGACCGTCGAAGAATTATTCCGCCGCCGCCGTCTCAGGGCAGAAAACACCAGAGAGAGAAAAGCTCTCCGGCAGGGAGAAATCTGCCAAGGAAATTCCTCCTCGGAGAGGGAAAATCGTCGCCATCATCAACGTCATCAATCCGGGCTTCATCGATATCATCATCATCATCCTCATCACCAGCACCATCATCGTGACCATCCACCTTCATTCCGCTGTAAAAAATTATGGGTCTTTATCGTTGCTCTTCATTAGATCTATCTCCCGGTGTGGATTACTTATTAGTAGTTGATGCTTATGAGATCTATCAGTGTTTACACTTTATGACCAGATTGTTATTATCCATTATATCACCTCTGATTATGATCCATATGATGTCTCGTGAGTAGTTCGTTTAGTTCTTGAGGACATGAGAGAAGTCATGATGTTAGTAGTGAACTTATGTTGAACTAATATCTCGTGGTTCGGTATTTAAGTTGTGGTGCTATTCTTATAGTGGTGTCATGTGAACATCGACTACATGACACTTCACCTTTATGGGCCTAGAAGGATGCATTGTGTATTTGGCTACTAATTGTGGCGTTACCGGAGTGATAGAAACCTAATTCCCCGTTAGGAAACCAATGCACGAGGGAGTGTTGGGTCCCGGAATTTTAAGCCTGTGGTTAGATTTATCTTAATTACTTTCTTGTATTTGCGGATGCTTGCGAGGGGTATAATCACAAGTATGTATTAGTCCTAGTTGGGTGGTGCATTAGCATAGGTTCACCCACACAACACTTAACGAACCAATAAATATTAATCAACTATATGAAGCACTTGACGAAATTCCCATGTGTCCTCGAGAACGTTTGATAATTATAAGTAGAACAACCGGCTTGTCCTTTGATCTCAGGAGGGTTGGGCCACTCGCTGCAATTATTATCACTGTTATTTATTTACTCGCACTTTATTTATGTGCTACATAAAAAATCACCAAAATCTCGTTTGGTAGTGTTACAGTGAAATCTCTATCCAATTTACTTGTCAACATCTTCTGCTCCTTGTTGGGTTCGACACTCTTATTTATCGAAAGTACTACGATACACCCCTATACTTGTGGGTCATCACGCTCCAGTAGCGGTACTACCATGACCGGCAGCGGTACTACCGTTGGCTCCAAACTCGATATAAAATCGAAATGCCTTGCGGTAGTACTAGGCCACTACCGCCCTAGTACCGTGAGCAAAACTTCCATGGCGGTATTTTGACCGGTACTACCAGCGGTGCTACCGCGTCCTAGAAGAAGCGGTACTACCTCTGACGGTAGCGGTACTACCGCCGTGAGGAGTGTTGCTCCAAAAGTGACTAAGTACTAGCGGTAGTACTATGCCGGTACCGCCTATGTACGATATTGGTGATCTTTTCTTTGCTAGTGGTACCTCCAGCGGTAGTACCGCTCCTGGGAGGAGACGGTACAAACCGCGGTACTACCGCTGTCTGGAGTGTACCAGGTGTGTCGCAGTAGTACAACTCCATGAGGAGCGGTACTACCGCTGCACAACCTGATACTACTGCTGGACAGGGAAAAAACTTCTCGGCCATATCTTGGACATCAAATGATCAAACGATCTTCTTCCATTCACACAAGTACTCCAAACTATTCTCATGGACAAGTCCTGAAAGAATATCTCAATATAAACATTAGTTCTTAAGGATTGTCATTAATTAGCAAAACCACATATGGTGGCACCATGCGCTTTCAATCTCCCTCATTTTGGTAATTGATGACAATCCCTTTTTACGAGGGTTTATATAATGAATAAAGCAACCATGCAACACAAAAAGCAAGGATGCAAGAGCATGGAAGGCAAATGCTTAAGAACGAACCTAAAGCATAAAACAAAATTCCCTTAAACCCTCTAAACTTCTCCCCCATTGGCATCCATTGCCGAAATGGGAGGAAAAACTTAGAAGGTCAACATAATAAGATCTCCACCATAATGTAAGCATTTCTCATGATATGAGTGAAATCAAGTGCATAGAGGGAGATCAAATTATATTGAGGATCCAACGATTGCGGAAAAAATAATTCTCTAAACATCTCCCCTCAAGGAGACAAGGAATCGAAGAGATCCAAAGAATCCCGCTCGACATAGACGATAGTCAGAGGCTATGTTATTGGAGACACCGGTCGGTTGGTAGTATGGCACCCAAAATCACATCATTCCTATGGTTTATCTACTCTTACCAAACAAAATTTCAGTGCAGATACCATCTTTTGTTGCAGTCGAGATACATGTAACCAAATATATAAACCGGAAGTGCCTTACGTACGATGATTTGGGTACGAATTCTGTACGGCTCTACCTGGCTGACTCCTACGGAGTATTTGCTAACTTTCTCCTGGGCTAGGCCCATCTAAACCAACCATACACGAGAGATCATGCGGGGCTGGCGATCGTAAGGAAATCGTATAGAAATCGTACAGTCAAACATGGAAGATTCGATTTGGTCCATCACGTTTACAATCAGCCATTAACATCATTATTACTTTCCTTTAGATGCCGCTTAAAACAAGATTGCAATCAGGCATTAAACGATATTATTATGGTACCGCCCAAGAACGTCGATTCTCGTATCTCACTAAATAGGGAACCTTTTCCATTGCACATACCATATTCCGTTTCAGCCCCATATATAAACCATAGGTCCTGAGGGTTCCGTTCCATCCATCCTCCGAGCTACTACGTACGTACAAACCCAAAGTGCTCTGCTCCCCCATGGCTTCCAAGATCGCTGCTGCGGCCGCTGCGGCCATCTTGATTCTGGTGCTCCTCTTTGTGTCCTCCGGTAAGTAAGGCGTTTCAAAATAATTATTGTTCCAGGTTTCACTTAAATCAAAGGCATCCAAGTTTATTTTGTTTCATTAGATCGATCATGAGATATATGTTCATGCATGATCTATTTATATGGTCAGATTTAGATAGCTTTGGCTTGAGACTTTTTCCAACAATTGTACATATAAATATTTTACCGTAATAAATCTTCTTTGATCACGCAGATGCGCAGATTCCGCACGCTAATTGCACGGAGGTCCGGGCACCGGTTTTCGGCTGCTCCAACAAAAATGACCAGTGCGCTCAATGGTGCAAAACCCGCTACGGCTACCAAGGCGGATACTGCGGAATCTATGGGTCCTGCTACTGCACAATCTGCACAAAGTCTATCTCAGTAGATCATAACAACACTTTAGTTTGATCTGCTCTTTGGCAGCTAATAATTACTAGATGACCTTCGATTCGTGTGTTTTAAGAAATTGCTTTGTTTGCAAAGTTTAAGGACACCAGTAACTTTATTTCAAGTAAAAGGGGGCGCTTTCATCTTTGAATACTAAGCTTGTAGCCTTCTTGTAACTTGATATACACTATTTGTTGATGCATACTATTCCTTGCCCAAGTCGGGAGTATCTTTTTTCCTAAAGCCCAAAATATTTCCTGAGATTTTTTTCTCACGTCCGAAATTTGATTCGGTGTTTCATTGAATTGATTTAGTTCATAAGAACTCCCTGCTACCAGGCCCTGATCATCTTTATTTCACATATTGTAATTGTTCAAGTAGTGAGGGATATCAATACTTTTATGCATGACAAACATCCAACCGAACCAACTAATTGATGGCATGTTATGTTGTCATATTATCTTGGGACGACATGAATTAATCCATTAAGTTATCTTGTCCATCTCCTGGAATAAATTTCCACTAGCAAATGATTGCGACCCATTTCTTGAACCAAACCCACAAGGAAAAACGAGAGGGGACAGTAACACGTAAAGCGCCTACATATGCATGATGGCATGCTTCCTTCTTTCTTCTTAAATGTACATTTAAGAAATAAAATGATCAACTATGTGGTATATGGGTAATGCAGCCGCTGTTGTACGTGCACCACACATTTTACCACTACGATGCCGGGATGTGCCAGGATACTGAACCAGGACACGGATACGCAAGGATGTGCATATAAATCTCCTTTTAGTGTACCATGTAGTATAGGTTAACCAAACGCCACAGCAAGAATTGTAACTATAAACCGAGTGACCACTTAATAGATTTGGAATAGCAATAATTATATCTCACTCCATCAGCACAACTACACATATCTACAATTCTCAACCAACTGCTCACAATTTAAAGTGCACTTCTAAATATTCAAACTAAAATGCACGCTACTTGGTAACCAGCAATAAATACACTGCTAATAAACAACCCTACTAATTCCAAAGTCATGGAATGATTACTCCCTAATCCATTAGAAGTCCGCCCAAGCATACAATAGCCACCCCAATAGCTATCAAGCTGATGTAGTATGGCGACGTGCCACTTACATCAACCGAGGTGTTCCTATTGAGTGACGAGCCTGACACAAGGAGAGGCGCAGTTAGTCTCTCTCGCCACCACGGACCACAACAATTGAGACCCATTTGAATATATGAATTATGCAGGGATTCTCAAATGATACAGTTTCAGCCCTTAGGGAATGAAAGCCTAATTTTGCGAACGGGCGAGTTGGCATGGCAAGAGGAGTCTGAACTTACAATTGTAGTCTGTCCAGCCCACCCGCTTTTTCCCCAAGTCATACACAATTATCTTATCACGTAAAACCATATCTGTAACAAGCCAGAGAGAGACCAATTCAGGGCTTAAGGTAGTAAGAACAAATTTCAGAACGAAATTTAAGACCATTCATGGTAATATGTTAATTGTTTGTGTGAAGATAGCATGGAACAGTAATGTTGGCATGAGGGCATTAGTCGGTGTTCATTCGATACAATACTATGGGTTGAAGAAGGGCAAAGCCGCGGTCATTCTTTTAGGCTACCTGAATATACAGTTGACTTACTTTTGCTATTGGCGTAATTATTGAGATATTTGTTGAGTAGCTTATTTCTTTACAGACATCCACAACAGAATATATAGCAGTCTCAAGCCCTATTGGCTAATATCTGCCGCTTGCACTGGCTGATACAGTAAGAGTAAGATGACTAACCTCTGAGCAGAGTGAATCCTTGGGTATTCTGGATTTCCAGACTACTCTGCCAGCCCATGCACCACCAAATATCGTTTTCCTATAAGCCATGATACGCTATTTTTGAGATAAGTTCCCCATAAACATTAACCATATATATGCAACTGCGAAAAAACACAAAAATGGCAGCATCAAAAGGCTGTTCTGACTTACATTAGTACCATGCCGCAAAAGATATTGCGACGGCTCCACTTTCAATGCAGCACCACCCTTAAAATACAGTGTCACCGTTGGAAATAACAGGTCAACCCTAGTACTAGAGAAGTAACAAAATATAATGTTAGTAATACGACATTCTTAAAGACATGACTGCTAATTTTCATTCCGAGAAAAACAAAAACCTGTTAGGACATAGATAACACTTGCCCCGCTTCCCATTCCCCTTGGCGTCAAAAGAGCTTACAGATGGAGAACCTGCTGCTTCTATCTGCAAATAGTATGAATTATTAGGACCTAGATACCTAATAATGCCATGCTAAGAAATGAAGCAATGTAGGGTTGGCCACATATTGGTTGTTCAAAAGAAGAATAATGAAGTGTGATCTGATAACATGAACTCACCGCCCTAACCAATAAGGAAGAGTCAATGAATAGTTTCTGACCATTAACAGCAATACTCTCCAGATGCACATTGTAAGAAGACCTATATTCATTAAGAATATTAACACGCAAAAGTGGTTCGCATGAAGAATTCAGAAAGTTCCGAAATAGTATTAACCACATTTCAGATATTAAATAAACTAACGATATTGCATTATTGTTGGCCTCACAAATAAGTGAAGCACGCGTCTCAGCTTTTATCATCCATAAAAATTACCACCATAGATAACAGCTGTGTCAAATATACCTAATGAATATAAGAGAGCGATGCAGAATTATAAACTCTGGTGTTGTACGCTCGAAGTAATTCCAGGAAAAGAAACTTACTGTGATGGAACAAGTGGAGTAAATACTATTCCGGGTGCCTTAATTTTACCAAGCAAGAGAACACCCCCACCGTCTTCGGAACCTTTCAGGCAATGAGAAAACGCTTTTGGTGATTCCCCACGAGAGTTCAGTTGTGAAATGATAGACGGTGGATCCTGTCCAAACCCCAATAGTCCGTCTGTCCTCATGTATTGTGACAGTGAGTTCGTACATCTGTTTAAAAATGTTTGCTTGAACCATGTGCTTTTCAGCTGACCCTGAACTGAAGGCCTTATGTGCTTTTCCGCTGACCCTGAACTGCAGGTGATGGATGGAATGCACAAACAACAAGTATCATAGTTGTTGTACCGTAAAACTGCTAGGACTCCTTTTTCCAATCTAGTTAAATGCTTCAAAAACAGGGTATCGCTCGCATCTGAGAAATAATTAGGCTCCAAACTGAGAAATAATCTAGCAGAAAATTCTTGTGTTCAACTCAACATCTGAGAAATAATTAGGCTCCAAACTGTCGATGGCTTTCAAAAAAAGCGAGATTTGGGTGAATATTAACTTGTTAATCTTCTCATGTTAGATGAGTCTGGCTGCCATGGTAGTGGTGGCGGTGCTCCTGTCCACGGCCGCTGAGGCGGCGCTCCCACCGGAAATGGTGCTCGAGCGCGGATCGCTCAAGGGTGTCCCGGTGGATCAGCTCAGGGAGATGGACAGGGCGAGGCACGCGAGGAGAGGTGTTGTGAACTTCTCTGTGGAGGGCAGCGGCAGCATATCCGACAAGGGGTGGGTGCTAGTTTAATTTCTTCGTTAATTCTTACACCGTTTGTGTGTATCTAAGGCTCTAAGCCTTAAAAAAATTTCAGGCTCTATTATACCAGTGTGAAATTAGGGAACCCTCCGAAGAAGTACACTTTCCAAGTCGACACAGGCAGTTCCATCCGTGGGTCGCTTGCACGGGCTGCATAGGTTGCTCGACCAAACAAGTGAGTTTCCGCCCTGTTCATCACACTAATATGTATGCACACGTTTACAATATTGCTTCCTTTGTTTTTCAGATCTCGATGGAGTTATATAACCCTCACGCTTCATCAACATCATCTAGGATATCATGCTCGGATCACAGTTGCAAAGCTGCTGACCAATCAGGATCCGGAGTCTGCCAAAACTCGGACTCTCGCAGGGGCATGTGCGGTTTTGATTTGACATATGGTGACAAAACCAGAGTTTCCGGATACTATATGTCTGACACTATGTATTACGACGCTATCGCAGAAAACAAGAGTTCTGCCAATTCTTCAGCAAAACTAATTTTTGGGTAAAATTTCATTAAAGTCGTCCATCTTTTCCTATTCCCCAGCAGATAATTGAGCATATTTTAGTTAAGATACCATCATAAACCTAGTTAGAGTGGTGCAAGTATAGGAGGGTGGACATAATGTTGGTCCTCGACAATGAAAACCATTTACATATAGAGAATGTGGTTTGGGTCATTTTGTAGATAGGTTTTTGAAACCAACGGTGAACCTAATTGCTGCAAAATGCTTTGTCCTGAATCAAGCAAGGGGCTACCTTACTTGTTTTGTTGGTATCCACAAGAACAGTCATATAAAAATCAATTTCCTGTATAGTCGTCATGATTAACTTTTGAATATTTATATACATATATATAGTCCGTTATTTCATTCTCTAGAAAAAATATGTTGGAAGAATATAGAAGTATCAGTACATTCATTGCTCTAGAGTGATGAAGTGGCCATCCTCTGACATGTAAACTACACCATGTCACTGGCCTTGGTGCCATGTCTCCAAAATTTTATCCTCTGATTATCGAACTTTTAGTGATAGGTGCCTGTAACATTGTGCTGATCTTTTTAGTACAGATAAACCTTTGTGTTGTTTTGAGCTTAAACTATGCATTTTGGTTGTAATTTTTTTATGCATTCATCACAATCAAAGTGAAGTTTGCTGCCTAACATGGTGCACCCAATTTCTTCATGTTTGCCCTCACATGATTCAAGCAATCTTTTTAAACAGATGTACCAACTCACTGTCCCACTTGATGGCGACAGACGGAGTTTTGGGGTTTGGACAGGATCCACTGTCAATCATTTCACAAATGAACCCTCAGGGTGTATCCCCAAAAGCGTTCTCTCATTGCCTGAAAGGTTCCGAAGATGGTGGTGGAACTCTAGTTCTCGGAAAAATTGTGGCACCAGAATTAGTATATACTCCACTTGTTCCATCACAGTAAGTTTCTTTTTCCTGGAATTACTTCGAGGTATAAGGTCAGAGTTTAGAATTCTGCATCGCTCTTATATATATATATATATATATATATATATATATATAGGACAAATTTAGGCTACTCCCGGGTGTAGCTACACCCACATGTGTTTAGTATGATGTATGTAGTATATATCATACCGGAGAGTATGTACAGGTAGTATGTAGTATATATTACTATTTCGGCAGTATATATACTACTTTTTACGTAGTATGTGTAATTTTCCTACATACTCCTTTTATATGTACATATATACCCGTATTTTGAATATATAGTGCAAACTACAAGCTCAATTTTATAATTTTCACGAAACTTGTTTTGAAGTATCTTAGATATAGTATATGAACATACTTGGACCAAAAAAGTATGACACATATCTCCGTACCGCAATATATGAGACGCGGGTGTAGCTATATATATATATATATATTTGAAGTAAAAGGCAAAAGACTTGCCTTGTTTCATTTAATAAGAGAGAGAGTTTTTAACAAGGTTAAGACATTAAAGACCCAGCACCGAAAGAAACGCAAAAGCCTACTCTCCCGGAATTAGATTACCCAAATCTTTCGCACCCGCGAGAACCCACGATCTAGCCTCCAATTTGATGCGGGAAAAACTGACGTTGGGCATCGTACTAGTGTGTTGGAAGGTTCTTGCGTTGCGCTCCTTCCATATCTCCCAAGAGACAAGCATGACGAGCGACGCCATCGCCTTCCGCCTTCCACGACGGGCAAAAATAACATGATCCCACCAAGCATGTACATCTTCCAAGGTGGCCCAGCTTGAAGTGTTGAAGTCGACGAGGCGAAGCCAATCCTTGATCATTCCCCAGATGTGGATGGTAAAACGGCAAGTGAAGAGAAGGTGCCCCGCCGTCTCATCCTCGCAGCGGCAAAGGGGGCAAACCGTACCATTTGGCCACCCCCTACGCTCCAGACGATCCGCTGTCCACACTCTATTCTGGATGACGAGCCAGGAGAAAAACTTGCATTTAGGAGGCGCCCAATTCTTCCAAACCAACACGTTCATTCTGTGGTGCTAATTGTTATGGATGATAAAACTGATGGCTGCAAAAGTGCAAAGTGATCCGGTCGTTAACTTTTAATCTTTATCACTACAATCGAAAACATGCTTGTTATATTAATTAATATGAGAACTGGGATGTAGCCTAGTGGTAGATGTGCGCTTGCAATCCTGCCTATTAGGCTTTTGATTTCTTATTAAAATAAATCTTGGGCTCCTCCTCCACGGGTAGAGTTCTTCTTAGTCTATGTTTGTGCTCTTCTTTTATTTCCCTTTAGTTTTTCCTAAATAAACGTGTGTTTCACTTATTTGAGAGACCAACGATAATGCAATAGGCTTTTAAAATTCTGAAATTTGGGTTAACTTTCTGAATTCTTCATACTAACCACTTTTTGTGTTTTCATATTCTTGATGAAATATAGGTCTTTGTACTATTTGAATCTGGAGAGCATTGCTGTTAATGGTCGAAAGCTACCCATTGATTCTTCTTTGTTTGCAATATCAAATTCACAAGGAACAGTTGTGGACTCAGGAACAACTCTAGCATACCTTGTAGACGGGGCCCATGGTCCATTTGTTCGTGGGGTGAGTTTATAAGATCAAATCACACTTTATTCTTCTTTTTTGTTTAAACAACTAACATGTGACCAACCTATGTTGCTTCATTTTTTTAGTATACCATTATTAGTTTTCTAGGTTCTAATAATTCGTACCTATCTGCAGATAGAAGCAGGAGGGGATCCATCTGTACTCTCTATGGACACCCCTGAAAACGGGAAGCGTGCCAAGTGTTATCTGGCTTCTGCCAGGTTTTCGCTTTACTCTAAAGTCTAAACTAAATTAACAGTCATGTCTTTAAGAATCTCGAATTACTGACAAAAGTATTTTTTTTTTCTTCTCCACTAGCATTGACTTACTATTTCCAATGGTGACACTGCATTTTAAGGGTGGTGCTGCGATGACAGTGAAACCGTCGCAATATCTTCAGCGCCTGGGTAGTAATGTAAGTCGAAAAACCTTTTTGATGCTTGCCCTTTTTTGTGTTTTTCCGCAGTTTCTTATATGGTTAATATTTCTTGTGAACTTTATCTCAAACATAAAATTATTGTGTCATGGTTTACAGGGAAACGGTAGTTGGTGGTGCCTGGCCTGGCTGAGTAGTGACGACCTCCCGAATATCCAAGGAATGACTCTACTCGGAGGTTTGTAATATTACTATATCACGCCAATATTGTCTGGACAGCTTATCGTGAACAATTGACATATTACCATGAATTGTTTCAACTTTCTCTCTGAAATTTGTTGTTGCTAAGTAATGGTCTCTCTGGCTGGCTCCAGATATTATCTTGCACGATAAGCTAATTGTGTATGACTTGGGGAAAGGGCGGTTGGGCTGGACGGACTACAATTGTAAGTTAAAACTCCTTCCATGGTATTTCAACCATCAATTCCTGTTTGTAGCATTGGAGTCCAGTCCCTAAGAGGGGTGAACTGTTTCATCAGAATTTTTATACACATGTTCAAACGGGTCTGAATTCTTGTTATTACGTATCAGGCTCATCACTCGACAGGACCAGCTCGTTTGATGTGAGCGGCGCATCGTCCTACTACAGCGGCTTCATGGGCTTGTTGATTGCTGGAGTAATGTGCTTAATCTGAACTTCAAGGGTGCACCTCAAATGGCGAGCCGTTGGCTGAGAGTTGTACATATGTGCAGTTCTTATGATGATTGAGGGAGAGATAATTATCGGTACGCCAAATTTATTATCACTCAGGTTACTGTACGTCTTGCTGTGGGGTTGAAGCTCGGGCGCGCGCCATCGTTAATTCCTTTGCTGTGGTAGTTTTACTGTCTAGTGGGTTGTCATTTATTGGTACAATGATCTAATCTGTTGTCACAACATGTATGCAATGGTAGTATTCCAGGTGTTCATGGGTTAGAATTTTAGTCATTTAAGCTACCAGGAATATACCTTTGTCATGAACTAGACTAATTATTGGTTTCAAGCTTGGGACGGTAACAGGAGAACACTGAGTTCATCGGCTGCAGAGCTCACCAATCTCAGCAGTCAGCCAAAGCTAATTATGATCTATCTTCAATGTTAAAATTTTCGTATTATACAACTGGGGTGATAGTGATACCTTAAATGAGAATCCACATGTCTTCGCTTCTTTACTTCTACGATCATCAGAGGGAAAACACATCAGACAGACTAGAGTTGTGTATATAAGGCACCTGACCATGACAATGGAGCAAGGAATTACATTCATGAGGATCCCTAAGCATTACATGTAAAAGTTAGACAAGACATGTAAAAATCACCCATTATTTGACATGAAATTCGATTTGGTTCAAGTAAATTTTACTGAACAAATCATATTTGATAAGTAAGAACTGCTACTTCTAACACGTCCATATTTGGATTTAGTTCCATGATAACATTGACAGGAGGGACCATGGGTACATAATACTCGAATATCAATTTTTATAGTGTTGGGACATCAAATATTTTTTAAGGGATGACTGAATTTTTTTGGATCGTAACATCAGCTTCCTCCCCTGATTTTGTTTACTGGGACCAACTGCTTTGCACATCATTTATAGTACAGTTTCCATGAAAAAGGTAACATCATTCTTGAAAGATGCAGAACGTAACAGAGCAGTTTCCAGGTTCAGCTTGTTCGTTGTGCGACATGCACACAAAAAGCATAAGAATACTTTGTAAATTTGAATATTCGATGGAAAACAGACCCTTTAGATAACTACTACGGATAAAAACAGAGCAAGGAAACTAGATAGGTATCTCATTCTTGAGCATCCAATACAAGAGATCGAGACTTTAGAACAAATAACTAAGACCAGTTCGTGTGCATTCAAATATACATCAGTAAGAGTTTCAGAATAAAACATACTTTTTTTTGCTCCACAGACAAAGAGAGAGCAAGGAAACGAGATAAGTGCCTCAATCATGTTGTCCCATAATTGATTTCTTTTTGCCATGTTCCTTTGCTTTCGAGACCCTCAAGCAGGTGCCAATATCCTCGCTACACAATGCTCTTCACAAGTGCAAGTTGATTTATCAACTACATCAATCAATGTACTGTATGTAAGATCCCACTAGTAAGACCCCGCTAGTAATATAGCTCCTCTGTTCCCTCCTCATGTGGCTCCAGAGTAGGCCATGGCTCAAGAGTGACGGCCCAGTACAGAGGTCGCCGACAATCCCCCCTCCTTAAAATTTGGCTTGACCCCAAGCCGACATCAACTAGAACTGTCGGGGTCCCAGGGTCCCACGGCATTATAAGCCTGATAAGAAACGCAATCTCAGATAACTGCATCTCAAAGCCGCCTGGGTCTCAGATTATCGTCAGTTCAGTGATGTCATTCCCATACATCAACCAACCAAGCATAGCATGCAGAAGGTCGTCTGATCGAAACCAAGCATAGGCACCACCTACCTTGATTCTCATATTGTGCAAGCATACATGAAGTCTCCAAGAATTTATCGACCAAGAAACACATGGTAGTCACTCTGCTAGGTACCACTCGGTCTCGATGAAGATGTAGGAGGTTAACATCACAGACTTCTGATGGTTGCAACTCCACTTGATGCGTCAGTAAGAGGATGTCAAACAACAGTATAGGCTCTGAAATATGCTTCTCTCTCCCCAACTGGCACTACTGTAAGGGATGCTCACACTGTGCATTGCTCCCTCAAGTTTCAGCTGTAGATGTACAGGAATATGCAATAGAAAACTCCACGCGTTCCAGCAAGAGGGATTTCCCAGTTTGGTACTGTTTTTCCAATTATGACTACATATATCTGCACCCAGAAATTGTGTAGCTTGTGTGCAAAACTCGTAGAAACAGAGAGACTTGCCCGAGGTAGTAGTCATGGCCGATATGGACTTGGTCGATGTCGTGTACTTGTTCACAATCTCCATCATAGAATCTCCTTCATACCGCAGGAGCCCAGATTGCAACATAAGCAGATGAGTGAAATGCACCTGTACTTGCCTTGTTCGATGTGAGATAATCTGATAATGGCAGCCATAATTTCCAGTATGGTAAAGTTGAGACCAAGTAAGTTGCAGGGAATCCTGCACTGTTCTTGGAGAGGATGGTGGCAAAACTGCGGTTCTGTTCTCAAAATAATCTTCACTAGTCACTGTTGTTGGAGAGAATGGTGACAAAACTGCGGTTGACCATGCAATTTTCCAGTGAAGAGACAAACAGCAAGGACCATGTTACAGTCTTGTGACTACATCAAGTCCTGGAGGAAAAGTTACCACCATTCCAAACCTTGTGAAAGAAATACCAGGAGAGGTAGAAGCATTAGGAACCACCAAAACTCAAAGAATTTTCACTGATGTATAGAGATTAAAAAACAGTCCTCAAGTCGGTCATGATCTCACCAGTAGAATTGGTTGGAGCAAGATGTACCCATGGAGGCCTTGGCTGTAATAATGACATACACTCCCATGGCCCTTGAGTGTCGATTGAATGTTCAATGGGCATCTGCAGTGTCCGGAGAGCAGGCTTGGCTTCGGCTGCAATAAGGAAGGCCGACACGTCCTTCATATCCATGCCATGAGCATGGAGACGCCGAGATGGCAATGAGACCCGACGACAACATCTCATCTCGTATCGTGAGCTCCGTACCCAACGCAGCTGGCAGCAGGTATTACGGTGTGTAAGGAGCCGGAGATGCAGAGGATAGCATGCTGGTACTGACGCCTGAGCATTTGTTCGAACAGGTAGAGGGCGACAAAGTGAACATCGCTAGAACACCCATCTGCGCGCATGTGGCGGGCTTGGTGAGTCTTCCAGAGGACCAGAGGCGTACTGAAGGATTGGGGCGCACTCCAGGGCGTCAGGGACATGGCCACTCCGTCTGCTCCGCCGTTGCAGGGCAGGATGAGCATGGTCCTGTTGCGCCGCCGGAATGTGTGCTTGTGTGTGCGCCATATTAAGTTACTAGACAATACCCGTGCGTTGCTACGGGATGTTAGTACGCCAATCAGATTAGATGGGAGGTAAAAAGACAGTTGGAAACTTTAGCCAACGTAGTTTGTACTACAGATAACGTGGAAATGAGCGAACTACTTCTAATTATCAACCAATTATTTCTTGCAGGAGATCACTGGTCTATTTAATGAAGAATATTGGTTAACAGTTAAATTGCACACATGAGAGGGAGCAAGGAATACACGTACATCAGTACATGGTAGGACAGTTGCTGCTGATATGCTTTAGGCCATCACTAAAAAACATTAGTATGCAATTGCATACCCTCAAAAAAATAAACATTATTTGTACCATAAGCACATTTTCAGAATTACTCATAGGAGGTATCACTTGCAGTAAGTATCTTCGATAAGTTTACGTTTGCTCAAAGCAAATCTTGGGATTATCGAGAGAAAAGTAAATGTTGAATTTATGTTGTACGCAGTCCAAATAGGTGTAAATTTGGCAATGAGAGAGTATGTTTGCATAGTGAGCCAGTAGCCGAATATTGACGTTGGCATAAATAAAGGCATATTTGTACCAAACAGTATAACCTGAAAATAACTTATCTGATCTGGTTGAGGTCCATGTCCATATTACGATCTGATCCAATGAGATGATTAGATGAATCTGTTTAAAAATAAATGGACTGCAGGAAACATCAAACGCTATAAGAAAATGTTGACCAGAAGGAGTGCAAAATTGTTAGCCCAATTGTTATGTACTCGAATTGACACTCTTAGTTAATTTGCGAAGGTGCATATAGAATATCAAAATGCAACAATGCTAACATACCTTGTCGATGTATTTGATCCTGAAATAAGAAAAAAAATACACAATAGCATGATGCAAACTTACAATACAAATTGCTGGTATGTATGTACTTTGAACTGACTCTCTTTAGCTCCAAAAAAAAAGTAGGGCTAGTTATATACCTGGATGTTCAGATACGTGGAATAAATTGGCCTAAATGCCATCTAGATAGCTCAAATTAAGAACACATGTTCAGAAAAGAAATCAATATGGGTTCATTTCTTTTATTTTGCTGTGACTGCCACGCTGCCTCCATAAACATCTTTGTAAATTTTAGAGAATAAATAAGAAAAATGAAGCGAAAAGATGAATAGAAACGATACAAAAGGTGTTCACTTGAGTTTGTTCTGTAAATTATAGACATAACCTGCAATGAATAAGGAAATCATTAAAATCCCCAAGGAAATCATATGAGTACTCCCTCCGATCCGAATTAATGGTCGGAGGGCTAGCCAAGGCTTAGCGGCTAGCCCTCCGACCATTAATTCGGATCGGAGGTAGTATCAGATTTACTTCAATTCTACACGTAAAGGTAATCTGATTTTCTCTGAAGCATAATCCAGAGCAAAGTCAGTAGATGGATGGTAAGAAGACCATTGTGGGGCTGAACATCTCCATATATTCTATTCCAAGAACAAATAGCGTGAATATCGGTAACACCCACATGCAGAAGTGACTGGTAGCTGAAGGCACGGTGCAGTCCAGGTTATGGCCCTATCGGCTACAACAGCCACGAAGAATGAGCAGTAGAATTGTACCGACATAGATGCATGAGGATGGCGCTGCCTACTCGCAGATGCTCACACTATTAAGTACCTTGCCGACACCTCGCCATGACTGAGCTTGAGGTTGCCCCTTGTGGCAGACAATGGAATCGGCTTTGTATGGCAGGGAGCGGAGATGGCTGCAAGGCGCACCAGCAATAAAGAGATAAAAAGTGGAGGTGGAGAAGATAATAAACGACTGTACTGTGTAACGGATGGACTTCATGGGCAGATGTTATGGAGGAGACGAGGAGGCCACAACAATCGAGGGATGTGCGGTGCTTCAGAATTTGACCCTTTGAGTGGCATGGCTGACTTGGAAAGCGATTATCATACAATTTTTTTCCTGATGTTAATTTTTCTTAGGTGGGAGTCTCCTATATGGAGAGGGGTGACGTGGACCAATCACTGACTTGCTGATGTGTACAACTTGCATGTTAAGAGAAATAGACTTAGTGGGTTCCTCCTATTTAGATATTATTATTATAGATAAGTAAGCACACATTCCGTTTGATTTTATTAAGTCTTAATATTAGTGGCTTTGGACCCCCAAAAGAGCATGGTCCGGGCCGGCCCATTCCCATCCTGAATAATTAAGTGATTTGTTGCTTTTTTGTTGATCAATCCAAAATATGAGTGATTTTTTTTCTTCTATATATAAGCAGAATATTCACCAACATTTGCAACGAGAAGATCAATCTTCCAGACGGGTTGTACTTTTACAATAGAAGGTGTGTACATGATATTTTCTATCGTTGCTTGGCAAATGATATTTGCTGAAGGACTAATCATGAGTGCATGGAGTGTGGAAAATCCAGAGTGGCTACGATATCTCCACCTCATTTTCCTGCATGTTTTTAATTTATCTTGTTATAAGACACATATGTGTTGTGCCAAAGAATAGTTTGCAATGTACCCTATGATTTGAAAAGGTTGTGTAGGTCTGATCATCCACTTTTTTTTTTTGAACAAGGGAAAGGCCCCGAAAGGCCTAGATGTTGCATTCATCATCAGCGGCGGAGTACATTTTACAAGACAGACCCCGTGAATAAAGAAACTTACAAGGCAGTCCAAATCTTGCAGAAAGACCCTGGACAGAAAAACTAAAAAAGCAATCCCGTCCCTGGAGCTCGCCGTCGCTGAAGAAGGCAGAGGCCGACGAGCAGCTCTCCACGCCAGCAGCGGGGACAGAACCACTTGCTGCTGGATGGAAACACCACGCCAC
Source organism: Alopecurus myosuroides (assembly GCA_028641055.1). Lineage (NCBI taxonomy): Eukaryota > Viridiplantae > Streptophyta > Magnoliopsida > Poales > Poaceae > Alopecurus > Alopecurus myosuroides. Next base: position 235,780,527 of record CM054058.1, on the reverse strand, counting down.
CAATCGACCTCTAGAAGACCTCACGAAGAGGATGAAGAAAACCTGACGCATCTGCGGCGTCGAGGCTTGGAGCTGCTGACTGCCAGCATCGCCAGTCGGTGCTCGAGCTTGAGTCACCGATGATTTGCTCCAAATCAGTGCAACATCAGAGAAATCCCGACCTCCTCCACCGTCACCAGACCACAGCCGCACAGACCCCCCTACTGCGCCACCACGAGCAGTCGAAGGAGCTTGCAGAGCCACCGCACAGGGACCTTGAAGGAGGCAAACGGTGTGCTTATCGAAACGGGCTGGTCCTATCTCATCTTCAGTCAACTTCCACCATAGGAGCGGAAGGAGGACGAGGCAGCACCTTCTGCTTGAGCCACACCCAAGCTCAAGAGCAGAAGAACTCGAAGAGGCGGGGAAGACGGCCTTATTCGCCGAGATGCCTCGCCGGATCCGCTCCGTCCGCCACTGCTCCTGCCACCAGAGCTGCTCGACGAAGTGAATCAGAACGAGGAAACACCGGATCTGGCCGATGAGATCCAGCGCCCTACTCCACAACTCCACAAAACAAAGCAACAACGAAAGCAAACTAAACCTACAACTACTATACACAGAGGTGCGCCTCAGTCTTCTTCCATCACAACTCCTAGCAGCAGCGCCGCCGGAGCATGACTGGAATCGGGCCGGGCCACCGGCTACACGGGCGACTCTCAAGGGGGTGGGAGACGGGGGTGGGAGACGGGGGTGGGGGGGTGTCTCGCATGTTGGTCCGGTCTGATCATCCACTGGCCTTGTCGATCGGTGGTCAACACTGGCAGATGTGTGCCTCCTGTGACGCGGTCACTAACGATCAAACAGGTGGAATGGACAAATTAATTTCAATGTCCAAAATACAATTTTGTTAGTCGGGAGGGGATCGAGTCGAATGGTCGGTCGAAAAATACCTAGGACGTGTTGTCAACATGCATGCCCCATAGGTATTTAACGCGAAGATCATCTTCATGCAATGTATTACTCCCTCCGTCCAGGATTTTAGGTCCTCTACCGAAGTGCAGCGCGACCAAGGTGAAAATCTATTGGAGGAAGTTTCAGCCTATTGGCGAGTGTGCTGTTAATTATAACTTTTAAGTAAGGCAACCAAGAGTCTGCCTAGCTTGATGCATGCGGCATGGGCAGAGAAAATTTAGTCCTGTATTGGTCAATTAGCATTAATTGCATGCATGCAAACAGGAGAGAGAGGAAGGAGGCTACGGTTGAGAGTGATTATAGGGTGCACTTAAACTCCTAATTAAATGCAAATGGGCCTTATTTAGAGTGTAATTCTGGACAAATAGTTTTTCGGTAGAGGACCTAAAAACCTGGACGGAGGGAGTATCTAGTACAACTTTGATCATCGATTCGGTCAATTCACTCTAAGTTAGGTGTGTGCCATATTAAGTTACGCCTAAATTGTTCACATGTCAAAAACAGTTGCAATCCTAAGTCGTGTTTTTAATTCTAGGATTGCAGAAAGAAAGGATGTATGCCACCATCCCGACACAAGATAAATGCATGCCTGATTCCACGGGTGACGATACCAGCATCAGACGGCGTAGACATGAAAATACGAGGGCCTGGAACAAGTTACATATAACACCAGCTAGCATGCACAAAAAGAAACTACAGATGTAACAGGTGTATTACAAGAGCTGCGGTTGGGTTTGGGATGCTGTAGTAGTATCTCTCTTCAGGTGCATGCGAAGTGGGTCCCATTTAAACCCGTTTAATCCCACTTATTTTTGCTCATAGTTTGATAAAGTTTTTTATTTCCACAAGAATGAACTATGGAGGCCAACTAAACGGGACTATACGGCACCGTTTATTGTCCATTTACGTCCCTATGCATGCGTGCAACCGAACGAACTTTCTAAGTTTGGGAGAGAAGATGAAAAATCCTGCAACTAGTAACATGTGAAAAAACATTAGGTGGCCGACATACTCTTGCCTATGATTTTGTCCACCAAACTGAAAACTGAAACTTTGCCGGACCTCCGATATGTTGGCAAGGATAAAAACTGATTTTGCCCCCATTGAGGAAAAATAGTTACAAGAAATAAGGAGCTTGATTGTCACAGCACATGAACTTGATTTTCAGCTGAGCTATAAAGCTGAAAAATAGAAGAAAAAAAAAGACAATGTTTCACACATAGCAATGATATCTTCACATGACAGAACTCAACAATTTCCTCTATGCTACAAGGACAAATTAACAAGCAACAAGGCAAGGCATCTTTTGCTGAAGAAGAAAACTGACAGCTGACAGAAATTAAAATAAAACAAGTTGCTGCTGCTGCTGCATTAAGAACTATATATGGAGATTTCCGCAACCAGAAATACATGGTTCATTACATGAGAAAGGAAATGTAGGATTTTTAAGGGTGAACATCTACACAGCAAACACATATATAATTGTAAGATTCATTACTTGCTGCTACATCTTCAGACCTCTTGGACAGTTACACCTGGATCGATAGAAATTCATCAGATCCAGAGCTAGATTACATCATAGTTCAAATACAACATGATTATTAATTTCCTGCTACATCAAGCATGCATGTTATCTGCAACATCAACTCACTTCTACAGGATAACTCAGTATCAATGGTTTAAGATTCTATAATCTAGTCCTATTTTGCGTCACCTACTTCAAAGTTGGGGAACAAATCTTGCAATGTAGTTCATTAAATTCGCACCGGGCATGCAACACTATGACAGACAACTAGAGAAGGTGCAAAAAAAATATTGAATCAATTTCAATCTAGCTAAATTCTTCTCAGCTTTTGTAATAAGCCATGCGAGTATAATACTACTGCTAGGACCAGGGCCAGTATTCTTTACCACTAGGACCATATTCTTTACCACCAGGACCAGGACCAGGACACACATCCGTAGAGAACCATCACTAGAATGTAAACTGAATCTACACAGAAATCTAACATGCACAAGTTGACGGTTAATCTCCATCCATCCAGGAGACATCCAATTTTCTATGAAGCTTTGTATCTGAGCGTAGATAGTTAAACAATGTTTTTTTCTTGTGTTCCGAGGAAATAACTGCCTCTGATAAAATACCTTGCACAGCAGACAGGCAAAAAAAAAAGGTGTGCCTGAAGCTACTACTTAACTACAGATGTTGGTAGTTATCCTGGATCCATGCATTTATTTACTTTGGTTCAACGGTGTCAGATTCAAATGGCTATATGGGATGCATTGAAGTACATTAGTAATGTAAAATATAAAAAATTGCTGTAGTTGACCGAAAGAGTCATGTTTATGAAAAAAATACATTCATGAAGTTCCATATTGATTGTAAATACCACCAGTAACTTTACCATCTTCGTTTAATAAATTAGCTAGAAGATGGATGATTCAGACTTTATCCTTTGCTTGCTAAATAGGATCGTGTGCCCGCTTCCTTTCAAGAAAAAGATTGTATCGTACTATATGCTCTTGGAAACAAATTAACTCCCCAAATGCACTAAAGAGCTAATAACATCTAAATGCATAACATAATCTAGTGTAGATTTTCCCTGGAAGTATGATGATTTAACAGAAATAAAGAACTCGAAGGCTGCACATAACACATGTCCCTGGAAATATCTCAATGTACTTTGATCTTGCAATCAGTATCTTCAGTGATTCTTTTGCATGCATTCTTTCTACAGTTTCTTGGACGATGATGAAGATGAGCTTCAGACCGGACAAAAAATGCACATTTTGCATGTGCAGGTGCAAAGTCTGCAACAGAAAGCTCAATTCCGGATTCCGGTGCGTCGACTGATGCAGCAGTTCAAAAGGAACGTTCCCAACATCAGCTTCTTGTGAGGAGTTCAACTTGAAGGGTGATTGGCATGACCAGCCTGTACCATGAGGTTAGGGAGCAGCGCTGCCCACAGAAGTAGGCATCACAGTAACCAACCCAGCAGGCGGCTACGTCACCAACCGACCAACGCCATCACTCCAAGGAGGCGACACCTCCTGCCCATACACTCTCGCAGCCCAAGCCCAGGCTCGGATCAATGCGGTCAGGCCCTCCCAGACCAGCGCTGCACCAGATCGACCACACCTTGGCCCTAGCCATCACCTCCTTAGCACTGAGCAAACGCCAACCAGGATGATCCGGCTCGCCGGAGAGAAAGACCAAAAGGGAGAGGATGGCCAGGACAACAAGGGACCCTAGACCAACTTAATTTGGGGAGAAAAGGAGCTAAAAATACAAAATGGAAAGAGCTGGACCTCCTCCCTGCTCGGCGCCGGCCACCATGGCCACCGGCAACGGGTAGGAAAGAGGCCGGAGAGGATGGCCGAGAGGGAGGGAGGTCAAGGAAGGGCAGCCGCCATCAAAGCAAAACGAGAAAGAGTCTTCTACTTCCTATAACCCAAGAGCGGCATGGCCTGCGGCAACAGATGGCCCAGCAGTGAAGATATGATATTTGGTGTGTTCCTAGTTTGGATTGTTAGTCCTGAATATAAAGTGGATCCTCAAGAGGTGAATTAATCAAGCAAGAAGGATCGCAATATATCCCCACTGCCTCTTTCGTCCTGCGAGAACCTAATTTAGAACCCTCTCCAACAAGCCAACACAAGAAGCCTTCCTCTCATTGGCAGTTAGATTATGACAAACACACACTTAAGCCGTCAGCTAGGATTGAAATGCAATAGCTTGTGTTGCTACGCTACCTAAGTATTCTTGGATGCAAATTATGAAATACCAGAAAGTAACAGACTAAGTGCAACAGTAAGTATATTTGCCTGAACTGAAATCACATGTCACCAAACAAGATTATTGTTGCAAAAAAACAAACTTGTTTAGCCTTAAAGAAGGTGCTATTGTCACACACAAGTTTCATAGCAATCGCGGCTTGATCATTCCAGACATGCCTAGATGACAAACCTAGTTAAGGTAGCAGCTTCCCGGCCATGAAGCACGCGAACTTATTGCTCCGGGAGTACTCATACGGCACGCCGGCCATCGTAAGGAGCCGCTCCAGGACCACCTTGGCCTGGTCCGGCTCGGCCGTCCGAGCCGTCTCGCACTCCAGCTCGTAGTTGGTGCCGAAATCAAAATGCGTCTCGTCAAGCTCCAGCACGGGCCCGCCCTCCTCGAGCTCATATACACCGCGGGTGTTGCGGAACCCGCCGAGACAGACGAACGGCGCGGATTGGCCACCGACGCCGCCGTACTCGTGGGAGATGAGGCGGATGATATCCGAGTCGAGCGAGCCGAGGCGGGCGGGGTCGTTGACGCAGGCGAGGGCGAGGGCTGGGTCGAGGGGCTCCTCGACCTCCTCGACGCGGCTGACGCCCGCGTCGATGCGCGGGCGGCGCTTGAGCGCGAGGACGGCGCGGGAGGGGGCGAGATCCTGGAGGCCGTAGAGGCGGATGCGGAGGGCGGCGGTGGCGGCGGCGAGGGGGCGCGCGGAGGCGTCAAAGAAGAGGTTGCGCTGGGCGTCGGTGCGGAGGAGGCGGGGGGCGAGGAAGGAGGCGAGGCGGCGGTGGGCGGCGGCGTCGGGGAGGCGGAGCTTGATCTCCACCTCCATGGGGGTGGGGTTGGGGGAGCTAGGGTTTGGGATTGGGGGGGTGGAGGCCGATGCGCTGGGGCTTGGAAAGCGCGGCGTCAGACGGCGGGTGGAGAAGGCGGAGGAGGGGGTTGGATGGCCGGGGCGTTGCAAGCGGTGTGATTTCGGCGGTGGATTTAGCCGCGGCGGCAGCAGCGGCAGCGGCGGCGGAGCGGAGGTGTTCCTCGAGCTCGTCGCGGTCGGAGCTGCGGAGCTCGATGCGGGTAGGTTGCCGGCGTAGCATCGGCTAGACGACCAGGTTGGGCAGCTGGGGTGAGACCGTGAGCGACCGGGAGCGGCTCCTCTAACGTCACGAAGGAAAGTCAGAGTGTGACTTTGCTTCAGCAAACAGGGGAAACGGGGCACCTCCCTCCGAAAAAAATAGAAAAAGAAAAGGAAACAGTACACCCACGTAACCACCCACTTTTTGGAGGGAAAAGGTCCCCGCCTGGGCACACATGCGCGCCAAAATCTTCTTTTCTCTCATTCTTCCCTCCACTTCTTTTCTATTCTGCTGAGAGTGTGTACCTCCTCAACCTCTGTTCTTTTCTCTTGATGGATCGACACAGCAGCATTTCCTGATCAAACACATCACAGATCAATTCTTGGTGAACAATGGAGAACCATGATCCAAACAAGTAAGTAAATTTTAATTTTTCTCAATTGAATTTTTCCATTCTGCTAGAGATTTGCTTAAGTAAACTTTTTGTATGCCTCTGAGTACCAAAATCCACACAATTCTCCAATTTTAATTTATTTCTTGCTTGTTTATTTAATAGGGGGGAGAGAATGCCTAGCTGGAAACCGCAACTTTGGATGAGTCCATGAAGAGCCTACCAAGAACTTTATTTCGCATACCTATGGTGCAGCAAGTCAGTAAGTTGTATACTCCTGCTATATTTGAGGCTTTTCAAGCTGAATATGGGAGATCAATGGCAGCTTGTACGGATAAACTTCCTGCAGATGATGAATATATGGTTAAAATTGGAAGGCTTGTTGATGGGAAGTTCTCCGTCTTTGAAGAAGAACATAAAGTTATTGGAGATAAAAACATACAAACAGCTTCATGTAGTTGTGGTCAGTTTAAGAGAATTGGCATATTGTGTGGTCATGCTCTAAAGGTTCTTGATTTAATGAATATCAAGTTGTTGCCGACACACTATATTATGAAGCGAGGGACAAGAGAAGCACGGTCAGGATCCATCAAAGATTGTCGTGGAAGGACTGTCATTGAAAATCCAAAGTTGGATGCAATCCTCCGATGCAACTATCTTTCCCACAAGTTTTATAACTTGACCACTCTAGCAGCCAGCTCTGAAGAATGTTGTATTTTCATCGAAAATGCTCTTGATAGTGCTAGTAAAGTGGTGAAAGAACGATTGGGTATATGCACAACTAATCCCGAGGAGAGATGTGATCTCCAAGTGACTCCACAAGTATCAAATGAATTGTTGAGTGCTGCACGTCTCAAGAAAAAAGAGGTTGAGAAGAAAAGCTCGAAAAGAAAAAGGGGTTTTCTTGATAGGCAACACAGGATAAAGAGAAAAGCAACATCTGCTCACAAGAAAGAAAAGAAGCCCATGGCAACACAGCCTGATTCGGTAGAGAGTGTTGCCTTAAAAAAATTAGAAACTAAGAATGATCCAACACCAAATGAACCAGGCTCTAAAAAATATGAGTTCATGGGAAGTTTCACTGATCTCTTGACTGCTCCACTTGATCAAGACATGTTCACTAGTTTGTAAAATATGTTGGATGCTACTGTTTTCTATTTCTCTAAGATTCAGAAACATGTACTGAATATCTACTATGCTAGACTGCTACTGGGGCTATTGAACTAGTCTGATTCTTTTGCATTTTCGTTCATTCAGTGTTGTCATCTTGAAGGAATCCAATCAAACTGATTTCTAAACTAACCGAGAGTCTTTACAGTACACAACTTTGCTAGAATTGGGATTATAGTTACCTAATTTCACGAACAAGCAGCAGAGGAGGCGAAGGCGGGGATGGCAGCACGCAGCGGCGCGGGTACTTATCCGCCGGCGACGAAGGCGGGGATGGCAGCACGGCGGTGCAGGCGAGCCGACAACACGCGGTCGACGGAGGTGCCGCCGCGGTGCGTGCGCTTCACCGGCATCTACGGCGGCGCGGACACCAGCACGACGGCGATTCGTTTTAGGCGTCGACGAATCGACGGCAGTACGGGCGCGAGCAGGTCATCGGCGACGAGTCCGTAGAGGACGGAGGCGCAATCGGTGGCGCTGGCTGTTGAGGAATTTAGGCACGCGGCGGAGCGGAGCTTTGCTATTTCCTTTTTTTTTTGAGGGAGGTGCCCCGTTTCCCCTGTTTGCTGAAGCAAAGTCACGCTCTGACTTTCCTTCGTGACGTTAGAGGAGCCGCTCCCTGAGCGACCGAGGGTGCCAAGCAGAAGTAGGGAAATGTGTGGTGGGCGCATCCGTGGGATTTGCAACGGAAAAAGTTCAAAATAAACATGAAGTCGTAGAGGAAAGATAAATTAAACCCTCGACTACAAATAACTGAAATCAGCACTTCCAACTCTCTCGTCCCGGTCTAAATTGAACCCTAGTTTTGCGCATAAAAACACTAATGTGGCATAGTCAACCAGGATTCGTCTGACGGGTGCATGGGCCAGGTGTGCGATCGGGATATATACGTTGGGAGTGTCACGATTGGGGATTTCGCGAAATTAGGGTTAGCAGGGCGACCCCGGAGAGATGCGTGGGCGATTTCTGCGTCGCGGGGTGCACGACGGCGGCGAACGGTGCACTGTCGTGGTCACTGGGCTCTTTTGTTGTTCCCGGCTTCCGCCGAGCCATCGACAGGAGAGGCACGCATGCAAAGTCGCGGGTGTCGTATCGGGGGGCGTTATGGTGTATGAGCCGACACATATGTACCGCTGTGATCCAGAGCGGAAGGCACCAAGATGGATATCATGGAGAAAGCTTAATCCAGGAGGAGATACTATGTGTGGGCTCATGCAATGGTTGGGCCAAATTTTATTGCTCATTCTCATTTGTGTTCTTCCTCTGTTCCTAGCAATGGCCTGATTAGGTTTTCTTTTTGTGCAATTGCATAGCATGGTGGTTGTGGCTTTGTTCAATGGTATGATCCTCCATTGCCAAAGTTTTTTAGTGATTTGATCGGAGATTTGAAAGATGAGGTGTGGAGATTAAAGGCTGAAGGTACTCGGATTGAAGATGGATTTGAAGCTATGGCTAGGCCTATGCCTATGTGTATGCCTGAAGATGTAGCAGGAACTGATATGATGGCTATGAATCTGCGAGAGCAGTTGAGGTTGAAAAATGCAGAATTAGATGCAATGAAGACCAAGTATATGACTGTGATATTTGTTTTCATTGTCTTTGTCCTTTGTTTAGTGCAAGGGAAATTTGTAGTGTACTGAATGTGAAGTTTTATTGTCATCTGACAAGTTGTGTGAGGTTGTAATCTATGAACCGCAATGTGTCTAGTTGTGTGATCTTGCAAGTGTTAGTTGTGTGAACTTGTATGCACTAGCGGTGATTTTGTCTCTTGAAATGTACGAATTTGTGTGCAATGTATACAAATTTGAATGAAATTTGTCATTGTGAACTGAATGAAATATGTATGCACTGGCAATGATGTCCAGTCATTGTGAAAATTGAATGAAATATGTCATTGTGAAGTGAATGCAAAGACTGCAACAACAACTTCATAGTTCGAAAACAAAATTGAAGGAAATGCAATTTGTCTGCATATTACACAGCTTAGGCATCAACAAATAATTGGGATCCATTTTCTTAAATATGATCATGAAAGCACTCACTTCACACACATAAAGTGTTTAACACATGATCATCAAAAGCGTATAAGCTTCAATGCATTGAACTACTTATACATTAGTAGTTGCCACTACAAGTGAAGTATGAGTAAGATGGCCTTACCCTCTTTGCTCCTCTTCCTCTACCTCTTCCTGGAGCTTTTAAGCTGCAGCTCTTGGTGTTGTTACAAGATGAGAAGAACCTGCTGGAGCTATTGGTGTTGGAGCAAGATGCGGACCACATGTTGGAGCAGCTGCAGCTTTGTTCCTAGCTTGTAGTTTTAAACTACTTTGTTTTTGGACCTCTTGGTGTTGGAGCATGAGAGCTAGATGCTCCAGGAACATTGACAGATGAAGTAGTGTCCTGTTGAATAATATAAAATGAGTTCCAATATAAAAAAAACTCCAACGTGTGTGGTGGTTGCCTTGTACTCTCTCTGTTACAAAATATTGGACTTCCATTTATGTAAAGTACCTAGACATGTTTAATGTAGACAAATAGGAGTCAAATATTTTCGAACGAATCGTTTCCTCACTAGTGAGTCCTTGCTCCAAAAAGTGACCACCGTGCAAAAAAACAAAACGCAATGATTGTAGTCTTGTGGCAAAAGATGAGCACAGTGGGTCCTTTCCTAATCTAAAAGAGTTGATACGACGCTATGTCGGTCCATTAGCATGGTTCTAGGGCCAATCCTCTTTGACTAGATGTGGGCAGGTGTCAGCCAACTAGTAGTTGTGCATGCGCAACCCATGTATTCTTTGCTTTGCAGTTTTTCAAAAGATGTTTAAAACCAAATGGTTAATATATTTTTTCAGAAATGGAGGTCTACCCTTAACCTCTGCATCAAAATGATGCACACAGTCGGTATTATTAAATGATAGAACAGAAATCACCATGTCTTACAGGAAGATACCACAATCAACTAGACCTGAATCCACCAACATAGTGACAGCTCACTACCTACAATCCTGATGAAGGGGGTGGACAATCAAAGAGTCGATGCTCTGAGACCCCACCAATGCGCATCATCAAAGAAACCGAAGGCCTTACCATGTCGCTCGATAGAGAACAAGGGGCACAATCAGTCCAACACTCCGCAATGCATATCGACATACACACTCTGAAAGTTGTTGCCGCCGTCTTCCGCTCACCTGTTTTCAGGACGGCAATCAAAGCATCCACCAAGTCAGACCTGTCGTCGATACCACCATGGCAGCAGACAACACCACCACCCTGCGCGTGTCCATCATCCCGCGTCCAACACCGAGACCCCACAGGACCAAGCTGTCGAGAACCGCCGTCGTCGATGCAGTAGAAGAGACACCGCTTCCTCTCCAAGACCCTCCAGCCACTGCTCCAAAACGACGCCCTCAAGAGGGAGAGCGACACCGATGGAGTCACCATCATCCATTCCGGGAAGCCCATATTTAGGGTTTCCCCCGGAGCAGGCCGAAGCGAGGTAGCATGTCGACGTTGCCATTGTCGTGTAGACCACCGTGGAACCTGCATCCACCACCGTACTCATCCTCTGGTCCCTTCGACCAGTGCACTCCTCCAAGGATGATGCCCCCAAGGAGGTAACGACGTAAGCACCGCCATAATCCGATCCACGGATCTAGGGTTTCCCCCATAGGTGACGGGAAGAATCGTGGGGCTTCCTCGATGACGCCTTAGAGAAGGGAACGACATTCAAGATGCCGCCATCACCGGCTCCGAGCATGATCGGAAGCAAGGTTTTCACCCAGGAACCATCACGCTCCATCCACGTCAAAAGCGCTGGATCGACCACCTTTAGGATCCGCCAACCGCGAGCACCGACGCACCGGCCATCGCTGGAGTGCACCGAAGGAGGACGTCGGAGACAACCCACATAGGGGAGCCGCCAACAGCCTCATATCCTTGACGATCGTGAATCCCTGCCAGCCACACCGCCTAGAGTCCGCGCCGCGCCCCAGCCTCGTCGGAGTCGCCGTAGTGCGCCGGATATAGGAGACAGTCCCACGGAGGGGTGCCGCCGGCAGCCAGATCCTCAACGACGTGAATCCCCTCCTCCATGCCGCCCAAATGTCGTTCCCGATGAACGGCGTGGCAACGACGACGGACACCCACCTCCAGCGCCTCCTCGCTGCTCGTCCAAAGGGCGGAAGGAAGCCTCGCCGTCGCCTTCATAGGCGCCGCCCAGGCAGAGCCTGGCGAGGCCTCGGGCGACGGCGAGGAGAGGGGCGGTGGGGGGAACTAGAGGCGGCGGGAGTGGAGACCCCCGAGTCGCCTACCAATGGTTAAATACTTTATAGTTTTGGAAGCAGAGGGGAGATAATATCTTATAGATCTCCCTAGTTTTATAAAAACTTTATTTCGAACATGTATCCTTTTTCTTGAACTAGGGTTCTTAAGTCTTTTGCTAAATCTAAACTTGAAATAAGAGGTGGTAAAGATAGAGTATAGAGAATACCTTACTACTTGTTTGTCAAGACATGTCTACAAAATTCATCAATTCAGTCAGGCCTAGCCCACAAAATTAGGGAGTTTTTTTTTTGGATGATATAAAGTAATTTTAAATTTATATAAAAGTTAGAAATTATAATTTTTATTCATGCTAGTTTTGACTTTTTTCTCAATGCTCCTTTTGAATTTGGGCATGGCGCATCTAAAACATGCGGTACCACCGGATATTGCTTCCTCCACGGTCCACCAGGTCTTGGATCGCATCATGGACGAAGCGCGCAGATGGTCGGCTGCTGGCCTACGCCCAATATCAAAGATCTTCCAGCCTCCTTGAAGCTATGTGGGACCTGTTGTCGCGCCAAAATGATGTGGATCTACGTCTTTGCATTGTTCTTTTTTTCTTTTCTACTTTTTGACAAAAAAAAATGTGAACTACATCTATTACAAAAGTTCACAAGAAGTATGAAACATCTTAAACATAATAAAAATTACATCTAAATTCTTGGACCACTTATTGAACACTATCGCTAACTCCTACCGGAGATGGACTGGCGTTGTTGATGATAGTGAGGAAGTCGTCATGCATGTGCTGGCCCGTAAGGACTAGTGTCCAAAATCCGAAGTCTCGACGGTGAACACTTAATTGGTCTGAATATTTTGACATCAAATTTGTAATGCATTTAGATGGTAGACTAGACAAGCTTCACCACTCCATGGGAGCTGCGACTAGACGATTTCCCGCCCTCCTCAATGCCAACGTGAGGTTTTTGCCGATGAGGTCGATGGGAAGACGGGCATACCTGACTCCTGGCCGCACATCGTCACCATAACGTCGTCGACTGTTAGGGACCTTACTACAACGCCGAGTGTAGGTCCGAGCCCCCTTCCCCCTCCCAGCACCAGAGTAGAAAACTGAAAAGGCATAGACCAATTTATTCACGTTTAGATACGGGCCAGATAGCAGCGACAGCTAGGGGGAACCCTAGATTGTTGCCTTCTTCTTAAACATTTAGGTCTTCTGTCGGTTAGTTGTGGATCTACTTGCTTCCAAGAATTCAATTGTGTATGTTCCCGTGGTATATATTTAAAAATGATAGTCCTAAGAGCATCTCCACTCGACCCCCGGGCGATTTTTTCGGTGCCGGCAGTTTCAAAAATTCCCAGTCGCACCCCTTAGGACGCCGGATTGTGCCAAAAAACATTCGGCGTTGCTAGGCCAAACCCAGCGCCACGGGGTCACTTGGGGGGGGGAAATCGCAGCGTGGGCCAGCCCTGTCAGGCGGGAATCGACTTTTCCTCCTTATTCAGTCACCCACGTGCCAAAGGAGAGCCATTCCCCCTACCCACCATGCCGACCTTGGTGAGCCCCTCCGGCCACCGCCGCTATTAATTCCGCCGCTAGAAGGGCCTCTGGCCACAGCAAAACAAAGCCCTCGCTCCTCCTCCACGCCCACGCCCCTTCTCCCTCTTTCTAGGCGAGCCGTCGGCGGAAACGGGAAGCTGCCTACAGCCTCCGGCCACCAAAGCCCGCGAGGTGTTCGGCCATTTACCTCCTTAGGCGATGGACTCAAACGATGAGGAGTTGATCGCTGAATTGCTAGCAAAAGAAGTCGACATCGTCGTCGACGATGAGGAACACTTGTTGATGCTCGCGGCGCTGGTCGGGATGCTCGCGGAGAATGCAAAGCCTCGGCGAGGTGGCTCGGCTCCTGGCCGGCGAAAGAGCAAAGCACGGTAGTGTGCGAAGGGCTACTTCATGTTGTACGCTGACAACTTCGCCGATAATCCAATCCATTGCGACATAGTGTTCCGGCGCCATTTCAGGATGAACCGGAAGCTCTTCCCCGAGATTATGCATGGCTCCGGGAGTACGATGACTACTTCATTTGCAAGAAGGATTGCACTAGTTTGGTTGGATTCTTCTCACTCCATAAGTGCACGGTGGCCATGAGGATGCTTGCATACAGAGCTCCCGGTGATTCACAAGATGACTACTTGGGCATGGCTCCACCGCCATTCAGTGCTTATACAAGTTTGAAATGCGGTGGTGGCAGTGTTTCGACCAAAGTACATGAGGAAATCCAATGCTGAAGACACTACTCGGACCCTAGCAGAGAATGAAGCAAGAGGATTCCCCTGTATGCTTGGAAGCATAGAATGTATGCATTGGAGCTGGAAGAACCATCCTTTTGCTTGGAAAGGAATGTACAAAGGTGAGAAAGGATCTTGTAGTGTGGTGTTCGAGGCAGTCGCAACAAAGGATTATTTGACAATGCTTCTTTGGAATGCCAGGAACTCACAATGACATCAACGTCCTGCACTGCTCTCCTTTCTTTGGCAGGCTTGTGGAAGACCATGCTCCTCCGGTGAATTTTGAGGTCAATGGGCACCAGTATAACAAGGGATACTATCTAGAAGATGGAATCTATCTCAAGTGGGAAACATTTCTGAAGACCATCTCAAACCCCGTACCAGGAGGACAGAATTCTAGGTTTGGAACATGCCAGGAGGCTTGCAGAAAGGATATAGAGCGAGCATTTGGTGTGCTACAATATCGTTTTGACATTGTCTGATACCCGACTCTAGCCTGGTCGAAAGATCAGATGTGGTCGGTGATGAATGCTTGCGTGATCTTGCATAACATGATCATCGAGAACGAAAAGAATGATCCACTGATTGACACTGAACCATATTTCAGACAGAGTCCTCTTGCAGTTGTCGATCACTAGGTGCATGCAGTAACATGGACTGGCTCCCTCACCGTGCGTTTGCAGATACGCGACCCGACGAAGCATCAACGACTGCAGGATGATCTAGTGGAGCATCTATGGAGATGCAAGGGCAACACATACTTTCATGTGTTTTAGTTTGTATTCAAAACTTGTTAAATTATGAACTTTCTTTGTTGAACTATTTGATTTCTATTGATTTATGTGATAACTATGTGTGATAATATATGTGGCGTTGAATTTTGTGCCGAAATGTGCCTTTTTGTGCCAGATTGTGCCGAATCAAGACCCTCAATTCGCAGAGTGAAAAGCCTATTATTCGCCTCTCCTCTCAAGCTTGCCGAATTAAGCCGAATCATGCCCAAAACTGCCGAATTCATGTCGAATCATTCAAAATTGGGCCCAGACCAGGATATTCCTTCGGCGGGCTAGGGGCTTCATGAGTGGGAACCAGCTGAATGGACAACGATGTCGCTTAGAGGGGGGGTGAATAGGCGATAAAAACTTTTCCAGTTAAGGCTTGCTAAATGCAGAAATAAACTAGGTGTTCAAAATAACGAGCACACAACCTAAATATTCTAGGGTCAACAAGGTGCATCAACAACTTATGCTAACCAAGACAAGTAACAGGGTGATAGCAAGATATAACTTCAAGAACGAAGTCTATCACAATGTTAATTGCATCAGTAAAAAAGCTCGTGTATAGAAATAACTGAGACACATGAAGACGATGATGTATTCCCGAGTTCCTCTCACAAGGGGAGTACGTCTTGTTGGAGGGGTGTGAGCTCGCCACAAGAGGCCTACTCAACGCCACAAAGGCCTCACCCTATTCTCCAATGAACCTCGCCACAAAGGCCTAATTCACCTTCCACTATTGGCAATATACAAACTCGAGGCACACATCCACAACTAAATTGAAAGCTCTCGATGTCATCACAATCTTGGCACACACATCCACAAGTCGTGTAGGGTCCAAAACCCAAGAGTAACAAGCGCACAGACTTTCACTTCCATGAATCCTCGTGGAGAGAGCAAACCGATGCAACCGATGCAAATGGCAAGAGCACAAGTGCTCAAATCCTTCACTCTCAAATTCCAACAAAGCAACAAATGCTTATGGGGGAATAAGGGAGGACGAACAATGGAGGAAAAACACAAAGAACTCCAAGGTCTAGATCCACTAAGTTCTACTCACTAAGAGGAGAGATGGATTGGTGGAAATGTGGATATATATATCTCCTCTAACTTCTCCCTCAAAGATATGCGAAAATCATTGGAGGGGTTGATAGAGGGGCAAGGTTTCTAAGGTCAACATGGTGAGGAGAGAGAGGAAAAACGTTTTTGGCAGCCTTAGGGTCAAGGGGGAAGAAGACTCCCTTAAATAGGTGACCCAAAATAAGACCGTTATGTGAAAATCGCGCCCAGCAACGGTACTACCGCTGGACCAAAAACACCAAAACGGTCGATACAAAAACGATCATAACTTTTTCATCCGGACTCCGTTTTTTATGATCTTGGGCTCATTGAAATCGCAACAACAATATATACAAGATTATGAATAGAAACATAATTGTACAACAATGAAAATTAAAACCAAATGGGGAAAGGTAAGATCTCTCTAAAAAGGACCAACCAGGAAAACCTTCAACATCAAAAACTCAATAAGTGTTTCGTGTGAAAACCGTTTTTGATGAACTTGGGATTGTCATGAAGATCACAACAAGCAACCCAAAACCATAGAGATAAAAGCCAAATAAGAACCAAGAAAGATGATATGCAATATTGCAAAGGTTTGAGCTCTCCACAACGATTCGATCAAGTTACTCACTTGAGAGCCCCTCTTGATAGTACGACTATCGATCCTATAACCCGGTCTCCCCAAAAGTATGAGACCGGTAAAATATAAAACCTATCAAGATTATATCTTTGCCTTGGTCATTCCACTTGAGCTAGATGATGACGATCTTGACTCTCTCAAGTTGGATCCTCTTTCTTGATCGTGCTAGCTAGCACTTGCTCCGCTTGATGAAGACTTGCAAATTGCTCCCCATAAACCATTATGGGAGAGAACATTTTCGGCACATCTTCAAAAGTCCACATTCTCCAAAAGGGTGACAAGCATCAAGCATAGGATTTCTTCGAGATGCTTCTGAAAGTACACAAAGGTCAACTAGAGGGGGGGGCTGAATAGGTGACCTACAAATTTTAATCCTTTTTTTAATTTTAGTGGCGTTTAGGAAGCAAATAACTTGGTTATCTAGATGTGCAACTAAGTAGACACCCTATGTGACAAGTAACGAGTATGCAACGGAAGTAAATGCAAGGCACAAGATAACCACAAGTGAAAACACGGAGACAAGGATATGTTTCCCGTAGTTCCTTCTTAAAAGAAGTACGTCTACATTGGAGAGGTGAGGAGCCACCTAGCCGCTCCTTAATAGCATGGATGTGCACACCTTGTTCTCCTTGAGCTTCTCCGGTGAGATAGATTCTCGTTTCCACTATGAGGTCGACTTGAAGGCGTTGACCAAACATTTACAAGTGATTGAGGCTACTCCACAAGTGAGATGGAGGCCCTAAACAATCCGAAGCTTCTTGCTACAAGGTGGAAGCTTCAAGCACTAGGGTTTCCCTTGGATGACAAGGCAACCAAGAGATTACAAGATCCCAAGAGGTATGGTGTGGGAACACAATTTTTGGCTTGGTAGAAAGGTAGATCTAGGCCTCCTCCATGATATCCTTGAAGGGCATCGATTTTGGTTGGAGGAGGAGGGAGATCGGGGCGTTTTGAGCTCTTGAACAATAGAGGAGAGAGAGGAATTGACGAACTAGCTGTCTAGAGGAATATTCCGGGGTTAGCACCGGAAATTTCCAGTGCAGCAAGGCCGGGTATATGAAATATCCGGGGGGCGGAATTTTGAATATTCCGAGGCCGAAAAATTCCAGCCAATATTCCGCCCCCATCTCTGCGCGCGGGCAGCAGCACCACGCTGAAATTCTGCTAAGGACCAGGCCGGATATTTGAAATATCCGGGGGGGGGGGTGGGATTTTTGAATAATCTGGGGCCGGGAATTTCCGGCCAATAGTCCGCCCCCATCTCTACGCACGGGCACATGTGAAATCTCCAAAAACTGCTAAGGACCAGAGGGCCGGAAATTTGCGCCGGAATATTTCGGGCAAATATCGGTCCCACCTTTTGTGCGCGGGCAGTTGGAGAAAGACACTTAGTCGTTTGAAGAAGCCAGAGGGGCCGGAATATTCCGGTGAAGGGCCGGATATTCCGCCCTATATTCACAGGAAATTCCGGGGCCAACACCTGAAAAATCCGGTTGCAATATAGATCATTTTCAGAAATCCTCTTTGAACTTTTTAAGAGCATTATCAATAATCTTCTGAGAGTCCAGGTGTAGACACTTAAACAACATTGTTAGAGAGAGGATACCCGCGTTGTTATCATCGCCAAAATCATTAGAGGGATAATGAGCTTTCAATCTCCCCCTTTTTGGTGAGTGATGACAACACGGGTATTTGCATGGGGATAATCTAACAATGCGATAGAAAGTTGTCGGATATATACCAATTAGGGGTATATCAGATGGTGTCCTAAAGTTACGGATTACCAGGGTAGCCTAAATGGTAATGGATTACGGTCCATTAGGCGGCCCAGTAAGCTGACGCGCAGAAGCCGGATTCTAGAAGAACCCGGACCACGGTCCACATGGTACGGCTTGGAGTAGAAGGCGGATTCTTGCCTTCCAAGATAGAACTTACCGTAGTCTTCTAGGTTTCCTATTCTGTAAGCCCTAACCCGGCTATTATATAAAGCCGGACGGGAGATAAGAAAGATATATTCAATAAGCTAGAGGCTAACTCGCCGAGAGGTTGATCCTCGTCGAGTAGCTAAACCTAACTCACATTGTACTTTGTATACTTTAGGCTTCAGCCCTGATTTGGTGAGATTGCAGGAGTAGCAATGCCGCCTAGTTGCGACGTACCGAACCTGGGTAAAACCTTGGTGTCATTGTTCGTCATACGACCACGTCCCTCAACATCTCTATCGGTAGTCTTATGGCACCCCCGTCTATGAATTCTACTACGATGTCTCGACAAAATTAAACATCACAGATAGCATATATAGGAGACATGCCTCCTAATAATATAAGTTCACACAAACAAATCCACGAATAACGAGCACGATGAAACAAAGTTCAAAAAAAAACGCATGAAGAGATAAAAAAACGATAAAGAACAAAGCCCACCCTAGCAAATCCCCACGATCACTAGATCTTTGTAGCATCCCAACTTTTAATAAAGATGGAATACCTGTGTTATTGTGCTAGTCCCTGGATCAATTGCTAGCACCACAGTACAAAATGAAATATCATGCAAATGCATCAAATTCTATTACATCGCATGATCCAGTCTTTACAAAATAGTATTACAACTTGCATAGTCTTAGAAGACTAGCAGAAAAGAAAGAAATACAGCGGAAAACATAGTACAACATTGAGCCCATCTTCTTCATGTGCCACAGGCAAAACATGTTGGCGATAGTCTCGAGATCCTAAACGAAATCCTCACTCGTCTTCAGAAATATCTGCAATATGGAATATGCAGCCACAAGGGAGTCAATACAATTTAATGTATTGGCAAGTAACACTATGGTGGATATAAATGGCAAGACTAATACTGCATGCTTATTTGGCTGAGTGGAGTTTTGGCTAAGTTTGCATAAAGCCAGTTTTCTCCTATCACTTTTGTAAAACAAACTTTTCTTTTCAAAAGGGTGGCAACATTGGATTAAGATCCAAGCACCACAATACTGTTCACTTGGTCAAAATTTTACTTATTGAAATTGATGATGAGATTCTTCCGTCAATCCTTGTCCAGCTGCTCATAGTTGTCCATAACCGGGGACACGGCTAAGATCTTAGTTTGTTGACTCTGCAGAGGTTGTGCACTTTCACCCTTTGTCTTCAATTAGCCCAAACATCCTATACACCCGGAGTGCATCATGGAAAGGAGAGAATTGAGACGAGATCTTTCAGAAGAAGAAGTCCAAACCCACCGGCAAGACCCGTTCCACCTATAATTTTGCTACATCTGCTTGTCAAGCCTGGGCTGAACCCTCACAACTTAATTGATCAAGACAGAGCCCATATTGTCAAAAGGCTGCACGGGAAGCTACTAGATTTAGAGGGACATAGTAATCTCTTTGTTCCTGGGTGGCCATCCTCAAGTGACAACCTCAAGTGGAATAACCCTTAGACAAGGGCCCTGAGGCAACACTCAACATAAACCAGTCTTACCACTTCCACCCAGGTGGTTCATTCATTAGTTATACTTAGAATTTTTCCTCAACATCTAGTAAAACAAATTTTGTAGCATGGCAAAGCATCTAAAAGTACCAAGGCATCAAAATAACCAGGTATAAGGATGGCTACACACTACTAGGATTTAGCATAGCATAATATAACTTAGTAAAATTTCCTATCAATGCATACTACTCAAACTCAACTAATGCATATAGAAAATAATGGGTAGTTGATGATGTGTTACTTGCCTTGTTGAAGTTGGTGAAGATATCACACTCTCTTCACAAAAGATCGTTGCTCTCCGTACAATCTATTCATTGAAAACATAATAACAAAATAAACAAGCATCCTAGCAATCAAACACATAGGTGGAGAAAGCAAACAGAGCAATTAACATAACAAAGGAGTTGGACCAAGTTGGCTAGGGAAAGGTCAAGATTTGAGTTCAATACTTGTTAAGGAAATTCCAATGGTTTACTTGGGAAGGACTAGGTTGAGTTTGATGTGATCTAACTTTATTATAACCATACTTGTCGAGGAAGTTCCAAGAGTTCACTAATAATAAACATATTACTTCTTCAACTAAAGTAATACATGCAAACACTTGGTCATATTCACCTTCAAAAATATTTGAGTGACTATGTTAGTATTTTCCATTGTGGTTAGGGTAGGTCTACTAACTTCATCATCAAAGGAAAAATATTACTAAGTCTTGGGTTTTCCATTTGGGTCAATGGTTGGACAAAAGCAACTTGTTATTCTTCAACTTGTGTGAATTGCTTCTAGACCTCATGTGATTGCCTTCTTGAAGATCATCATCATGCCATCTAAATTGTTTCCTTCCTTGGTGTGGTTCTTCTCTTGGTCTTGATAGTCTTCATGGTTTTACTTCACTATTTGGTTTGGGTATGGGATGGGCACAAATACTACGAAGTAAATTTGAAAGAAAATTTAAGAAGAAGGATAGAAAGAGAGAGGGAGGTGTTTTCTTCTGAATTTCTTCACACTTGTACTTTCTGGAGTTTCTTCTAGTTGATGTGGAGTCTAAGCACTTCCTTCATTTTCTTCAATAATATTCCTCATATCTCTACATGTTGACACCAAGTTGAAAATGCAGTCCCTCCTTGTGCTTGAGTCTTGTTTTCCATTTTGCTAACTTGATGAATTTCTTGAAGCAAGAATAGGAGAGTGGAGAAGTATATAGAAAACTATTGTACTAGTGTTTTTAGGTTCTTTTGTTGGCTAAGTATAAGTTTAAACTTCACTAAGGACTTAGCTTTGGTTTCAAATAGCCATACACACATTCCTAAGTCATTTTCAATATGGTGTGAAACATGTGTGTGATAACTTGGCCTAAAATACATGGGTATGGCTCATATGTGTCCAAAATTTTATGGCACTGGTTTCTATGGATTAAGGTTTCCATATGGAGCAACATTGCTTAAGAAAACATATTAAAATTATTTATAGAATTTAAACTAAGTCAAATTTGCTCAAATGGCCATTTAATTCTAAAATCAATTTTAGTATGTTCAATTTTTATTTTGGGACAGAGTATATGAAAGTACACATCCTAAGGTTTCCAAATATATTTTATTTACAATTTTTGGATTTGTAGAATTTGAATTATGCCAAATTTCATCAAACAAGCATATTTGAATTTGAACAAATTTAAGTTTGTCAAATTTGAATTTGGCCAGTGCCAAAAGTTTCTAAATGTTCTGGTGATTTCAAAAAGTCCGAGATTGCTAAATTTGGCTTCATGGATCAAAAGTTATGATGGTTCAAAGGTGCAGGGGTGTTTCTGCAAAGTTGACAATTAATTCTAGCGGGAGAAAAATTCAAATAAGGCTGGGCCACGTGGAGGATCCTGATTGGGCGAGGCTGATGACTGGGCTGCTACGTGGCACACGCTGACGTGGATAAGTGAATCGATCCGGGACGTTGGATCTCGATCTAACGGGGGCTTACCCCTTCGATAAGTGATTCTATTAGGGCCGCACGATCAAGATCTAACGGCGAAGATTTGAAGAGAGGGAGCTAGGGTTACCTCCCGCCGGATTTCTTCGCCGGAAATGGAGTGGGCGGTGGCGCTGGCGGTCGGAAAACAGAGGCGATGGCGCTCCGGTGGTCTTCGGGCTCGATGGGGACCACTCCGAGAATCAGCACGACTTGCTGAAACTGATGGTGCCCCCGGTGAGTCTTCTGGGGCTCCGTAACTACGGCGTCGATATGGCCCGAGGCGGCCGTGCTCCGGCGAGCTCTTCCTCGTCGCTACGGCCACGGAAACAAAACCAATAGAGCGTTAGTAAGTGCTACGGGACTTGGGCAACAAAATAAAACCAACGGGGGCGTCGGGAACCTTCTCAGTTGGCCGCAAAGGACGACGAACGGCGGCGGAGTTGTAGATCTCCGGCGAGCAATATTTGCGGAATGGTTGCA
The DNA here is from genome assembly GCA_028641055.1 of Alopecurus myosuroides. Taxonomy (NCBI): domain Eukaryota; kingdom Viridiplantae; phylum Streptophyta; class Magnoliopsida; order Poales; family Poaceae; genus Alopecurus; species Alopecurus myosuroides. The sequence continues at coordinate 235,758,186 of CM054058.1, read as the reverse complement.
CGATTTTGTGGGGAATCAGAGGGGAAATGATGTAGGGGAGAAGGGCTATAAGGTGGAGGTAACGGGGCAATTAATCCCGCACTTAAACGGGTGAATTCAATCGGATTGATTTCGGTAAGAAACGGTAGAACATAAACAACCCGAGCTTGATGACGAGGTGATGTCATCGCTCACGTCAGCATTTTTTTTCCTGTTTTCTTCTTTATTTAATATCTTCTGTTTTATAATTCCTATTCACCTCAAATAAATTTCTAAAATCTTTAAATATTAATACCTTTCAGATTATAACATTTTTGTAACCTTTTCAACACATTTGAAATTTCATATTTTGCAATTATAAATAAATCATTAATAGTACTTAATATCATTTTATATAGAAAATAGCAATTAATTTGTAATAAGGTTTTATAAAATTACAGAAACCTTGTTATTGTCAAATATTGTTTTTCAAAAACATTTCAACTTGTTTTCATATTTTTATAGCTTTAAAATATGAGAAAACATTAATAGCAAATTTATACAAAACAAGGATTTTAAAATAGAAATATGATTTAAATGATTTGAGAAATATTTCCATGGTTCAAGTATTGTTTTCTAGGACCTTTTAAAACATTTCATACATTATAAATTTCAACATACTTGAAAAATCACTAGTAGTAACCTTTTGTTATATTCAAAATAGAGAATTATTTAATAAATTTTGAAATGGGGTTTAGTAAAAGTAGAAAGGTTTTCCCAAATGAAAACATTGTTTTCTCAAAGTATCTTACTTGTTTTCATAAACAATTTATTTCTATAGCACTATATTATTTTGTTGATTGACATAACACTTGGAAAACAAGGATCCAACTTATATCCATTTTGGGGTTATCAATAATAGTGAAACCCTTTTGAGACAAGAAGAAAATATTAGAGATAACAATTCTCTAGTTTTTATATATCAAAAAATATTTTCAAGATCATAATTGGGTTGAAAACATGTTTGGTGTAAGGGTTTGCTTAAGAAGAAATACTTTCTTTATGTAGAAATATTTATTTTGAAATGACTTTAGGGTTTATGGAATAGAGGTATATTGGATTTTCATTTCCAAAACATTAGAACATGTATTGTTTTCTTTTGTTTCTTGCATCTTATTTGATTTTTGGTGACTTGCATAACATGAAAACAAAAAGTTTCAATTTTTAGTGATTTTTGGACTTTCCAAAAATCAGGGATGTTACAGACTACCACCCTTAAAAGAAATCTCGTCCCGAGATTTGGGAAGGTTAGAAAGAAAGATTTGGGTAACTGGATTCCAAAACAACTGGGTGGGCTACCACCCTTAAAAGAAACTTTTGTGGGTAGTCTATTTTCATTAGATTAGAGTGTAGATTTATTTGAGATTGGCTTGAGTAGAACTTTCCTTTGTGGTAGAGGTGTAGACCAACATAGGTATGTTGAACTACCTTTGACACTGAGGGGTCACTCTTTGGGTCAATCAGAAGTCTTTGGGTTCCTCTCAACTTGGTCTTTTGATATTCTTGACAATCTTCCATCTTGTTGTTGTCATCCTTTAAGGCAACATCATGCTATTTCTAAACAAACTCTCATGTAACACAAACTGGGTAGTTGTGTTTCTTCATTACTTCTTCTCTTGGTGTAGTTGGCTCTGAAATCTTCATAGCTCATGCAACTTGGGGTTCACTTGTCTTCTTCACTTGTTGATAGGCTGGATACTCCTTATTAGGTAGTTGGCATTGATCATGGATGTGATTGTTCCTTCACACAGAAGAAATAAATTTGATACTAGCATTCCTCAAATGGGATGGCTTGTGTCTCAATAGGGTAAAGGTTGTATGATTCCAATGGTTCTCACTAGGGTTGGTGAATGAGTATGGTGTTGGGTTTGGTCTAGTAGGGATGAGTAGAGATTTAGAAAGATGGCTAAGGAAGGTTCTTATCCAAAATAGCAGATCAAGGAAACTCATCTTACAAACAACACATAACAAACAATCTTCACACCAAACAACAAGGTTTTATAAAAAAACTAATATTGTCATACCACACTCATTGGTATGATCAATACTCTAACACATTAACGTTGTTCTAACAAAGTAACTATATTGGTGGTCTCATCTATATCTTCTTGAGTTTCTTCAAAAATCTTCTCTCAATATCTTGGGGTGTTCTTGATTGTTGTGAAGTCTATGTTTTTCTTCAAATTCTTCAAAAATCTTGAGTGTAGGTCTTCATGTGGTGAAAATACTTCTTGCACTTCTTGGTATGGTCATCAACAATCTTGCCTTGATGGTATTCAAGAAGTAGGTCATCTAGAAAATTTTGAAGGTGAATAATAGATGAGATGATATGAGAATAATTAAGATGATTGTTTTGTTTATAGAAAGTTTGAACATAGAATTTTTTTTTTTCAATCCTAGGGTATTTTCCAAACTTAGGGTCTCGAATTCTACAGGCAACACAATGCTCTGATACCATTTTGTAGCATCCCAACTTTTAATAAAGATGGAATACCTGTGTTATTGTGCTAGTCCCTGGATCAATTGCTAGCACCACAGTAAAAAATGAAATATCATGCAAATGCATCAAATTCTATTACATCGCATGATCCAGTCTTTACAAAATAGTATTACAACTTGCATAGTCTTAGAAGACTAGCAGAAAAGAAAGAAATACAGCGGAAAACATAGTACAACATTGAGCCCATCTTCTTCATGTGCCACAGGCAAAACATGTTGGCGATAGTCTCGAGATCCTAAACGAAATCCTCACTCGTCTTCAGAAATATCTGCAATATGGAATATGCAGCCACAAGGGAGTCAATACAATTTAATGTATTGGCAAGTAACACTATGGTGGATATAAATGCCAAGACTAATACTACATGCTTATTTGGCTGAGTGGAGTTTTGGCTAAGTTTGCATAAAGACAGTTTTCTCCTATCACTTTTGTAAAACAAACTTTTCTTTTCAAAAGGGTGGCAACATTGGATTAAGATCCAAGCACCACAATACTGTTCACTTGGTCAAAATTTTACTTATTGAAATTGATGATGAGATTCTTCCGTCAATCCTTGTCCAGCTGCTCATAGTTGTCCATAACCGGGGACACGGCTAAGATCTTAGTTTGTTGACTCTGCAGAGGTTGTGCACTTTCACCCTTTGTCTTCAATTAGCCCAAACATCCTATACACCCGGAGTGCATCATGGAAAGGAGAGAATTGAGACGAGATCTTTCAGAAGAAGAAGTCCAAACCCACCGGCAAGACCCGTTCCACCTATAATTTTGCTACATCTGCTTGTCAAGCCTGGGCTGAACCCTCACAACTTAATTGATCAAGACAGAGCCCATATTGTCAAAAGGCTGCACGGGAAGCTACTAGATTTAGAGGGACATAGTAATCTCTTTGTTCCTGGGTGGCCATCCTCAAGTGACAACCTCAAGTGGAATAACCCTTAGACAAGGGCCCTGAGGCAACACTCAACATAAACCAGTCTTACCACTTCCACCCAGGTGGTTCATTCATTAGTTATACTTAGAATTTTTCCTCAACATCTAGTAAAACAAATTTTGTAGCATGGCAAAGCATCTAAAAGTACCAAGGCATCAAAATAACCAGGTATAAGGATGGCTACACACTACTAGGATTTAGCATAGCATAATATAACTTAGTAAAATTTCCTATCAATGCATACTACTCAAACTCAACTAATGCATATAGAAAATAATGGGTAGTTGATGATATGTTACTTGCCTTGTTGAAGTTGGTGAAGATATCACACTCTCTTCACAAAAGATCGTTGCTCTCCGTACAATCTATTCATTGAAAACATAATAACAAAATAAACAAGCATCCTAGCAATCAAACACATAGGTGGAGAAAGCAAACAGAGCAATTAACATAACAAAGGAGTTGGACCAAGTTGGCTAGGGAAAGGTCAAGATTTGAGTTCAATACTTGTTAAGGAAATTCCAATGGTTTACTTGGGAAGGACTAGGTTGAGTTTGATGTGATCTAACTTTATTATAACCATACTTGTCGAGGAAGTTCCAAGAGTTCACTAATAATAAACATATTACTTCTTCAACTAAAGTAATACATGCAAACACTTGGTCATATTCACCTTCAAAAATATTTGAGTGACTATGTTAGTATTTTCCATTGTGGTTAGGGTAGGTCTACTAACTTCATCATCAAAGGAAAAATATTACTAAGTCTTGGGTTTTCCATTTGGGTCAATGGTTGGACAAAAGCAACTTGTTATTCTTCAACTTGTGTGAATTGCTTCTAGACCTCATGTGATTGCCTTCTTGAAGATCATCATCATGCCATCTAAATTGTTTCCTTCCTTGGTGTGGTTCTTCTCTTGGTCTTGATAGTCTTCATGGTTTTACTTCACTATTTGGTTTGGGTATGGGATGGGCACAAATACTACGAAGTAAATTTGAAAGAAAATTTAAGAAGAAGGATAGAAAGAGAGAGGGAGGTGTTTTCTTCTGAATTTCTTCACACTTGTACTTTCTGGAGTTTCTTCTAGTTGATGTGGAGTCTAAGCACTTCCTTCATTTTCTTCAATAATATTCCTCATATCTCTACATGTTGACACCAAGTTGAAAATGCAGTCCCTCCTTGTGCTTGAGTCTTGTTTTCCATTTTGCTAACTTGATGAATTTCTTGAAGCAAGAATAGGAGAGTGGAGAAGTATATAGAAAACTATTGTACTAGTGTTTTTAGGTTCTTTTGTTGGCTAAGTATAAGTTTAAACTTCACTAAGGACTTAGCTTTGGTTTCAAATAGCCATACACACATTCCTAAGTCATTTTCAATATGGTGTGAAACATGTGTGTGATAACTTGGCCTAAAATACATGGGTATGGCTCATATGTGTCCAAAATTTTATGGCACTGGTTTCTATGGATTAAGGTTGCCATATGGAGCAACATTGCTTAAGAAAACATATTAAAATTATTTATAGAATTTAAACTAAGTCAAATTTGCTCAAATGGCCATTTAATTCTAAAATCAATTTTAGTATGTTCAATTTTTATTTTGGGACAGAGTATATGAAAGTACACATCCTAAGGTTTCCAAATATATTTTATTTACAATTTTTGGATTTGTAGAATTTGAATTATGCCAAATTTCATCAAACAAGCATATTTGAATTTGAACAAATTTAAGTTTGTCAAATTTGAATTTGGCCAGTGCCAAAAGTTTCTAAATGTTCTGGTGATTTCAAAAAGTCCGAGATTGCTAAATTTGGCTTCATGGATCAAAAGTTATGATGGTTCAAAGGTGCAGGGGTGTTTCTGCAAAGTTGACAATTAATTCTAGCGGGAGAAAAATTCAAATAAGGCTGGGCCACGTGGAGGATCCTGATTGGGCGAGGCTGATGACTGGGCTTCTACGTGGCACACGCTGACGTGGATAAGTGAATCGATCCGGGACGTTGGATCTCGATCTAACGGGGGCTTACCCCTTCGATAAGTGATTCTATTAGGGCCGCACGATCAAGATCTAACGGCGAAGATTTGAAGAGAGGGAGCTAGGGTTACCTCCCGCCGGATTTCTTCGCCGGAAATGGAGTGGGCGGTGGCGCTGGCGGTCGGAAAACAGAGGCGATGGCGCTCCGGTGGTCTTCGGGCTCGATGGGGACCACTCCGAGAATCAGCACGACTTGGTGAAACTGATGGTGCCCCCGGTGAGTCTTCTGGGGCTCCGTAACTACGGCGTCGATATGGCCCGAGGCGGCCGTGCTCCGGCGAGCTCTTCCTCGTCGCTACGGCCACGGAAACAAAACCAATAGAGCGTTAGTAAGTGCTACGGGACTTGGGCAACAAAATAAAACCAACGGGGGCGTCAGGAACCTTCTCAGTTGGCCGCAAAGGACGACGAACAGCGGCGGAGTTGTAGATCTCCGGCGAGCAATATTTGCGGAATGGTTGCACGATTTGGTGGGGAATCAGAGGGGAAATGATGTAGGGGAGAAGGGCTATAAGGTGGAGGTAACGGGGCAATTAATCCCGCACTTAAACGGGTGAATTCAATCGGATTGATTTCGGTAAGAAACGGTAGAACATAAACAACCCGAGCTTGATGACGAGGTGATGTCATCGCTCACGTCAGCATTTTTTTTCCTGTTTTCTTCTTTATTTAATATCTTCTGTTTTATAATTCCTATTCACCTCAAATAAATTTCTAAAATCTTTAAATATTAATACCTTTCAGATTATAACATTTTTGTAACCTTTTCAACACATTTGAAATTTCATATTTTGCAATTATAAATAAATCATTAATAGTACTTAATATCATTTTATATAGAAAATAGCAATTAATTTGTAATAAGGTTTTATAAAATTACAGAAACCTTGTTATTGTCAAATATTGTTTTTCAAAAACATTTCAACTTGTTTTCATATTTTTATAGCTTTAAAATATGAGAAAACATTAATAGCAAATTTATACAAAACAAGGATTTTAAAATAGAAATATGATTTAAATGATTTGAGAAATATTTCCATGGTTCAAGTATTGTTTTCTAGGACCTTTTAAAACATTTCATACATTATAAATTTCAACATACTTGAAAAATCACTAGTAGTAACCTTTTGTTATATTCAAAATAGAGAATTATTTAATAAATTTTGAAATGGGGTTTAGTAAAAGTAGAAAGGTTTTCCCAAATGAAAACATTGTTTTCTCAAAGTATCTTACTTGTTTTCATAAACAATTTATTTCTATAGCACTATATTATTTTGTTGATTGACATAACACTTGGAAAACAAGGATCCAACTTATATCCATTTTGGGGTTATCAATAATAGTGAAACCCTTTTGAGACAAGAAGAAAATATTAGAGATAACAATTCTCTAGTTTTTATATATCAAAAAATATTTTCAAGATCATAATTGGGTTGAAAACATGTTTGGTGTAAGGGTTTGCTTAAGAAGAAATACTTTCTTTATGTAGAAATATTTATTTTGAAATGACTTTAGGGTTTATGGAATAGAGGTATATTGGATTTTCATTTCCAAAACATTAGAACATGTATTGTTTTCTTTTGTTTCTTGCATCTTATTTGATTTTTGGTGACTTGCATAACATGAAAACAAAAAGTTTCATTTTTTTAGTGATTTTTGGACTTTCCAAAAATCAGGGATGTTACAATCTTCTCCCCCTTTGGCATCAGGATACCAAAAAGAGAAAAGAGAGCCCTACGTCCCATACAGAAAACTCTAGGCCTGGGTATCTTCTTCCTCCTCCTCGCTAGTAGACGTAATGTCCTCATCATCGTCAACGCCCAGATCCCAGTCGACGTCGCGGTTGTTCTAGTTTTTGTATGGAATCCTGTCAGGAGGAGGAGCAGGCACATAGGGAATGTTGAGGGCAGTCATGATGGTGCGCTGATTCTCCTGGATGTTGCGGCACTCAACATAGGCATTGTAGTTCTCCTTGTTTATGCACACATTCATGCACATCACCTTCTCAATGGCACGAGTGAGCCATGAGCGCTTCTTGGTGCCTGGAGGAGGTGGACGCATGCGAGGATCACGGTGACCCTGACCAGTGGCACCAACATCATGAGCAGCTTGCTGAGTGTGGGCGACCTACTTGTACAACCTGACGCCCTTGTGGTCATCACAGTCTAACTCCAGATCATCACGGAGTTCAGCAGGGTAGCGAGACTTGATGAGCTTCATGATGTATGGAGCATATGGGGGCACCTTGCGGTTGAAGAGAGCAAAATGGATCTCGTTGAAGATGAAATCCATCAAATCAATCTTGTGACGCTCAGTATCTGTCATGTCGCCCTCAGTGAAGGTCATGTAGGCATGGTACATGAGGTTAACCAAGCCACCATGAATCTCATCATTATTGCCCACGCTCAGGGCAATAGTCTCTCTGAACATGCGCATCAGGATGTCATAAATGGGAAAGAGACCCTTTGCAGAGCTCACAATACCATGAGAACCATACAGCTCAACAAGCATATTCTTCTCATATTCCATCTGGTGAATGTGCATGCGACTACCCTGAGGAGTGTTGAGACCAGCAAAGGGGTATCCAAGCTCGGCTGCAAAGTCATGGAATGTGGCGGTGAGAAGGTAAGGGCCAGACATCCAGGACATCCCAATATCCTCAGAATCATCTATGACAAGAGTGGAGAAGAACTGTTGGATGAAAGTGATGTTGTAGGAGCATTGGGTCTCCATGAGGTGACGCAGACCCAGAAGTTCAGCCAGTTGTACAGAGTTGTTGAAGTAGGCGGGATTGGAAGCCATGTGTGCAAAGTTGATGTACTTCATTGGGCAAACTGGCTTGCTCATCACAGTGTACACTTGCTTGAAGAGAGTCTCCTACTCAACGTGCCAGAAGCAGGAGTCAATAGTTGGGTCTTGAGGACCCTCAGTGTACCAGGCCTTGGCCCGCCATGCCTTGAACTCAGAGATAGACATGGTGGCCAAGTTGAGAGCTGTCTTCCCCTTCTGCTTATTGGCCTTGCGAGCTGCCCTGGAAGCATCACGTTCACGATCGTATTATTTCTCAGCATCCCTCTGACGACGGCGAGTCTCCGCCTCATCCACTAAAGTGCCCTCATCATCTTCCCTCAAGTGGCGGTACCTCTTGCACGATCTAGTCACCTTGGGAGGCCTAGAGCTTGAACTATCTGCGAGAAAAGCAAGAGAAAGCGCAAAGAAAACAAACAGAAAAAGATCAAAACGGTGGCTTAAAACTTGTGGAAGTGGAATATCAGATCTCAGTTAGAGATTCAGGGCAGGACGGATATGCCGGTCTGGGGCGGAAATTCCGGCCTCAGATGAAATTTCCGGGGGGCGGAAATTCTGGTCTGGGGGCAGAAATTTCCGGCCCTCGAGATTTCGCACCAGATCTAATAATATGGCCTGCCACGAATCTAAAACATTGAGGAAGTGCAATAGGGGGAACACTAGGGGATATGTGATACTAGTATATGGATGTTTTGCCCCAAAAACACAAGGAAGATGAAAGAACATGAGATCTAATCATCCGGTAACCCTAGATTGCGGAGAAAACTGAACACATACAGGGATCCATTGATGAGGAACGGATGTGTGGTCTCTTGATCCGCAATAAGCAACCAGAGGATGAAGAGGGGAGGCGAGAGGGCCTCCCGGACCTCTCGGAGGCGGCGGCTGCGGTTGGGGGCGGAGTGAAGGTGAGCGGAGGGGAAACAGCCAGGAACTGCCCCTCCCGTCGCCTATTTATAGCCCCCAGCCGCTCAGACCGGAATATTCCGGTATTAGGACCGGAAAATTCAAGGGGCCGGAGATTTCAGGCCGGAAAATCCGCCCCAAATATCCGGTGTGCCTTCTGCGAGCGGGCACAGTGGATGTTTGGGTGAATTTTCTGGACAATCTCGAGCCCCGGATATTTCCGGTACATAAGACATAGAATATTCCGGCCCCCGGATATTTGCACCGGAAATTTCCGCCCAAATTTTCGGGGTGCCTTCTGTGAGCGGGCACCTTGGAAATGGGAGAAAATTTCTGAGGCAAATATCATGGGGCCGGAAATTTCCGGGCCTTAGGCCGGAATTTCCGGGGTTCCCGTGCACTCCGAGTTTTTGTCAAAAATGGATAAAAGAAGTGATCCTCCAAAAAGTAACAAAACAAATGAGAACAATGTCGATGAACACACAAACACAAACAAAAGCCAAAAAAAAAACACGAGGAGAAATGTTGGTGGCCGGAGCCACCGTGTTTGAGTGTATACCAAGGAGTCGCGAAGATGTATCTTGGGCCCAAAAGTATGATTCACGTTTAAGCACAATAAGTCACAAAATGACTAGATATGCGTGAAGTTTTGATTGTTTTGCGCATGATAGGTGGAGTGTTGGTTCATGAATTGAAATACGCTCCCCCTATGTCCATGCCTACATCTACACCTAGATAGCACATGTAGTGAAGGTAATTATGCAAGGGTTCAAGAGAAGTTAGACGCATCGATAACATTTAGTTCATTCCTCAACCCCGAAATCTTGGTTCATCTAGGGCCTTCGTGAAGATGTCCGCGAGTTGATCCTTGGTCGGCACATAGGAAAGATCAATATCACCCTTCTCAATATGATCCCGAATGAAATGATGCTGTATCTCAATGTGCTTCGTCTTTGAGTGAAGAACGGGATTGTAGGCGATCTTGATGGCACTCTCATTGTTGCACAAGAGGGGGACTTTATCAAAGTCGATGCCATAATCTCGCAATGTTTGCCTCATCAATAGTAATTGAGCACAACAACTTGCCGCGGAGATATATTCGGCCTCGGTGGTAGAGAGGGCGATGCAATTTTGCTTCTTGGAAGACCAACATACCAATGAACGAACAAGAAATTGACAACCTCCGGATGTAGATTTCCTATCCGTCTTCTCGCCTGCATAATCCGCATCCGAATACCCAATTAGCTGAAAGCTTGAACCCTTGGGATACCAAAGACCGAAGTTTGGGGTATGAACTAAATATCGAAAGATGCGCTTAACCGCTTCAAAATGACTTTGTCTCGGAGAGGCTTAAAAGCTTGCACATTTACCTACGCTATACATGGTATCCGGTCTAGATGCACAAAGGTAGAGCAAAGAGCCAATCATGGAGCAGTATACCTTTTGATCTACCTCTTTACCATTCGGGTCGGGTTTCAGGTCAATAGTCGTGGACATGGGAGTCTTCATAGGTTTGGCATCATGCATGTTGAAACGCTTGAGCATATCTTGAGTATACTTCGCTTTCTTGATGAATGTGCCTTCGGTATGTTGCTTGATCTCAAAGCCAAGGAAATACTCCAATTCGCCCATCATAGACATCTCGAATCTATCTGTCATAAGCTTGCAAAAGTCATCATTGAATGCGATGTTAGTAGAACCAAAGATGATATCATCCACATAGAGTTGGCATATGAAAAAGTCACCTCCAACCTTTTTGGTGAAAAGGGTGGGATCGATTAAACCAACATTGAACCCACGATCCACTAAAAACTCTTTAAGGTGCTCGTACCACGCACGTGGAGCTTGTTTAAGTCCATAGAGTGCCTTATTGAGTTTGTAGACATAATCGGGGTGGTTGGGATCCTCGAAACCCGGAGGTTGCTTGACATAGACTAACTCATGGATGGGACCATTCAAAAATGCACTCTTAACATCAATTTGTAGTAGTTTAAAGTTATGATGAGAAGCATATGCAAGCAAGATACGAATTGATTCGAGACGAGCTACGGGAGCGAAACTTTCACCAAAATCGATGCCTTCGACTTGAGAGAAACCTTGAGCTACCAATCTTGCCTTGTTGCAAATGACGATACCGTCCTTGTCTTTCTTGTTCTTGAAAATCCACTTGGTGCCGATGACGTTCTTGCAATCTTTGGGTCTTGGCACAAACTTCCACACTTTGTTGCGCTCGAAGTTGTTGAGTTCATCGTGCATAGCTTCAAGCCAATCTTGATCTTCAAGAGCTTCATAGACCTTCTTGGGCTCAATGTGAGATACGAAAGCATGAGCCTTGCTAAAATCCGCCAATTTCCTCCTTGTGACGACCCTTCCACAAACTTTTCCAAGAATCATGTCCTCCGTGTGACCGGCACGAGCAAGATTGTCTAACCTTCTCTTTGCCCTACGAGCTAGCATCTCCTCCAAAGTTTCCTTGGATAGCACTTGATCATCACCTTCATCATCGGAGTCTTGTCCACCTTGACCTTGTTCTTGTTCACCAAAGGGAGGTGGATCCCCTATGTGTCGAGTTCTATCATCAACATGATTATCTAGTTCTTGTCCTTCATTATGAGCTTGGCCTTCATCATGAGATTGGCCTTGAGTGTTAGCTTGGCCTTGATTGATGGGATGATCTTGATCATTATCTTGGCCTTGATTTGAAGCATGAGGGCTTGGTGCATCTTGTTGGGTAGCTTGAGTATCAATGGGTGTAGTCAATGGATCCACTTGAGTGGAGCATAGTCCTTCTCACTCCGTCATCCGGTAACCCTCAATGGGGATTATTTCACTAATCCCCATTCTTCTTATGACGATGGGAGGAATTGCATCTCCTACAACACCATGATCTATACGCCCCCCTTGGGACCCATTATTCTCATCAAACACCACGTCTATAGCTTCTTCAACTTGTCCGGTGGACTTGTTGTAGACTCTATAGGCGTGAGCATTTGTGGCATAACCAACAAAGATACCCTCATAAGATTTAGTATCGAATTTCGACAAACTTTTACCTCTCTTACGGATGAAGCACTTGCACCCAAAGACCTTGAAGTATGAAACATACGGCTTCTTGTCTGTGAGAATCTCATAAGGGGTCTTGTTCAAGATCTTGCGGAGATACAATAGGTTGCTAGCGTGACAAGCGGTGGAGATGGCCTCGGCCCAAAAGTTATAAGGAGAAGAGAACTCCACAATCATGGTTAGAGCCGCATCCATTAGTGTCTGATTCTTTCTCTCTGCCACACCATTTTGTTTAGGGGTGTAGGGAGTGGAATATTGATGAGCAATTCCTTCCTCGCTAAGAAATCCCTCCACGGTGTAGTTCTTGAACTCGGAGCCATTGTCACTCCGGATAGCCATGATGCTTGTATTATGTTGGCGCTCCACCAAAGTGATGAGCTCGATGACCCGCTTTTGAGTCTCACTCTTCCTCTTGAAGAAATACTCCCAACAATATCGTGAGTAGTCATCCACAATCACGAAGCAATACTTCTTGCCTCCAAGAATATCATATGATAGGGGACCAAATAGGTCCAAGTGAATGAGCTCGAGGATTCTTGAGGTGGTGATGTTGGTCTTGGTGGGGTGAGCTTCTCCATGTTGCTTTCCAAGAACGCAAGAGCTACACACACGATCTTTGGCAAACTTAGCATTCGTTAGTCCTAGAACGTGATTGCCACTTTGTAGGTCATGCAACGTCCTCATATTGGTGTGGGCTAACCGGAGATGCCATAGCCAAACAACATCAACTTTAGCCATTAGGCATGTCGCGGCACACGTGTCTCCTTTAGAGAAGTCCACTACATACATGTCGTTCTCGACATGCCCAACAAAGGCTACTTTAAGAGTCGTCTCCCAAGTGACAATCACATTCTCCTTATTAAAGAACGAGGTAAACCCGCTTTTAGCAAGTTGAAGAACCGAGATGAGATTATAGCCAAGGGACTCGACAAGGAGGACATTCTCAATTGACAAGTCATTTGAGATTGCCACCTTGCCTCGTCCCAATACCTTTAGTTCTGAGTTATCACCAATAGTAATGCAATTGAGATTAGGTAATGGAGGATGAATATCACTCATTGAGTCATTGCTTTCGGTCATATGTTGGGATGCACCACTATCCACCGTCCATTTGCTCGAACCGGAAGCACTTCCCTACAATAGATTAGTGTCTTTATTTAGGTACCCATCGTTGAATGTGTCCTCTTTTGTTAGCGACAAGGGTCTTTGGAACCCAAATACTCCAATGATAATCATCACCATAATAAGTACCAACATATTTAGCATATACATGACCATCTCTAGATTTCATAAGAACATAAGATGGGTTGTATTTCCCGGCAAAGTCATTATGAGTGGTGCTCCCCCTAGAGGTCTCACCACCCACAATGGTGTTGGTCTCCTTCTCTTTGGCCACCTCTCCCTCTTTCACAAATCTTACTTCTTGTGAGGAAGAGGTGACTTTCTTCTTGTACTTCTTCTTTGACTTGGCTACATAGCCAAGCCCCTCCTTTCCATTCTTGACTCGTTGAGGAGCAACCTCATTGAGATTCTTCTCACTTCCTACAAGATTAGTCGCACTACAAGAGTTGCTAGGCAAGGCATTCATTCTAGTAGATGAGGATGACATAACTTGATTGTTTGATTGTTGAACTAGAAGATTGTCACGAGACTTGGTTAACTTGTCATGAATTTCTTTAAGAGACATGAACTCCTTTTCTAGTTTCTCATGACTAGTAACAAGTTCCTAGTGAGCAATTCCTAGCTTCAACTCTTCATTTTCAATTGTTTTAATGATAGCAAGAGATTGTGCATTATCCTTCCTAAGCTTAGAGACACTCATGGCAAAGTTTTCTTCAAGACTAGATAATTTCTCCTCAAGAGAGGCACGAATGGAACGCTCATTCTCAAGAGAATTTTTAATCTCTTCTTCATTGCAAGTGTGACCTCCATGGCTTTCCAAGGTCATGATATATCCTCCTTTTCATCTACAAGAGAGTTATCCTCATCAAGTTGCCTCAAAAGGGCATTCACTTTCTCCTTAGTCTCACCTTTAAGGCTAGCTAGCCAAATGCCTAACTCTTTATCCTCACCATCCTCCTCACAAACATTCTCAACACAATCCAATAATGAAGGTGGGTTAGTGATAATGGTCTTGGAGTTCGGAGAGCATAACGAAGTGGCTTTTTCCATAAGACATGTAGGTTGGGTATCCACAATCTCAATGGGGGATTCAAATAGAGAGATCGATGGAGATGGCGTGGTAGTTATGGCGACGTGAGCGACTCCTACCACTTCATCTTATCCTTCATCTCCGGAGATATAGGTTTCTAGGACCGCCCCTTCTTGAACATAAAGGGCCCTTGGTACTCTTCTAGCGAAGTTCTTGTTTTGTGGAGCCTTGGCCTTGTTTTTGCGAACAAGCTTGCCTTCATTTTCTTCTCTTGGCTCAAAAGGGCACTTCTTCACGAAATGGTTTGCGCTACCATAGTTGTATCATGTCCTTGGTCGCTCCCCCTTCTTCTTGTAGTTCTTGTTTCGTGGAGGTCTTGGAGAGTCGGCCTTGTGAGCTTCCCATCTCTTCCAATATCCATGCATAGCAAGAGCAATGCATTTGTGAGCTCCGGTGTAGGTGTCCTCATAGTCTTCCTCATCATCGTCATCTTCTTCACTTTCATCGACTCGAGCCATTGTCTTTAACTTCAAAGCGAGGTTGGGTGTCCTTCCCATTCCTCTAGAGCGAGCTAGAGCATCATCCGCACTCTTGTGTGATAGAGAGATGGCGATGAACTCACTAAGCACACCAATGAAATTGAGAGTATTGTAGTCCGCTCTTGTACGGATGCTAGCGGAGAGATTCTTCTCAAAGGGTGTGATGGCTTTGACAAATTTCCTCTTAATCCACTCATCGGAGATCTCTTCCTTTCCAAAGTCTCTCAATTGATTGGCGAGAGTGACAACTCTTCTATATAACTCTTCGGGAGTCTCATCCTCATGCATAACGAAGTTTTCGGAGTTGTCAATGGCCACGTCATATTTGGAAGATTGTATGCTAGCATTTCCTTGAAACAAGGTGTCAAGCTTGTCCCAAGCTTCCTTGGTGGTCTTGCAACTGCGAATGTGAGTTAAATACTCCCTTGGGAGAGCCTTCTGGATGATGACAAGTGCAGTCTTGTTGAGTTGAGATTCCACATACTCCCTCGGAGTCAAGTTTCTTGGGTCATGAGGATGAAATACATGAGTCACGCTCCTCCACAATGTGGTGCATGATCTAGAAATATGTGACTCCATTTCAAACTTCCAAGAAGATAATTCATTAGTGTTAAGCATGGGAGGAATTCTAACATTAAGAATGTGTGGCATGGAAACAATTGGGTGGATGGAGTCATAATTTTGAGGTGGTGGAACTTTTAAATTGGACCCCGAACCATTAGCCGTTTGAGACTTGGAGCCACCAGAACTCTCCTTTGCTTTGGTTTAGCCTTTTGTGCCGTTTTAGCCTTAGCTTTGGCAATGTTCTCTTCGAGTTCGGAATCGCCCAGAATCGTTTCCTCTCCCGAACTATCCTCAACGGAGATGTGGGGAGAGTTTGAGGGCCCCTTAGGTTTCCCCATCATGTTCTCCAACATCTTCTTGATGGAGGAAACCTCCGAGACTACACTAGAGCTAACCTTGGACAATTGGGTTTGGATGGTACGAACCGTTGTCTCTAGGTTAGCTATAGTGTCGGCCATTTTGGAGAGCTCCTCCCTAGAAGATTCGGGATCATCTCCATTGACCATGATACTCTTAGGCGGTTAAGCCCGATAAAAGAGCCGAGGCTTTGGTACCAATTGAAAGTATACAAAGGTCAACTAGAGGGGGGGGTGAATAGGTGACCTACAAATTTTAATCCTTTTTGAATTTTAGTGGGGCTTTAGGAAGCAAATAACTTGGTTATCTAGATGTGCAACTAAGTAGACACCCTATGTGACAAGTAACGAGTATGCAACGGAAGTAACTGCAAGGCACAACATAACCACAAGTGAAAACACGGATACAAGGATATGTTTCCCGTAGTTCCTTCTTAAAAGAAGTATGTCTATGTTGGAGAGGTGGGGAGCCACCTAGGCGCTCCTCAATAGCACGGATGTGCATACCTTGTTCTCCTTGAGCTTCTCCGGTGAGGGAGATTCTCGTTTCCACTATGAGGTCGACTTGAAGGCGTTGACCAAACATTTACAAGTGGTTGAGGCTACTCCACAAGTGAGATGGAGGCTCTCAACAATCCGAAGCTTCTTGCTACAAGGTGGAAGCTACAAGCACTAGGGTTTCCCTTGGATGACAAGGCAACCAAGAGATTACAAGATCCCAAGAGGTATGGTGTGCGAACACAATTTTTGGCTTGGTAGAAAGGTAGATCTAGGCCTCCTCCATGAGATCCTTGAAGGGAATCGATTTTGGTTGGAGGAGGAGGGAGATAGGGGCGTTTTGAGCTCTTGAACAATGGAGGAGAGAGAGGAATGGACGAACTAGCTGTCTGGAGAAAGAAGACAGCTATTTATAGGCCCCTCCAATTTCTGACCGTTGTAGTGCGCCAGGGACGGAATATTCCGGTGTTAGCACCAGAAGTTTCCGGTGCAGCAAGGCCGGATATTTGAATTATCCGGGGGGCGGAATTTTGAATATTTCGGGGCCGGAAAATTCCGGCCAATATTCCGCCCCCATCTCTGCGTGCGGGCAGCAACACCATGCTGAAATTATGCTAAGGACCAGGGATATTTGAAATATCCATGGGGGGGATTTTTGCATAATCCGGGGCCGGGAATTTCCGACCAATAGTCCGCCCCCATCTCTGCGCGCGAGCACCTGTGAAATCTCCAAAAAATGCTAAGGACCAGAGGGCCGGAAATTTGCCCCAGAATATTCGGGCAAATATCCGCCCCACCTTCTGTGCGCGGGCAGTTGGAGAAAGACACTTAGTCGTTTGAAGAGGCCAGAGGGGCCGGAATATTCCGGTGCAAGGGCCGGATATTCCGCCCTATATCCACCGGAAATTCCGGGGCCAGCACCTGAAAAATCTGGTTGCAATATAGATCATTTTCAGAAATCCTCTTTGAACTTTTTGAGAGCATTATCAATAATCATCTGAGAGGCCAGCTGCAGACACTTAACAACATTGTTAGAGATACGATACCCGCGTTGTTATCATCACCAAAATCATTAGAGGGACTTATGTTATTTCATCTTATTTTGCATGTTTAATAATTACGGGAGAACAAACACCGGAACCTGAAATCTTATGGAAAAAGCACCATGGAGATACACTATTTCAGATGATCAGAAGCTGAGGGAGAATACCGGAGGAGTCTTAGAAGTTCCAGAGAGGAAGTGAGCCATAAGGGCACCCGGAGGGGGCCACCTGGGGCCCACACCACCAGGCGGCGCCCCCTGGCCGCGCCTGGGGGTGGTCTGCCCCCCCCGGCCCACACCTGGGCGCCCTTTTTCGCGTACTTGACCCTGAGGGAACCCTAAGCCCAAATACATTGTCGAAGAATTATTCCGCCACCGCCTCGGGGAGGAAAACACCCGAGAGAGAAAAGCTCTCCGGCAGGGAGAAATCTGCCGGGGAAATTCCCCCTCCCCCCCCCCGCATATAGGGGAAACCGTCGCCATCGTCTCCGTCATCACTCTGGGCTTCATCGAGATCATCATCATCATCATCATCACTCTCATCACCAGCACCATCACCGTCACCATCCACCTTCATTCCGCTGTAACAATTAGGGGTCTTTATCGTTGCTCTTCATTAGATCTCTCTCCCGATGTGTTTACTTGTTAGTAGTTGATGCTTGTGAGATTTATCGGTGTTTACACTTTATGACCAGATTGTTATTCTCCATTATATCACCTCAGATTATGATCCATATGATGTCTCGTGAGTAGTTCGTTTAGTTCTTGAGGACATGGGAGAAGCCATGATGTTAGTAGTGAAGTTATGTTGAAGTAATATATCGTGGTTTGGTATTTAAGTTGTGGTGCTATTCTTCTAGTGGTGTCATGTGAACATCGACTACATGACACTTCACCTTATGGGCCTAGGAGGGTGCATTGTGTATTTGATTCCTAATTGTGGGGTTGCCGGAGTCAAACCAAAGCACGAGGGAGTGTTGGGTATCGGAGTTTTAAGGCTGTGGTTAGATTTATCTTAATTAATTTCTTGTATTTGAGGATGCTTGCAAGGGGTATAATCACAAGTATGTATTAGTAATAGTTGGGTTGTGCATTAGCATAGGTTCACCCACACAACACTTAACGAACCAATAAATATTAATCAACTATATGAAGCGAAAGCACTTGACAAAATTCCCATGTGTCCTTGAGAACTTTGATAATTATAAGTAGAACAACCGGCTTGTCCTTTGCTCTCAGTAGTATTGGGCCACTCGCTACAATTATTATCACTGTTATTTATTTGCTCGCACTTTATTTATTTGCTATATCAAAAACCACCAAAAAAACGTTTGCTAGTGTTTACAGTGAAATATCTATCCAACTTGCTTGTCAACACCTTCTGCTCCTCGTTGGGTTCGACACTCTTATTTATCAAAAGTACTATGATACACCCCATATTCTTGTGGTTCACCAAGCTATTTTCTGGCGCCGTTGCTGGGGAGTGAAGCTCTATTGGTAAGTGGCATTGGTAAGAGAAACTTTTACTGTGAGTGTTGTTTTTATTTCTGTCTGTTGTTTTATTTCATTATGGAGAATACTTTTGATTCTTTGTTTAGGGGTACTACTACTATTACTGCTAGGGTAGTAAGTGACCCGTTATCTTCTGAATTAGATCTTTATAAAATACCTATGAAAATTGTTGGACATGTTATGAATAACTGCTATTATGGAGATGGAACTGTCCATCCTGGTGATCATTTGCTCTTTATACATGAATTATGTGAGTTATTCAGATGTGCAGGTATTACTATGGATCAAGTCAAAAGGAAATTATTCTCTTTATCCCTGAAAGGAAGAGCCGCTGAATGGTTCAAATTATTGAAGAATGGTGGGAAATTGTTCCTCTCTTTTATTCTAAATTCTATCCTCCTAGTGAGATTCATAAAGACCGGAATCAAATATATAATTTCTGGCCTCATGATAGAGAGAGTATTGCCCAAGCTTGGGGGAGAATAAAGTCATTAATTCTCAAATGTCCCGTTCATAAGCTCCCGCGTAATATTGTTATCAATAATTTTTATGCAAGGCTTTCTCTTCCTGATAGGGATTTATTGGATGCTTCTTGTTCTGGATCATTCACATGTATGAAGGAAGAAGCTAAATGGGATCTTCTTGACCGTATTCAATATAACACCAAAGGATGGGAGAATGGCAAAGGTAGAAAGTCAGGTATAAATTATGATTATGAATGCGTTAAATCTTTTACGGGAACCGATGATTTCTATAATGTTAGTGTCGTTTGTGGTCTTGATTCTAAAATCTTTGCAAACTGTCTTAAAGCTTTTGCCTCGGATCTTGATATTCCTAGAAAATATTATCACAAATATCATGCACCTTATAAAGATATTGTTCCATCTAGTAATATAGAAGTGTGTGTTGTTAATCCTACTATTCCTGAGCCTTATACCGAAGAAATACCTTTCCCTGCTAAAGTGAAAGAACACTCTATTGTACTAGTGTGATTAATAAGAGCATTAAGAAATCCATTGAAGTTGATTAAAAAATAACTGTTGAACCTGCTGTAGCAATAGTAAAAGATCTTGTTTGGGAAATGTAGAGGATGAACACATTGTCTTTTGTGAGGATGCTTCTAATATTGTTTCCCATACTCATAGACCTAAGAAAACTAGTGTTCGTGTGCTTTCTGTTAAGATTGGTGATCATTGCTATTATGGTTTATGTGACATTGGTGCTAGTTCTAGTGGTATACCTTATGAGCTTTATAAAGAAAGTATGCATGAAATTACTTCTGAGCTTGAAGACATTGATGTAGTTATTCAGCTTGCTAATAGAGAAGTTTTCTTTCCGATTGGTATTGTTAGAGATGTGGAAGTTTTATGTGGTAAAACTAAATATCCCATTGATTTTCTAGTACTTATTAAGGCTTCTAGTAGAACTTATCCTGTTATTTTTGGTAGACCTTTCTTGAACACTTGTGGTGCTATTATAGATTTTAAGAGAGAAAAGATATTGCCTAAATTTGATATAAAATATTATGAGTTCATTTCTCCAAATTTGCTAGAGCACCTTATGAATCTAAATTGCCTGATGAGAATTTTAAAGTTGAACAACTTGCTTCTATTGCTCTGGCTCCTAACAATGCTTTACAGCAATATTTGGAGGATCATGAAAGTGAGGTCTTTATGAAAGAGAGAAATGAGATTGACGATATTCTTCTTCATCAACCAGTGATACTGAAACATAATTTACCTTTGGAATACTTGGGTACCACATTGCCACCCAAGGAGGATCCTGTGTTTGATTTAAAACCTTCGCCTTATGATCTTAAATATGCTTATATTGATGATAAGAAATATACCCTGTTATTATTAGTGCTAAACTTTCAGGTGAAGAAGAGGAAAGATAATTGAGAATATTGAAGAAACACCGTGGAGCTATTGGTTATACTTTGTATGATTTGAATGTGATTTCTCCCACTATATGTCAGCATGCTATCAATATTGAACCTGATGCAAAGACAGTTGTTGAACATCAACGCCGTTTAATTTCTAAGATGAAGGAAGTGGTAAGAAACGAGGTATTCAAACTCCTTGATGCTAGTATTATTTTTCCTATTGCTGATAGTAGATGGGAAAGCCTTGTGCATTGTGTCCCTAAGAAAGGTGGAATGACTATTGTGCCTAATGAAAATAATGAGCTTATTCCACAAAGAGTAGTAGTTGGTTATAGAATGTGCATTGATTTTAGAAAGGTTAATAAAGTCACTAAGAAATATCATTATCCTTTACCCTTTATTGATCAAATGCTAGAGAGGTTGTCTAATAGAACTCATTTTTGCTTTCTTGATGATTATTCTGGATTTTCTCAAATTGTTGTTAGGAAGCAAGATCAAGAGAAAACAACCTTTACTTGTCCTTATGGAACTTATGCTTATAGACGTATGCCTTTTGGTTTATGCAACGCTCCTGCTACATTTCAAAGATGCATGTCTGCTATTTTTCATGGTTTTTGTGAAGAGATTATGGAAGTATTCATGAACGATTTCTCCGTATATGGAACTTCTTTTGATAATTGTTTGCATAACTTGCTAAATTTTTGCAGAGATGTGAGGAAACTAATCTGGTTCTCAATTGGGAGAAATGCCACTTTATGGTTAATGAAGGAATTGTTCTTGGACATAAAATTTCTGAAAGAGGCATTGAAGTTGCTAGAGCTAAAGTGGAAGCAATAGAGAAAATGCCTTGTCCTAGGGATGTTAAAGGTATTCGTAGTGTTCTTGGTCATGCTGGTTTTTATAGGAGGTTTATCAAAGATTTCTCTAAAATATCAAAACCTCTTTCAAATCTTCTTCAAAAATATGTACCTTTTGTTTTTGACGATTATTGCAAGGAAGCTTTTGAGACTTTGAAAAAGGCTTTAACTGTTTCTCCTATTGTTCAACCACCTGATTGGAATTTAACTTTTAAAATTATGTGTGATGCTAGTGATTTTTCTGTAGGTGATGTTCTTGGACAACGAGTAGATAAGAAATTGAATGTTATTCATTATGCTAGTAATACTCTTGATGCTTCTCAAAAGAATCATGCTACTACTGAAAAAGAGTTCTTAGCTGTAGTTTTTGCATGTGATAAGTTTAGACCTTATATTGTTGATTCAAAGGTTACTGTTCATACTAATCATGCTGCTATTAGATACCTTATGGAAAAGAATGATGCTAAGCCTAGGCTTATTAGATGGATGTTGCTTTTACAGAAGTTTGGTTTGCATATTGTGGATAGGAAGGGTGCTGAAAACCCTATAGCTGATAACTTGTCTAGATTGGAAAACATTACTTTTGATCCTATACCTATTAATGATAGTTTTCCAAATGAACAACTAGCTGCAATAAAAGTAAAATCCTAGGATAGTCCATGGTATGTTGATTATGCTAACTTCATTGTTTCCAATTATCTGCCTCCACATTTACAGCTCGACAAAGAAGAAAACTCTTCTATGATTTTAGGCATTATTTTTGGGATGACCCACACTTATATAAAGAAGGAGTAGATGGTATTATGAGAAGATGTGTCCCAGGTCATGAACAACGAAAAATGTTGAAAAGGTGCCATGCTAGTGCTTATGGAGGACACCACGCTGGATATAGAACTGCACAAAAGGTTCTACAATCAGATTTCTATTGGCCTATTCTCTTTAAAGATGCACGTAAATTTATTTTGTCTTGTGATGAATGTCAAAGAGTTGGTAATATTTGTAGACGTAATGAAATTCCTATGAGTTATTCTCTTGCTATTGAACCTTTTGATTGTTGGGGATTTGACTTTATGGGTCCTTTTCCTCCTTCAAATGGTCATACACATATTATTGTTGTTGTGTACTATGTTATTAAATGGGTAGAAGCTATACATACTAAAAGTGTTGATGGTGAAACCTCGTTAAAAATGCTTAAAGATGTTATTTTCCCTAGGTTTGGTGTGCCTAGATATCTTATGACTGATGGAGGGTCTCACTTTATTCATGGTGGTTTTAGAAAAATCCTTGCTAAATATGATGTTAATCATAGAATTGCCCCATCTTATCATCCTCAAACCTGTGGGCAAGTAGAATTATCAAATAGAGAAATTAAATCTATCTTGCAAAAGACTGTTAATAAATCTAGGAAGAATTGGTCTGATAAGTTGAATGATGCTTTATGGGCTTATAGAACTGCTTATAAAAATCCTATGGGTATGTCCCCTTATAAAATGGTTTGTGGAAAAGCTTGTCACTTGCCTTTACAATTAGAACACAAAGGTTATCGGGCAGTGAAAGAACTAAATAAAGATTTTAAACTTGCTGGTGGGAAAAGAATACTTGATTTGAATCATTTAGATGAATGGAGATGTGAAGCTTATGGAAATGCTAAAGTATTTAAAGAGAAATTTAAACAATGGCATGATAAAAGGATCCTTAAAAGAGAGTTTCATGTTGGTGAGAAAGTTCTATCGTATCGGTCTCGTCTCAGATTTTTTGCAGGAAAATTACTCTCCAGATGGGAAGGACCTTATATTATTCAAGAAGTGTATCGTTCGGGTGCAATTAAAATTGCTTCCCTCAAAGATAACACTACACAAGTGGTAAATGGGAAAAGAATCAAACATTATATTTCTGGGGATTCTTATGATGAAGATGTTGATGTTATTCAAGTGATGACTCCAGAGAAGTTCATTAGAGAGAAGATTCCAGAATCTGCAGAGTCCGTTTTCGAATAGGTAACAGTTATGTTAAGAAAAAGTTCGCGGAATACCTTTTAAGTTATAAATTATTGGTTTTTGGAAAATATGAAAAATACCGAGCCGAAAAGGAGTTGGATACGGTGCCCGAGGGCACCATACCATGCCTGGGCACGGGCCCACCCTTGGGCGCGCCTGGCATAGATGCATAGAAAGGATCAAGAATGAGTCGCTCTTGCTAGAGTGCCAGGTTGCAACTTTAATGGAAAGAAGTTTCGAGCTCTCTTTTCTAGTTCTTGAGGTTTGCTATTCTCATGGATTGATCATATTTTTTACCCCATTGAATAGTTTTTTCCTTGTTTCGGAACGGGGATCCGCTGAAATACGAGAAGATCGCGACATTTTGCGGTGGTGTGGGTGCCCCGGAGCCCCTCTACGACTCGTTTTTTACCTGGACTTTCCCGTCGTTACGATATTTTTGCTATTTAATCTCCCGGACCCCCCGAGGTCTGTATATTGTTTCCTCGTCGTGTTTCCGTTTCAACCTGTCTCTGCTAGGAGCTGTTTTAAGTTTAGAAGCACCATGGTCTCCGCCAACAAAAACAAGGGGAAGGGCTCGAACAAAGATGATCTCCAAGACCGGAAGCCAAAGGAGGAGATTTATAGTGGAGATGAAAGAGATGTAGAATAAGACTCACGAGTGCATCCACGCGCCACCGTCGCGAGCATTGGAGTGGTTGCAAAACCTTTAAAGCAAACGGCGAGGATGAGCACCGGAGGAAAGGCCCCACGTCACTTTTTAGCTTCAAGGACACGAGTCCAAGGTGAAGGAAGCTCTCGACCTAAGGAAGTGTGGAAGAAAGATCTTTATGGCTGGGATTTACCGTCTAACAAGAACGCAAACCATATTGAGCACAATACGGAGGTGATGCGTATGCTTATGTTCGCAATTGAAGATTTGAATAAATCCATTGATAAGCTTATTGAGAAGGACTCACCACCACCACCGAAGAATTGATTCGTCATGGGTATTGGCATCCCCTTGGCTTGTTCCAAGCTTGGGGGAGTGTCGCGGTATCACATCTCTATCTTTCGCCTTTTTACCTTTTAGTAGAGTCATATCATGAGTAGAGGAAAAATCATATACTAAGGTTTGCAGTATGGAAGTATCACTCTTTAGTTGGTTATCATTGTACCCCTTGGTTTGAGTTGCCGTAATGAAATATTAATGAGAAGTTCCATCATCTTCTACACTTTATTTTAGCTTGCAATTTTTGTTATTTGTTTGATCTTGTTATTAGTATTGGTATCAATATTGGAGCATCAAGTTAGGCTAGCTGGTTTTGGCAAACTTAGCATTGGTCAGTAGCAACAATACTATGAGACTTAAGTAGAAAAGAGGGAGTTTCATGTAGATATATTGTTCCATGATCTTTCTTTCTTGTTAGTCCATAAGCTTAGTATTCTAAAGTAAGATTGTTTATACTTCTCAAGGAAGATTGCACGATTGGTTTTATCATATATATGGTTGTTTGTTTTCTCTCAATTCTTATGCTTGTTACACAACCTTGCTAGCCAAAAACATGTACTGAGAGGGAATGCTTCTCATGCATCCAAACCTTCATCCCAAAACCATGCCATTTCTGTCCACCACACCTACCTATATGTGGTATTTAACCGCCACTCCAAGTAAATTGCTTGTGTGCTACCTTTAAAACCTTCAAAATTATTCCTATTTTGTGATCCTGTTTCAGCTCATGAGGACGCAAATAGAGAATCTTTATATCACTTGTTGATTTGACTTTACACATCTGGACTAGTGGCTTCATCCACTTATCCAAATGCTAGAAGAGCTGGCAGTGGGGTTCCGAGCCCCTAACTAATACAACAAATTCTCTTCACTATTTTCCCCTGATTTATCAGTCAAAGCATAATTGTGTAAACAAAAGAGAAAGAGGGATGACCTTTTACACCAGTTGCGTCCTTCAATGGGAGCCCCTCTTGTGAAGTCTAGTTGGCTTTTGACGTATTGTATTTTCTGTTTGCCATTCGTTGACATAGACATACACACCTCTGTAAAAATTAGACACGCCTTCATGGTATGTGATTGATTGGCAGACACTCAAGGATTCAGTTAGTAATGGTTTGTGTAAGATGGTTGGGAGGAGTGTCAAACATTTTATACCTTTGTATATTAAATAAAAGCTCTAGCACATGAGTGATACATGCTTCCCTCTGCAAAGGGCCTATCTTTTACATTTATGTTGAGTCTGTAAACCTATTTCCTTCTGTCTTAAGCAAGCATTTGAGTTGTTGTGACTCATCCATCTATATATTGATTTACTCAATCATGTTCCTTATTATTCCTTGTTTAATACAAATATTTTACCTGTTTGAATACCACTTTGAAAGTTATCAATGATTGCAAAGAAATTGTTGTGATTGAGCATGTTAAACTTTGTAGATATAATATCTAATATAAAGACTCTGATCGACATATGAGTACATTGTTAATTGTTCTCTGACCAAGAACGAAGTTTTCCTTCACCAATTTTGATTTCCTTTTTGCACCTTTATTGTGACTACGTTTACTTGTTTCAAGTTAAATTATATGAGAAGGTGTTACTTTATAGAATGACTAGTGTTTTGATAGATATGATGCTTCTTGTCTGTATTTTATTTATCGACACCTCACTCCATAAATCTGTGGTCATGTTTACGGAGTTCAGTTTTGCTTGAGGACAAGCGAGGTCTAAGATTGGACGGAGTTCAGACGTCTATTTCGCATCACTATTTTATATCGTTATTTTTTGTTATTCATCGATATACTTCACCGATACATTACTTATGTTATTTCATCTTATTTTGCATGTTTAATAATAATGGGAGAAGAAACAACGGAACTAGAAATCTGATGGAAAAAAGAGCCGTCGAGATACCCTATTTCATAAGATCAGAAGAAGAGGGGGAATACCGGAGGATTCTTAGAAGTTTCGAAGAGGAAGTGAGCCAGAAGGGCACCCAGAGGAGGGCCACCTGGGGCCCACACCACCAGGAGGCGCGCCCACGGCCGCGCCTGGGCTTGGTTGATGGTGCAGATCGTGCACTCGTTGGGAGAACCCAAGAGGAGGGTGTGATGAGCACAGCGGTAGGAGTTTTTCCCTTAGTTAAAAACGAAGGTTATCAATCCAGTAGGAGAAAGAGGACCTTCGGAAGGTTGATGCCACTGCCGGTGGTGATGGCGCTTCACCGGTGTCAGAAACAACGTGGAACCTGCACACAACACAACCAAAATACTTTGCCCCAACGGTACAGTGATGTTGTCAATCACCGGTCTTGCTGAAAAAAAAGATTAGACGTATAGTGTGGAAAATGGTATATGCTTGCAGTAAGTAAAGAAAGCAGGAAATTTTTATGGTTGGTTTAACAGTGTAGGAAAATGGACCGGGGTTCATAGGTTCACTAGTGGTGTCTCTCCATAAAGATAACATGATGGGTGAACCAATTACAGCTGGGCAGTTGACAAATAATGGTTGCACCGTAGTGCACATTATAACATGATGACTACTATGATATTTAGTGTGGGCATCACAACAAAATACATAGACCGAAATCCATTTGCATCTATGACTAATAATCCACCCTCATGTTATCATCCGAACCCCCTTAGGTATTAAGTTGCAAGCAACAGATAACTGCATTAAACAATGTGTGTAATGTAAGCAATGATTGTACACGCGGGCACTCGCACCGCCGTTTTCTCCCTAGTGGCAACAACACATCCTCCCCTGTCACGTTTCTGTCACTAGAGCACAGGCGAAAAGGAGACATGAACCCACTATCTAGCATAAATGCTCCCTCTTGGAGTCACTAGCAACTACTTGTCCAGAGCAACCACTAGCAACGGAAAGCATGCAAGATCACAAATAACATATGCAATAAAGAATATAATCAACTTGGCATAAGTCCAATATTCATCCGATCCCAACAAACACATCATATAGAATTACATAAGATCGACCTCGATCATGATAGGCAGCTCATGATATCTAAACATGGAGGCATATGAGGAGAATACAACCATCTAGCTACTACTATGGACCCGTAGTACAAGAATGAACTACTCGTGCATCACTCCGGAGGCATGCATGGTGATGTAGAAGCCTCTGGTGATGATTTACTCTCCGGCAGGGTGCCGGGAGGCTGCTCTAGAACCTCCCTGATCTAGGGTTGACGACGACGGCGGCTACGGAACTTTTCGGGGATTTTTTATCAGGTCCTTAGGGTTTTCTGTCCGGGGGAATAAATAGGTGAAAGGGCAATGGCGGTGGAGTCCTAGGGGCCCCACACCCATAGCTGGCGCGGCCAGGGGGAGGGTGCGCCACCCTATGGTGTGTCCCCCCTGGTGCCCATCTTCGACTCTCCTTCGGTGTTCTGGATGCTTCCTGGGAAAATAGGCACTTCGGGCTTTGTGGGGTCCAATTCCGAGAATGTTTCTAGAACAACTTTTCTGAAACCAAAAACAACAGAAAAAAGGGAACTGTCACTTGGCATCTTGTTAATAGGTTAGTCCCGAAAAACGTATAAAAATGCTATAAATAAGGGATAAAACATGTAGCAATTGGCATAATATGATCATGGAACATCAGAAATTATAGATACTTTGGAGACATATCAGTGGTCTGGCCCCCCTGGCCCACACCTGGGCGCCCCTTTTTCGCGTACTTGATCCCGAGGGAACCCTAAGCCTGAAGAGATCGTCAAAGAATTATTCCGCCGCCGCCTCAGGGCAGAAAACACCAGAGAGAGAAAAGCTCTCCGGCAGGGAGAAATCTGCCGAGGAAATTCCTCCTCGGAGAGGGAAAATCGTCGCCATCATCAACGTCATTAATCCGGGCTTCATCGAGATCATCATCATCATCGTCATCACCAACACCATCACCGTGACCATCCACCTTCATTCCGCTGTAAAAAATTATGGGTCTTTATCGTTGCTCTTCATTAGATCTCTCTCCCGGTGTGGATTACTTATTAGTAGTTGATGCTTATGAGATCTATCGGTGTTTACACTTTATGACCAGATTGTTATTATCCATTATATCACCTCTGATTACGATCCATATGATGTCTCGTGAGTAGTTCGTTTAGTTCTTGAGGACATGAGAGAAGTCATGATTTTAGTAGTGAACTTATGTTGAAGTAATATCTCGTGGTTCGGTATTTAAGTTGTGGTGCTATTCTTATAGTGGTGTCATGTGAACATTGACTACATGACACTTCACCTTTATGGGCCTAGAAGGATGCATTGTGTATTTGGCTACTAATTGTGGCGTTGCCGGAGTGATAGAAACCTGATTCCCCGTTAGGAAACCAATGCACGAGGGAGTGTTGGGTCCCGGAATTTTAAGGCTACGGTTAGATTTATCTTAATTACTTTCTTGTATTTGCGGATGCTTGCGAGGGGTATAATCACAAGTATGTATTAGTCCTAGTTGGGCGGTGCATTAGCATAGGTTCACCCACACAACACTTAACGAACCAATAAATATTAATCAACTATATGAAGCACTTGACGAAATTCCCATGTGTCCTCGAGAACGTTTGATAATTATAAGTAGAACAACCGGCTTGTCCTTTGATCTCAGGAGGGTTGGGCCACTCGCTGCAGTTATTATCACTGTTATTTATTTACTCGCACTTTATTTATGTGCTACATAAAAAATCACTAAAATCTCGTTTGGTAGTATTACAGTGAAATCTCTATCCAATTTACTTGTCAACATCTTATGCACCTCGTTGGGTTCGACACTCTTATTTATCGAAAGTACTACGATACACCCCCTATACTTGTGGGTCATCACGCTCCAGTAGCGGTACTACCGTGACCGGCAGCGGTACTACCGTTGGCTCCAAACTCGATATAAAATCGAAATGCCTTGCGGTAGTACTAGGCCACTACCGCCCTAGTACCGTAATCATTACCATGAGCAAAACTTCCATGGAGGTATTTTGACCTGTACTACCAGCGGTGCTACCGCGTCCTAGAAGAAGCGGTACTACCTCTGACGGTAGCGGTACTACCGCCGTGGGGAGTGTTGCTCCAAAAGTGACTAAGTACTAGCGGTAGTACTATGCCGGTACCGCCTGTGTACTATGGATATCGGTGGTCTTTTCTTTGCTAGTGGTACCTCCAGCGGTAGTACCGCTCCTGGGAGGAGACGGTACAAACCGCGGTACTACCGCTGTCTGGAGTGTACCAGGTGTGTCGCAGTAGTACAACTCCATGAGGAGCGGTACTACCACAACACAACCTGATACTACCGCTGGACAGGGAAAAAGCTTCTCGGCCATATCTTGGACACCAAATGATCAAACGATCTTCTTCCATTCACACAAGGACTCCAAACTATTCTCATGGACAAGTCCTGAAAGAATATCTCAATACAAACATTAGTTCTTAAGGATTGTCATTAATTAGCAAAACCACATATGGTGGCACCATGCGCTTTCAATCTCCCTCATTTTGGTAATTGATGACAATCCCTTTTTACGAGGGTTTATATAATGAATAAAGCAACCATGCAACACAAAGAGCAAGGATGCAAGAGCATGGAAGGCAAATGCTTAAGAATGAACCTAAAACATAAAACAAAATTCCCTTAAACCCTCTAAACTTCTCCCCCATTGGCATCCATTGCCGAAATGGGAGGAAAAACTTAGAAGGTCAACATAATAAGATCTCCACCATAATGTAAGCATTTCTCATGATATGAGTGAAATCAAGTGCATAGAGGGAGATCAAATTATATTGAGGATCCAACGATTACGGGGAAAAAAATTGCTCTAAACATCTCCCATCAAGGAGACAAGGAATCGAAGAGATCCAAAGAATCCCGCTCGACATAGAGGCTATGTTATTGGAGACACTGGTCAGTTGGTAGTATGGCACCCAAAATCACATCATTCCTATGGTTTATCTACTCTTACCAAACAAAATTTCAGTGCAGATACCATCTTTTGTTGCAGTCCAGATATATGTAACCAAATATATAAACCGGAAGTGCCTTACGTACGATGATTTGGGTACGAATTCTGTACAGCTCTACCTGGCTGACTCCTATTTGCTAACTTACTCCTGGGCTAGGCCCATCTAAACCAACCATACACTAGAGATCATGCGTGGCTGGCGATCGTAAGGAAATCGTACAGTCAAACATGGAAGATTCGATTTGGTCCATCACGTTTACAATCAGCCATTAACATCATTATTACTTTCCTTTAGATGCCGCTTAAAACAAGATTGCAATCAGGCATTAAACGATATTATTATGGTACCGCCCAAGAACGTCGATTCTCGTATCTCACCAAATAGGGAACCTTGTCCATTGCACATACCATATTCCGTTTCAGCCCCATATATAAACCATAGGTCCCGAGGGTTCCGTTCCATCCGTCCTCCGAGCTACTACGTACGTACAAACCCAAAGTGCTCTGCTCCCCCATGGCTTCCAAGATCGCTGTTGCGGCCGCTGCGGCCATCTTGATTCTGGTGCTCCTCTTTGTGTCCTCCGGTAAGTAAGGCGTTTCAAAATAATTATTGTTCCAGGTTTCACTTAAATCAAAGGCATCCAAGTTTATTTTGTTTCATTAGATAGATCATGAGATATATGTCCATGCATGATCTATTTATATGGTCAGATTTAGATAGCTTTGGCTTGAGACTTTTTCCAACAATTGTACATATAAATATTTTACCGTATTAAATCTTCTTTGATCACGCAGATGCGCAGATTCCGCACGCTAATTGCACGGAGGTCCGGGCACCGGTTTTCGGCTGCTCCAACAAAAATGACCAGTGCGCTCAATGGTGCAAAACCCGCTACGGCTACCAAGGCGGATACTGCGGAACCTATGGGTCCTGCTACTGCACAATCTGCACAAAGTCTATCTCAGTAGATCATAACAACACTTTAGCTTGATCTGCTCTTTGGCAGCTAATAATTACTAGATGACCTTCGATTCGTGTGTTTTAAGAAATTGCTTTGTTTGCAAAGTTTAAGGACACCAGTAACTTTATTTCAAGTGAAAGGGGGCGCTTTCATCTTTGAATACTAAGCTTGTAGCCTTCTTGTAACTTGATATACACTATTTGTTGATGCATAGTACTCCCTGCCCAAGTCGGGAGTATCTTTTTTCCTAAAGCCCAAAATATTTCCTGAGATTTTTTTTTCACGTCCGAAATTTGATTCGGTGTTTCATTGAATTGATTTAGTTCATAAGAACTCCCTGCTACCGGGCCCTGATCATCTTTATTTCACAAATTGTAATTGTTCAAGTAGTGAGGGATATCAATACTTTTATGCATGACAAACATCCAAACGAACCAACTAGTTGATGGCATGTTATGTTTCATATTATCTTGGGATGACATGAATTAATCCATTAAGTTATCTTGTCCATCTCCTGGAATAAATTTCCACTGGCAAATGATTGCGACCCATTTCTTGAACCAAACCCACAAGGAAAACGAGAGGGGACAGTAACACGTAAAGCGCCTACATATGCATGATGGCATGCTTCCTTCTTTCTTCTTAAATGTACATTTAAGAAATAAAATGATCAACTATGTGGTATATGGGCAATGCAGCCGCTGTTGTACGTGCACCACACATTTTACCACTACGATGCCGGGATGTGCCAGAATCAGTGCAGGATACTGAACCAGGACACGGATACGCAAGGATGTGCATATAAATCTCCTTTTAGTGTACCATGTAGTATAGGTTAACCAAACGCCACAGCAAGAATTGTAACTATAAACCGAGTGACCACTTAATAGATTTGGAATAGCAATAATTATATCTCACTCCATCAGCACAACTGCACATATCTACAATTCTCAACCAACTGCTCACAATTTAAGGTGCACTTCCAAATATTCAAACTAAAATTCACGCTATTTGGTAACCAGCAATAAATACACTGCTAATAAACAACCCTACTAATTCCAAAGTCATGGAATGATTACTCCCTAATCCATTAGAAGTCCGCCCAAGCATACAATAGCCACCCCAATAGCTATCAAGCTCATGTAGTATGGCGACGTGCCACTTACATCAACCGAGGTGTTCCTATTGAGTGACGAGCCTGACACAAGGAAAGGTGCAGTTAGTCTCTCTCGCCACCACGGACCACAACAATTGAGACCCATTTGAACATATGAATTATGCAGGGGTTCTCAAATGATACAGTTTTAGCCCTTAGGGAATGAAAGCCTAATTTTGCGAACGGGCGAGTTGGCATGGCAAGAGGAGTCTGAACTTACAATTGTAGTCTGCCCAGCCCACCCGCTTTTTCCCCAAGTCATACACAATTATCTTATCACGTAAAACCATATCTGTAACAAGCCAGAGAGAGACCAATTCAGGGCTTAAGCTAGTAAGAACAAATTTCAGAAAGAAAGTTAAGACCATTCATGGTAATATGTTAATTGTTTGTGTGAAGATAGCATGGAACAGTAATGTTGGCATGAGGGCATTAGTCGGTGTTCATTCGATACAATACTAGGGGTTGAAGAAGGGCAAAGCCGCGGTCATTCTTTTAGGCTACCCGAATATACAGTTGACTTACGTTTGCTATTGGCATAATTATTGAGATATTTGTTGAGTAGCTTATTTCTTTACAGACATCCACAACAGAATACAGTATATAGCAGTCTCAAGCCCTATTGGCTAATATCTGCCGCTTACACTGGCTGATACGGTAAGAGTATATTTTGGCGGTTTTGTTAAAGGAACTTTGATCGGCCATAACTTTTACATACGAACTCCATTTGCGACGCATGAGTACTCAAAACGATCGGGAGTAAAAAGTGCATCCAGCCTAAACCGACTTCGTCTATTTACGTCAGTTTTCCACGGTCAAAATCCCTGGGCAAGTTGAGAGAGAAAATGGCATGGTGCTATCAGGCATAAAGCCAAGGCTTATTGAGCCATTACAGCGAACCCCTGGTTGTTGGCTGGACGAGTTGCCGGCGGTGTTGTGGAGTCTAAGGACTACCCCTAACCAATCAACCGGATACACACCATTCTTCCTGGTATATGGAGCTGAGGCCGTGTTTCCCACTGACCTAGAGCATGACTCGCCCCGAGTAACCCTCTACACTGAGGCAGAGGCGAGAGAAGCTCGAGAATATGACGTTGACCTGCTAGAAGAAGCAAGAGAGTTAACTCTGTCACGTTCAGCTATCTATCAGCAAAACTTGAGGCGTTATCACAGCCGGAAAGTGAACCCAAGGGTTTTCCGAGAAGGAAACATGGTCCTTAGGCTCGTGCAACGCACAACCGGGATGCACAAGCTATCCCCTCCGTGGGAAGGGCCTTTCATTGTGAGCAAGGCTCTGCACAATGATGCCTACTATCTAGTTGACGCACAGGCACCCCAGAAGAATAGGCCGGATAAAGCCGGAGAGGAATCTAAGCGCCTCTGGAATGTAGCTCTACTCCAACGTTTTCATTCATGAGCAAACTGTGTATGTACTTTCTCACCCGAGTTAAATTCTAGTCGGCACTCCGAATTCAAACTCGGGGACTGCCCTTGTGCAAATTGATCCATGTGTTGTTACTCTGTTTTACTTTGTCTACTCGGTTGAACCACTTAGAATTTCAAAAGCATATGTAGTAGTGTGTTTAAGCCCACGGGCCAACTCTGCGACTCTGCTGCTGTCCGCAACCCGGCTTCATGGCAAGCCAGAGAACAAGCCAAAGGTCAATAAACACACGAAAAATTGCTAAGGAAAGGAAACGTGTGGCAACCGAGTAGAGTGTTCTTTACTGTTCTTTCTTTTCGGCTAAGTGGTGGGCAGCGTTCTCATGCTTTTTTGTAAGTGGCTAAGTATTTGAAACTCAAACTTTGAAATCTTGTGACTCGACTACCGAAAAAGCCTCAAGTGGCGGGTAAGAGCTGAGACAAAAAGAGAGAGTGGATAAAAAATGCAACTCGGGGATTTGCATAGAAACGCAACCCGGCATTGAGCCAGAGTTGCTAAAACATCAACTGAAATAAAAGATGAGTAGCAACGCGCATAATTGTTTCGATTACATATGCACCCGGTATCCCAGGGATCTGATAAATGTTTGAGATAAGACTTGCAGGAATTACTCGATAGTAGTGGCGGTGTTTCCCGCGTCGGTGTTGGCAGACACAGTGGGCTCGGAGGTTGCTGTGGCCACCGAGATTGGATCCATTGCAGAGGTGGACGGAGTGGACTGGGTGCTGGGCATAGGGTAGACACCAGTTGGCGCAACACCAGTCGCGCCCAGCTCGGGAGCTGGCTCCTCGATCACCATCTCGGTGGTGATGGTGGCCTCCTGAGTGGTGGGTTGCGACTGCTCGGCCTCTGTGCTGGTGGCCAACTCGGACTCCTCCGTGTTGGCCTGCTGCTCGGTCCCCTCAATCACCTTGGCCTTCCCCTTCTCAGATGCTCTCTTTGCGGCATCTTCCTCAAAATTAGCCAAGTCCTCCCTGGCAACGTCGTCGTCTTCATCATCATCGTCCTCATCATCATCGTCTTCTCCAACGTCCGTGTCCGGCTCGGGGAGGCCATCGATGTAGACGCCCGTGTCGGCGTAGGAGGAAATCTCGTAGGCTATCTCCTTTCAGCGAGTGATGCAATCCGGATCCTTGGTCCACTTGGAGTCTTCACGGCGCATGCGGATCCTGTCGAGATCCAGATTCTCGTACCAGCTGATGATGAAGTGCAGCAACTCGTCAGCTCCTGCCCGAGCTGCAGAGGCACGCCACTTCTTGAGCTCAGCCTTGACGTCGTCCAGATGCTCGGAGATTTCGCGGAAAGTTTCCGGAACTTCCCTCTCAGGCCAGAATAACTTGTGCAATTTGAATCTAGTGGACACCATGGAGGTGCCCAGGCCCTTGAGGGAGCGGATCTGCGTCTTGATGTTGAGGAGATGGTCATTGATGCTGGATGTGTTGTCAATAGGTAGACCAGATGCGGCCCTAAGCTGTCTTGCCTTGTCCAGAGCAGGCACACCAGCAGAGCGGAGTTCCGGGAAGATGTCTGCATAAGGAACTAGTGTGAATCAGAAACAGAGACCGAGAAGAGATACAACCGGGTAGAAGAAAGGGGAGAGAGAAAAAAGGCAAACAAGATAGGGGGTAAAGATAACTCACACTCCAGGTCCACCAGCAGGGCTCCCAGCTTCATCTTCCAGTCATTCTCGTCTGAGATGTGCTTGTCATGAATGCGGCGTGATTCCGAGATCTGGGTAACCAGAGCAGAGTTGTGGTCCTTCAGCATCTGGATCTCCAGCTCGAGCGCTCGCTTCTCGGCATTGGATCGCCTCTCAAACTCCTGTTTCTCATTGACGTGGGTAATGGCAGTCTGGAGGGCGTCCTTCAAGTCAGTCTGGAGTTTTTTCAAACTTCGCCCTCTCGACAGTGCGCTCTTGCTCGATCTCTGCTTCGCGGGTTTGCAACTGCTGCTGTACCTCAGCAGGCGTTAAGCAGT
Organism: Alopecurus myosuroides; assembly: GCA_028641055.1. Taxonomy (NCBI): domain Eukaryota; kingdom Viridiplantae; phylum Streptophyta; class Magnoliopsida; order Poales; family Poaceae; genus Alopecurus; species Alopecurus myosuroides. Next base: position 235,722,037 of record CM054058.1, on the reverse strand, counting down.
TCAGGTGTTGCTCCCGGAAGTTCTTATACTCTTCTGCGAGAAGAACAACATTGTCAGCAGAATAGCCAAGTAGGAAAGCACAACTGCAGAGAAAAAGGAGAGGGGCTCACCTTCCAGAGTATGGATCTTTATTTGGGCGGAGGCGGCGAAGACTTTGCAGTCTCGGTGCCTATCCATCAACTCCTTGAGCTTGCCTGCAGAGAAAACATCAAAAAAGCAAAAAAGCAAACATGTGCGTAAACATAAAACGCACAAACCGAGATGCTAAAAGCTTACCTTCAACCTCAGAGAACTGGAGAGTGCGGTCCAGGGCCATCTGCTCCATCGCCTCGCTATCCTTCTTGTCGGCTTCCAGAGCTTGGATACGGTCTTTGGCGATGCGGTGGTTCCAGAGTAGCCGACGGAAGACCTTGGTCCTCTTCTGGACGCTATCCTGCAGAGAATAAGGGAAAAAAGTATAAGTTTTTTGGAAGATTTGGCCCGAGTAAATGTCAACTCGGTTGAGTCTTCACCTACTCGGACCGAATCTCGGGGACTGGGAGAATGACTAAGAGAGAAAAGGAGAAAAGGAGAAAAGGAGAAGAGAAAGAAGAAACAAGCAACTCGGTAAATGCAAGAAGGAGAAGTAACACTTACCACGTAGCTATGATCGATGTCCTCGATGTTCTTGCGGATGACGAACAGCTTTCCGACCAAGGTGCAGCTAGGGCTGGCAACCGTCATGGCCAATGAGCCTACATTAGCCTTGTTCCAGTCGGTGCGGTAGTGATCGATCTGGCCCAGCTCAGTACCGTTCCAGGTAGGGTTACCGTGCGCCTTGTTGTTCCAAGCTTTATCAACATAGCCTACTCGGTCCAAGATGGCAGTAAGGCCTTCTTCTTCAATCTCTTCATCTTCTTCGCCACGAGAAAAGAGCTCGGGAGTCGCCTTCTTCCCCTTGGACTTGGAGGTCCCCACGGCTTGGCCTTCTTTGAGAGCGGCTAGTCGCTTCTCTCCCTTGGATAGTGAGATTTGGTGGCGCTGCGACAGGGTCATCATGTACTCGGGGTAGGTGCGTGGCGCGCTACCACTGGCACCAGCACTCTGCTTCTCGACGGGGCCAGTGACCCCAGAGGCAGCCGGGTTGGCGCTGGAGGTGGGCGCGGAAAGCGTCAGTTGATTACTCTTCACCTGCTTCCCGGATTGCCCGCCTCGTGGCTTAGGGGGCGGCATCTGCTGTCCAGACTGCGAAGCACTGCGCTTCGGTTGTATCTGGGTCGCCTCGGCTCCCGTCTTGGTGCTTGAGGAGGCAGCTGGCTGAGGAGGTGGTGGCACTTGAAGAGTAGGCTGAGGAGGTGGAGGTGCTAGTTGAGTTGGTGGGGGGAATTGGTGCACTGGGTGGAGTCACCTGTTGAGTTGGCGGCACTAGTGGCCGGCTACTCGGTGCAGCATCTGGCTGCACTTGGTCTTGATGGGTGGGCTCCACCACATCTTCTTCTACCCGCTCCTTGTATCAATAGTGTCTTCTACCCGCGGCTCGGCTGCGGGGTCATCTTGTTCTGCAGCATGGGTATCTTGCTGCTGCTCGGCGTTAGTGTCTGGCCGCTCCAGAGCGGCATCATCCCCTTGCAACTCGGCAGCGTGTTCAGTGTTTTCCCCGGCTGATGCAGCTGGGGGAGATGACGACATCTCGTCGTTGGCAACATCCTGGCCAGCTTGCTGCTAGTCAGTGTGCTGCTGCTCGGAGAGGGGATCAGTATTATCCCCGGGGCCATCGTTCTCGGCGCCGGGATCTTCTTCTTCATCAACAGGGGAGGACGCACGCGTCCTATCCCGCGGGTCCTGGTCTTCGTCTTCATCCGAGAGCTCTACAAGCTGCTCTCGGGGCACGGGTGTCTTCTTCTTGGGGCGAGGTGCGGCCGCGGCAGCATCAGCGTCGAGAGGGGCGCTGGAAGAAGAAACAGTTTCAGAAAGTGTCGAGACATCGTAGTAGAATTCATAGACGAGGGTGCCATGAGACTACGGGTAGACACGTGGGGGGGCGTGGTTGTGTTAAGGACAAAAACACAGGGTTTACCCAGGTTCGGTACGTCGCAGTAATGCGGCGTTCCTACTCCCGCAATCTCACTAATCAGGGCTAAAGCCTGTGTATACAAGTACAACATGAGGTTCTGTTTAGCTATTCGCTGAGGATCAACTTCTCGGCGAGTTAGCCTATATCTTCTTCTCTATCTATCATATCTCCCGTCCGGCTTTATATAATAGCCGGGTTAGGGCATACAGAGTAGGAAACCTAGAAGACTACGGCAACTATTAACTTGGAAAGTAAGGAATCCGCCTTCTACACCAAGCCAGATCACGTGGGCCGTGATCCGGGTTCTTCTAGAATCCGGCTTCTGCGCGTCAGCTTACTGGGCCGCCTAATGGACCGTAGTCCACTACCATTTGGGCCACCCGGGTAATCCGGCACTTTAGACTACCATCTGATATACCCCTATTCAGTATATATCCGACAGTAGCCCCGAAGAAGGATTAAGACTTCAATTCGCCGTCTTTCGTCAAATGTCATCCTTCCGAGAAATATCGGCATGCAGTCTTGATTCTTCTTTTTCTCCTTAAAGGATGTTGTAAAGAAAAACTCCGAATCCTAAAAATATATCTCGCACGAACCTTCATGGAGAAGAAACTTCCTACGTCAGCGTTTTAATCATGCTGACGTAAGGGACGTTTGGGTTTCAGGCGGGAAACCCAGAAACATATCTCTGACAGATTCTCGCGGGAAACGAGGAGATAGCAATAATCACCTGTCATTTCATTTCCCGGATTTTTTGGCGAGTGACACGCGTTGAACATCCAACGGTCAAAAGAGCCGTTAGCACGCATCGTGACGAGATTTCGGCTATAAATAGTCGTCTTCGTCCTCTGTGAAAAACTTCCGCTCTCACCTCGCACGCCATTCCAGCGCCCAAGCTCGCAGTAGAGAAAACTCCCGAGCGCAAATTACGTCCAAGACCTCACCGGAGACGTCCGTGCGCCGCTCTTCGATGGCCTCTCCGTCATCTTCACCAGCCCGCACCGTCGCCCAAGAAATCGACGAGATAATCAACACTATGGATCCACAACTGGATTCCCCAGTGCACACCAACGGCGACGAGCCGGCGAAGACCACGGGGACCGCGGCGGACGGAGGAAACCTTTCCGCCGCCGCGGATCTTGCAGAATCCTCCTCCGCGCTTACTCCTCCGTTTGCTCCCGAAACGGCGGAAGAGAAGATCACGCTCGTTGGCGACGAGCTCGCAGCCGGGGCCGAAGAAGAGGCGGAGTCTGCCGGCAACTGGAGTCCGAGTAACATTTTACCATCCCTCCTTCCGACAATGGAAAAGGAAGGGCTTCTGGTTAAAGACAAATGGCGGAGCCCGGAAGACGAATCCGAGCCCATGCCAAAAGACGGAGAACGCGTCCTCCTTACTTCTCATATTGCGAGAGGTATGGGTTTTCCACCTTCCGCCTTTTTCTTGGACGTCCTTAACCATTACGGCATTCAGCCACACAATCTTCCACCAAACTCCATTCTCTACCTAGCTGGCTTCCAAGCCCTTTTTGAAGGGTATTTAGGAATAGCTCCCAGACTAGATTTTTGGCAATATTGCTTTGGAGTGAAGCGTAACCCTACAGAGGGTGTTCTTCCCGTCTGCGGGACTATTTCTTTCACTCTTCGGAGGTTCAGGGAAGATTGGTATCCAAAGATTAAAACATCAGAATCCGTCAAGTTTTGGACGGGTTCCTTCTTTTACCATCATGACATCCCGTTTCCCGGGAAAGAAAACGGGGTTCCTCCATTCGTCAATTCCGTCGCAGTTCCTCAAGAGAGTTGGGCAGTCGAAGCAGTGCAATCTTTGCTGGAAGACCTGATGAAGATAAAACGGCGTATCGCCAAACTTACCTCTTCCCAGCCTCCCTTAACTGGAATAGATACTGTTTTGTGCTGGTTTGGACGCCGTATTCAACCTCTCTCTTTTCGTTCCCGACTCCTTTGTGAATGCGAAGGGCCAGAAGATAGCATGAGAGGGACGGACAAAGCCTTCTCCAAAAGGGACTTCAAAAAACGAGTCAACCAATTGGTCGCTACTCGCGTCCAATACACAGAAAGTTTGGAAATGTATCACGAGGAAAACCCAGTCCCTAAGGTATTTACATTTTCCTTGATTTTGGGTTTCTCTCGGATTATCTCTTTTTCCTGACTTATTCGGATCTTTGCCATTTCCATAGTTCGAAGAACTTAAAGGAAACGATCTTGCATTCGACGCCGAGCTCGACAAACTACATGCCGGCTTTTATGGAGGCCGGAAACGCAAGAGGCAGGTGACCTTCGAAGAAGTGATAAATCTTGACGGAACTCCCATCGCCGTATCCGGGTATTTTACTGGAGCTTTCTACTTATCATTCCCTTCCGGTTGTTTGAGATATTTATTTCTCGGATGTTTCCCTTTCAGCCTTGCTCCAGCTCCTCTAAAGACAAAGAAATTGAAGAAACATAAGGCTGCTGCTAGCAAAGGAGAACCATCTTCCGCTGCAGTTTCTCCCCCTTTAGCTATATTTAGCAATGAAGAGAAAACCACAAATCCGGGCGCAGGGTTTCAGCAATCCAGACATCCCGTTGCATCTAACATGGATGCGAGGGAAAGGACGGGATCAGATGTCGCACGCGGACTTCTAGTGGATACTCACAGTCCGTTAAACAGTAGATAAATGGCTTACGGGGCATACCGGCACCCGCATCTCAATATGAGCAGGCCAACACGTAAACGTGTGACAACCATTATCTTACTATTCATCGTCTGCGCAAACCATCCCATAGAAATCCAGATACTTCCATTGACGTACTTCAAAACATACACGCATGGTACGTCAACGGCGTTTGAACAAGTGATATCACAACAGATCTCTACGACACAAAAGATGAAAATAAGTTGCAAATAGCTCTCACTAGAGCAGAGATAGCAAATACAATCATCTAGAGGACACATGTCCCAACATATCATCATTACATCACAGCGGAGGCATTCACAATGTCTGAGTACAGACAAGATCCAAATAGGCCTAAGAGGCCGGAAACTGAAAGAAAGACGGAGCCCATCCACGTAGTCTCGGATCCTGCCCGGGTCCGCTACCTACTCGTCAACAGCCTCGTCAAACTCCACGTAGTAGCCGTCACTGGGATCCTCGTAAGCGTAGTCTGCGGAAACCACAACCCCAAAGGGGTCAGTACATAAACGTACTGGCAAGCAAGACTCACAGTTCACCAAAGTGTAGCCCGTCAACACCAAGCACAGATGCCTTGGGTTCAACGGAAGAAAGGGGATATAAAAGATGCTGCAACTGGCTGCGCTAACCAACTACAGAGATTCTACCACTTCCGGCTAACAGAAATAAGATAAGATAGCGTATCGTAACCAACTATAGATAACCACCAAACAAACCCATCCCGGATCTCGCCCCTTATCCAAAGAAGCAATCCGAGGATAACTCACACAGTTGGATTAATGAATAATGGATCAAGTTGTTGTGTCAATAAGCCTATTACTAGTCAGGTAGCATTAGTTAGATGTAAGTTGTTCTGAGTACTTGTTAGCCAGTACTTTCACCAAGTCAACCATAACCGCGGAAAACACGGCTTCTCGAGAAGATTTATCCCTGCAGGGGTGCACCAATTTGGCCGTACACGTAAGAATAACCCGCCAGATGGGATGCCTCCCACCAAGCGGGGCACTCAACACAACTCAACTCTTCTTCGCATCAAGCCCAAAGCACCTTGGGAGCACGGCTAATCGAGCCCCGAAGAAAGGGGACCCTCATAGCACTCTAAGAACGTGTCCCCCTATATGCCGACTACAAAAGTTCCACCCTGCGCTGGGCTCGCAAAAACATGCATGCGGCAAATGGAAAAACACGAACTAAATGAGGCGATTTGGACGAGATGCGAATCGAATCAAACTGAGGGGGGCGCCCATACACGCTTCCCACATGCGGATAGTGCGCTCATCATGGATCAGTAGACAAGACCCTTTTCCTATTAGGGTCGACACTAGCAGGCCTCAAAACCACACAGGGCCTCCTGCCGGTGCCTTATCAGCATATTATTATTAACAGGTTGATTGATTAACATCGAGCCCCCAGAACATAACAGAATATAGTAATCAGAAAGTAACGGGTAACAGACTCGAGCAAAACAACCTAAGCATGCTAGTAAGACACTGGCTCAAACAATGGGGTTGTAGGAGTGGAGGTGAGGCAATATCAGGGTTAAGGGATTCATGTGATAGGTTCGTAACAGAAACAACTATACATAGGGCTAGCAAAATAGACAACGGAAAGTATCGGTAACCAATGTTGAAAGGAACACAGTGGTTCATGTGAGTGATAACTTGCCTGCAAACTCAGCAGCCTGGTACTGAGCTAGATCCTCAGAAGGGGTGTCGTAAGTATCGTCTGTCTCAACGTCGTCGTCTATCCGAGAAGAAGCAAACAGACAATGCAGAAAGATAAACAATCAATATCATGGCATAGTGCACAATCATGGGATGATGCATGTCAAGTTAATGGATGCATCAAAATGAAATAGTTGTCATGGGAAACAATTTAAATGGACACATATGCAATTTTGAGTTGCATATGAAAAGCCCATGAATTTTGGTTGAAACAATTGTTTTCCAATTAACCAATAGGTGAAAGTGGATTAGTATGATGCATGGATGAGGAAAACAACAAAATAACAACAATGGAAGCAATTGGAAATAAGGTTTACCAATTCAGAAATTTATTGATTAAGTTAGGGAATTTTTGGTTCCTTAAAGGGATTACACAAATAGTTGTTGTTTTCACCAATTTAAATTGGGAAAAATAAATAGCAAAATTCATATTTGAAAAGAATACAAAATTTTAGTTGGATTACATGTTTCAAATATTGAAAAAGGAGTTAGGATGAATTTATTATGACTTAAACAAGATTAAACAAATTTTAAATGAATTTAAAACAAGTTTGAGAATTATTTGAATTTTATTTGTTCCAACATAAGTTCAAGTTCATATTAGAAAAGTTTATACTTTTCTAGTTTGAAAACATATTTTACATGTTCAAAAATAATTTAATTTGAGCAAGTTATGATTTTATAAAATTTAAATGATTTAAACAAGGTTTAAATTATTTAAGCAATTTTAATTATTCAAACCATGAGACAAAATTTATATTTGAATAGGTATTTTGAAATAGCATGGAAAACATATTTTATTTACATTATTTGGATTAAGGATGAATTAGTTATGGATTTTAGCAAATTACAAATGAATTGTTTGAATTCAAATTTGAAATGCATTTGGAAAATTCAAAACAGAAAACAAATGCTACCATTAGATAGAGAATTAAATTTGGGGCAGTGCACATATTTTACTTTTATTATTTGAGTTTATAAATTGAAAGTTATTTGCATTTCCAAATTAGGGACCAAATTGTAAAAAGAAAGGACTTGTTTTTGAAACACAAAAGGTGGAAAACTTTTTATACCACGCAGCTATCCAGCCCAAGGCACTGCCAATGGGCCCTGGGCCAGCGTGGCGCTGCGGGCGCACACAGCAGCTGACAGGGGGCCACCCTGTCAGCGCGAGGTGCAAAAAAGTTGGGGTTTTTCCCCGTGCGAGAGGGGGATTCGAACCCTGGATCTCCCCCGTGCGCGCGCTGCCTGTAACCAGTGCGCTACGAAACGTTTCTTGTTAGTATACGTGCTGCGAACAGGTTAAGGTTCAGGTTAGCGTTCTGAATTTTTAACAGAAACTGACGCGCGCTTTCTGAAACTTGGACAGGTGTTCACGGTGGCTCAACGGCGGCGAGATCCCGCGGCTGCTCGTGCTCGTGGTGCTTGCGTGTGCTGCGAGCACGGATGCGTGCGCTGTGGTGATGCTTGTGCAAGACAGAGGGGAGGAGGACACGGTGGCGCTCACCGTGAGGTTCAACAGGTGGTCGACGGTGAGGTGATCGCCGCGGCAGTGGTGAGGATGGCGGCGGCGATCCAGACAGCGTCGAGCTCCACGAAGAGGTCCAGACGGTCGAGGGAGAGGAGGAGATGCGATTCCCGCGGTCAGACGGGGATGAGGATGATGGCAACGGCGGTGCGGTTTCGGTGGTTAGGTTGGGTGGTGGAGGTCCATGGCGGCGGTGGTCATCGGAATTCAGAAACGGCGGCGTTCGGTTGCAGTGGCAGAGGTGGCGAAAATTCGCCGGGGAGAGGGAGGAAGACGGCGGCGCGAGGGGATGGAGTGGAAGGCTAGGTTAGGGCGGCGCCAGGGGGCCTAGGGCGCTCTTATAGGGGGCCAGAGGCGCTTCTGGCCGTCGGAGAGGTACAGTGCCGCCGTGGCACCGGCGGATTGTCTGCCGTACAGAAGAAAGAAGGAGGAGCGGGTGCGAACCGGTACGCGGGCCAGAAGAAAGGTAAGTGGTGGGCTGGGCTCGCTGGGGCACAGCCCACTGCCTTTCTCCCTCGTTTTTCTTTTTCTATTTTTGGTTCTGATATTTTTTTTGCAGGAAATAGAAAATGGAAGAAAATGATAGGTTTGGAGTTAGTAAAATTGTATAAAAATTTGGGTGGGCTAGTTATTGTGTTAGCAATCATTTGACCATTTTTATTTTCCAAGATTTCAAAATTGAAGTGCTGTTTGGAAATGTTTCAAATTTGAATTAATTTTGGGTATTGATTGAATTATTTAAAACAAGAATTTAATTAGGGTGATCAAATGATTTTAATTGGAAACAAATGAGCACAATTGTTTTGGTTATTTCATAATTTCAAAAGTGGGTACTGTTTGCAATTGAATTTGAAATAACATTGGAAGTAAATGAGTGAATAAAAACCACCATTTTATTAGTTGATCATTATGGAACTAATTGGAAGCAAAAAATGGTTGTTTTTATTTGAACTTTTTATTTAAGAGGTTGTAACATAACAAGTATGAATTAAATGTTTGAACAAAGTTTGAATTTCAAATGTGAAAACAGAAGCAAACAAATGGAGAACAAAGTAAGACAAATGCACACAAAGAATAAATATGATGACATGATGCAATACTTTAATTAAACAAGAAATCAAACATTCTAGATGGTAAGTTTTCATACTTGGGATGTTACATCAGAGATGGGTAGGAATCTTCGAGCATCTGGGGAGGACGAACCCATTCCCACTTTTAACAGGAATTTCCAGGTAAAGGAAGAACCGTTCGATGAACTCGGATATATTCGTCCAGAAGCTAGAAAATTCTTCGCTTCTGCCCCTCTAATCCGTCCTTGGCCGCAAGGCGTGCTAATTGTCCGCAATGACTTCGTATTTTCACCTCGTCAGGTCATACAAGACAGCCTTCATCATGTTGGAATCCTTTTTTCTGAATATGTAAAGGAATTCAACGAAACCCTGTCAAATTTGCAGGAAATGAGCCAGGTAATATCTCTAGCCCCCAAGCAATAAGTTGAAAGCATGCTGTCCACTTAATGCTTCTCATAGCGCTTGTTCTAACTTAAGCGTTTTACTTTCATTTCCTCGTTTCATCATACTGCTGATAAAATAAACTTGGAATTTTTTAACAAGCTTAACATCAAAAATGAAGAGGTGAAAACCCTTCTATCTATTATTGATGGTAAGAAAGCAGAGCTGGCATCATATCAGCTACAACTGTCTGAAACAACGGGTAAATTTTGATTCTCTGAAGTTCTTTTATCCAGCTTTTTGTCTAAGTACTTTTCCAAGTTTTTCTAAAACTCGGAATTTTGTTCCTTGCTTTCCAGCTGCTTTGGCTAAGGCCAAGGAAATAGCTGAAGATGCCGGCAAAGCCGCGAGTCTCCGGCAGGAGAATTTGGAACTTCATAAGGATCTGATGAAGGCTCAAAAGGATTTGGAGGCCAACAACATGGCCCTTGGGATTGCGCAGTCCAAGGCCTCTCAGCAGGCAGAGAAGGACAAGGCCACTATCCAGGACTTGGAGAATGCCTTAAACCTGCGCCTGGAGGAAGGCTCCGAGATGGACAAGATTCTCGGTAAGTTGTCAACATTTGCCGGTTTTTCCATGTTTTGATTTCCTTCTCTGTTTTTTCGCTAACCTCTTGGTTGTTTGTTTGAAAAAACAGGAGATGACCCAGATCTCACTCGGATTGAGAAAATCCGAGCTTTTGGGAAGGTTTGGACTGCGATCAGGGCTGCAGGCATGCAGCTGGTCAACAAGTTCCTTCCCTCAAGAACTGGGGAATTCTCGGAAGTTGAAAAACTTCCGGAAGCTATCCTGGAGGTGGCGGAATCCAAGGAGTCCACCTTGCGCTCCGCAGCACGGGGTGGTGCACGCATGGCCTTAGGCCTTATGCGTATGCATTACCCCGGTGCCAAATCTTGGCGTGTGGCGTCCGGTATCCCACTTGGATACTCGGAGACCCAGCGGACCACCATCTTCAACGATATCAAGTGTCACGCCACCAAGATCGCCTCCATGGTGAACATCTCCATCACCTATCCGGAAGAAGAGATTCCTGCAGCCCCCGAGAACGATAGCATCGATGAAGACTCGGATGCCTGAAGGATTCCTCTTAACCTGGATGGTGGAAGTAGAAAATAGGAGCATTACTGCACTTTACAATGTAAACTTATATTGTAATGCTTCTATCCTTTTGTATAAACAAGTACTCCGCCTTTTGCAGTTTAATTATGAAATCCTTTGCAAGTTTTCCGGGTTTAATATTCTTTTATCTTCTAAGTTCTCTGGCTTATGTGCTTTAACTGTCCTTAGTGTTTGAAATGGCTCAATAGTACTATGAATCTTCATGCCGAGCTACTGGGTGAAACCAATCAGTTTGAACTCGGAAACATGGATCATACTAAAGGCATTTTTACTAACTAGATCCAGTGACCCAACACATAAACAATCAGATAATGCTTAGAGAATAGTAAGGAATTTTTTGAATGAAACTCGGGCACGCAGGCACAATCCGAGTTTCCTTTAGCCTTTAAGGGGCTGAAAATCATTCAGTTTTTAAACACCGAGCACGCAGGCACAATTCGGGTTAACATTGAGTATTTTGTAAGATCATTGGGAAATAGATAAGGTGGAATCATGTTTTGTACTATAATAAACTTGTAAAAACATGGATATAAGAATTCCAACAACTTTATTTCATGATCTCAAATATGTTTACATAGAAATTGAACTAAGTATAGAAGGGACGTAACTGCTGGATACTCCAGGGCCTCTTTGTCTCTCCTAGTTCATCATCTATCTTTCTATTTCTTTTACGATTCGGCTTCTCGGGATCATCTTCCGTGTCTCGAATGTCAACAAGATAATATGATCCATTCTTCATGGCTTTAGTGATGACAAATGGTCCTTCCCATACTGGGGCCAGTTTGTGCTTTCTTTGCTGCACCAATCTTAGCACTAGGTCACCTTCTTTAAAAGAACGATGCCTGATTTTCCGACTATGATAACGTCGTAAACCTTGCTGATAGATGGCGGATCTTTGAAGCACAAGTTCTCGTTCCTCTTCTAAGAGATCGACGGCATCCTATCGTGCTTTTTCGGCATCCGAGTCATCGAAATCTTGCACTCTTGGGCTATCATGGATCATGTCCGTTGGAAGGATTGCCTCCGCACCATAAACTAGGAAAACGGGGTTTGCCCAGTTGACATGTTCGGTGTTTTTCGAATACTCCAAAGCACGGAAGGTAGCTCTTCTACCCATGCTCCAGCTGCTCTATGAAGAGGAGATTCGAGTCTTGGACGTATTCCTTGCAGGATTGAGCTATTCATTCTTTCAACCTATCCGTTGGATTGCGGGTGCGCCACAGATGCGAGATCTAGGCGAATTCCTGTTTGTCGGCAATATTTTGCCAACTCTCCAATGGAGAAATTTGTCCCGTTGTCGGTTATTATGCTGTGTGGAACGCCGTATCTCATGACTATGTCAATGATGAAATTTCTGGCAGTTATACCGTCAAGCTTTTTGATGGGTTTAGCCTCCATCCACTTGGTATATTTGTCCACAGCTACAAGTAGATGTGTGAGTCCGCCTCGTGCAGTTTTGAATAGTCCCATCATATCTAGCCCCCAGACCGCAAAAGGCCATGTAATGGGGATAGTTTTGAGTGCTTGGGCTGGCATATTAGTCTGCTTGGCGTAATACTGTCATCCTGCACATGTATTTACTATGTGCTCAGCGTCTGTCTTGGTTGTTAGCCAGAAAAACCCGGCACGGAATGCTTTTTTGACTATGCTTTTTGATTGAGCATGATGTCCGCAATCCCCAGCATGGATTTCTTGCAGGATTTCTCGTCCTTCTTCTGGTGAAATACATCGCAGAAAAATTCCGGAAGTACTGCGTTTATACAGGCAGTTGTTAATTACTGTGTATCCTTTGCATCGACGCTGGATCTGTCTTTGCAAGACTTCGTCTGCTCCTTCCGGGTACTTCTGATTAACTAAGAATTTTATATATGGTATTGTCCAATCCGGGTTAACGAGCATGACTTCAATTGACTCGGAAGCCAGAGGATAATCAACATCTTCACCTTTTATCGATGGTTCGTACAAGTGATGGACGAATACTCCTGGTGGTAGGATTTTTACCCTTTCTGATCCCATGCGGGCTAACGCATCCGCGTTCCAATTTTCTTCCCTTTTAACATGGATTACTTCGAATCCGAAGAAACAAATGGCGAACTCGTCCACCGTTCTCCGATATTCGGCCATTATAGGGATTTTTGCGTCCCAAGTTTGGTTGACCTGATGCTGTACCAAATCTGAGTCACCGTAGCACAAAATGCGCTTGACCCCTATTTCTTTTGCAATATGTAAGCCATGAAGCAGAGCTTCGTATTCTGCCACGTTGTTGCTGGCGTTGAAGTGTATTTGTAATACATACTCCATTGTGTCTCCTTGTCGAGACATCGTAGTAGTTTTATTAGACGGGGGTGCCATGAGACTACGGTAGAGACGTGGGGTAACGGGATCGCGTGGTAGACAGTAAACACAGGATTTACCCAGGTTCGGTACGTCGTGACAGTACGACGTGCCTACTCCTGCACTTCTCACTAATCAGGACTAAAGCCTGGAAACAGGTTTACAATGTGAGGTTTTGGATCTAGCTACTCGCGGAGGATCAACTTCTCGGCGAGTTGGTCTATATCTTCTCTGTTATCCGTTGGTTTGTTTATCTCCCGTCCGGCTTTATATAATAGCCGGATTAGGGCTTATAGAATAGGAAACCTAGAAGACTACGGTAACAATAACTTGGAAAGTAAGGAATCCGTCTTCTCCTCCAAGCCAGATCACACGGGCCGTGATCCGGGTTCTTCTAGAATCCGGCTTCTGTGCGTCAGGTTACTGGGCCGCCCAATAGACCACAGCCCACTACCACTTGGGCCACCCTGGTAACCAGGCACTTTCACTACCATCTTATATACCCCTATACGGTATATATCCGACAGTAGCCCCCAAGAAGGATTAAAACTCTGATTTGCCGTCTTCCGCCAAATGTGCTTTGTCCGAGAAATTTCAATCAGCAGTCTTGATTCTTCTTATTCTTCTTCTTTTGAAAGAGATGGTAACGTGAAACTCGGAATCCTGAAAATCCGGCTTTTCTCTCACGATCCTTCGTGGAAAAGGAACTTCTTACGTCAGCGCACTTAATCATGCTGACGTAAGGGACGTTTGGGTTTTACTCGGAAAACCCAGAAACATATCTCTGACAGATTCTCGCGGGAAACGAGGAGATAACCATCATTACCATGTCGTTTCATTTCCTGGATTTTCCGGCGAGTGACACGCATTGATCATCCAATGGTCAAAATAGCCGTTGGCACGTATCTTGACGGATTCCTGACTATAAATAGCCGTCTTCGTCCTCGTCAAAAACCTTCCGCACTCTCACTGTCACGCCATTGCCGCGCACAAGCTCCCGAGCGAAGAACCATCCCGAGCGCACGAACGCACCCAGAGCACCCGCGCAATCGGGCCGCCACCAAATGGCAACCTCACCGTCGTCTCCCACTCGCTCCGCCGCGCTCACCGTCGACGACATCATCAACGATCTGGATCCGCAGCTCGGGTCCCCAAAGCACGCCGGCGACGAGCCGGAAAAGACTGCGGCCTCTGCGGCGGGCGGAGAGGATCTTTTCGCCGCCGCGAACGCTGCAGGCTCAAGCTCCACACCCTCCCCGCCGTTTGCTCCCGAAACGGCGGAGGACAAGATCCAGCTCCTCGGCGACGAGCTCGCCGCTGCGGAAGCCGCCGCGTCCGCCGCCGCCGGAGCGGAGGAAGAGGTGGAAACTGCAGGCAATTGGATTGCCTGCAGCATTTTGCCAGCTCTCCTTCCAAACCTGGAAAAGGAGGGCCTGATTCTCAAAGGGAAATGGCGGCTCCCTGAAGACGAGAACGAGCCAATTCCGAGAGACGGCGAAAGGGTTCTTCTTTCTTCCCACCTCCTGAGAGGTATGGGGCTTCTGCCTTCCGCTTTCTTCCTCCAAATCCTCTCCCACTACAACATCCAACCCCATAACCTGCCACCCAACTCCATTCTTTATATGGCCGGGTTCCAGGCCCTATTCGAGGGTTACTTAGGTTTAGATCCTAGGTTAGATTTCTGGATGTATTGTTTCGGGGTTAAGCGGAACTCCTCGGAGGGCGCACTCCCGACTTGCGGGACCATCTCCTTTACTCTTCGGAGGTTTAGGGAAGATTGGTTCCCCAAGATCAAGACATCAGAATCCGTCAAATTTTGGACGGGTTCTTTCTTCTACCATCCCGATGTGCCTTTCCCAAAAAAGGCCATCGGGGTTCCACCTTTCTCCAACACTGCTGCCATTCCCCAAGACAATTGGGGAACGGAAGCCGTCCAGGTTCTGCCGCCTGATCTTCTGAGGATCAAGCGGCGCATCGCCAAGCTCACCTCCTCTGATCCACCTCTAACTGGCATGGACACGGTCCTTTGCTGGTTAAATAGGCGGATCCAGCCGTTGGCCAATCACGGTGGCCGCCTCTTGTGTGAATACACGGGAGCCAACGACCCAATGCGGACATCCATCAAGGATTGGTCTCCAAGGGATCTTCGATGGCGCGCAAACCAGTTGGTCGCATCCCGCGACCAATACGAAGCGAGTCGGCCGATGTACACGGCCGACAATCCGGCTCCCAAGGTATTTTTTCCGTCATTTGGGTATAGTTTTAACATTCTTTCTCGGATTTTCTTGCTTCTGACTCTGATTTGTTTTTTCGACAGTTCGCTGAACTTCCAGACTCGGAGTTAGCCTCCGAAGCTGAGCTGGATGCCTTGCGTACTGCCACTACTGGTGGGCGCAAGCGCAAGAAGATTTCTTCCTCTGAGGAAGTTATCGACCTTGACGGGATCCCCGTCGCCACTTCCAGGTTCTTTTCTTCTGGGTTCTTTTCTTACATGGAAATTTTTCTTCCATCTTCGGAGTTTTAACTTTTCCGGGTTTTTTGTTTTCAGCCTGCCTCCCTCCAACCTAAAGCCGAAGAAGCTGAAGAAACACAAAGTTGTTTCCAGCCGAGGCAGCCAACCTTCTCCCGTCATCGCCCCAGATACACCATCCACAATGGCGGAAGAGCACGCTGCAGCCCCCACCACCAAGCCACTAGAGCCCAGCCAGCCTGTTGTGTCGAACACGGACACGAGGGAAAGGGCGGCTCCAAAGGTGGGAAAACCTTCTCGGACATTCGACGAGGAGATTCCCACCTTTGACAAGGAATTCAAGATTATCAATGACGGCCTAAGCGCGACCGGAACCCTTTTTGCAGAATACGCAAAAGGGTTCAATGAAAACTTGGCGGGTTTGCAACGAATGAGCCAGGTATGTAACTCTAGCCCCCAAGCATTAAACAAAATGTATTCTTTTTTTGCTTTAATGTTTTTAGTAATCATTCTTTTCCTTGCTATGTTTCAGCAAACCGCCGAAGCCATTAACATGGAAGTTTTCAACAAACTCTCCATCAAGAATAAAGAGGTTAGAAATCTTCTTTCTATTCTTGAGGAGAGAGAGGCGGAGCTGGCATCGTCTCAGCTCGCTTTGTCGGAAACAGCAGGTAAACATTTTTCCTCTGAAGTTTTCGATTCAATTTTTTGTCTAAGTACTTATTCTGGAAATTTTCTAAACTCGGAATTTTCCTTGCTTTCCAGCTGCTTTGGCTAAGGCTAAGCAAATAGCTGAAGATGCCGACAATGCCGAGAATCTCCGAAAGGAGAATTTGGATCTTCACAACAATCTTGTGAAGGCTCAAAAGGATCTGGAGGCCAGCAATTTGGCCCTTGGAGTTGCCAATTCCAAGGCTTCCGAGCAGGCGGAGAAGGATAAATCCACCATTCAGGATTTAGAAAATGCCCTGAACCTTCGCCTGGAGGAAGTCTCCGAGATCGAAAAGCTTATCGGTAACTTTCTGCTACCTTTACCATTTTTCCATATCTTGCTTTTCTTCTCTGTTTTTCACCTAACACTTTTGGTTGTTTTGTTGGAAAAACAGGAGATACCCCAGATGGCACTCGGCTTGAAGGAATCCGAGCCTTTGGGAAGACATGGACTTCGACCCGGGCTGCTGGAATGCAGCTGGTCAATAAGTTCCTTCCCTCAAGGACTGGGGAGTTCTCGGAGGTTGAAAAGCTTCCGGGAGCCATCATGGAGGTGGCGGAATCCAGGGATTCCATCCCGCGTTCCGCTGCACGGGGTGGTGCGCGCATGGCACTCGGCCTTATGCGCATGCACTACCCTGGTGCTAAATCTTGGCGCGTGGCGTCCGGTGTCCCTCAAGGATACACGGATACTCAGCGAAATACCATCTTTGATGAAATCAAAGGCCACGCCACCCATATTGCCTCCATGGTAAATATCTCCGTCAATTATCCAGAAGAGGAGGTCCCTCCAATCCCCGAGGACGACAGCAGCGAGGAGTAGTCGGATGCTTGAAGGGCTACCTTGAACCTGGATAGCGGAAGTAGACAATAGGAGCATTACTGTTCTTTCAATGTAATCCAAAATGTAATGTTTCTATTTGTATGAATGAAAACTCCGCCTTTTGCAATCTTAATTATGAAATTCTTTGCAAAGTTTTCGGATTTTATTATTCCTTTAACTTCTAAGTTCTCTGGCATATATGTTTTGACTGTCCTTAGTGTTTGAAATGGCTCGATAGCATTATGAATCGTCATGTCGAGTAACTGGGTATAACCAATCAGTTAAAACTCGGAAACATGGATCATACTAAAGGCATTTTTACTAACTAGCTCCAGTGACCCAACATATAAGCAATCAGAAAATGCTTAGAAAAGCAAGGAATTTTTTAAATGAAACTTGGGCACGCAGGCAATTCAAGTTTCCTTTAGCCATTAGCAGGCTGAAAAATCATTCAGTTTCTTAACGCCGAGTACGCAGGCACAATTCGGGTTAACATTGAGTATTTTGTAAGATCATTGGGAAATAGATAAGGTGGAATCATGCTTTGTACTGAAAAAACATGGATACCAAAATTCCGACAACTTTATTTCATGATCTCAAAAGATGTTTACATAGAAATTGAACTAAGTACGGAAGAGACATAACTGCTAGATATTCCAATGCTTTTGCTATCCACTTGTCTTTGTCGGATTTCTTCAGCAACTTGTAGAGTGGTAGGGCTTTATCCCCCAGCCTACTAATAACTCTGCTGACGGCAGCGGCGGAACCCGTCAATCTTTGGACATCTTTTATGCACGTAGGCTTGGAGATTTTTAAGATTGCTTTTATCTTTTCCGGGTTAACTTCTATTCCTCTGTGAGAAACGATAAAACCCAGAAGTTTTCCTGAGGGAACCCCGAATACATACTTAGATGGATTTAACTTCATCTTGTAAGTGCGCAAGTTTTCGAAAGTTTCTCGCAGATCCTCAAGGAGTGTATTTTTTTCCTTGGTTACGACAGCAATATCGTCCACGTAAACATGGACGTTTTTGCCAATCTGACTATGCAAACAACGTTGCATGCAACGCTGGTAGGTTGCACCTGCGTTCTTCAGGCCAAATGGCATGGTTACATAATAATATGTCCCGTACGGGGTTATAAAAGAAGTCTTAATTTGATCTTCCTTTTTCATGCGTATTTGGTGGTACCCGGAGTATGCATCCAAAAAGCACAAAAGCTCAGAGCCTGCAGTGGCATCTATTATTTGATCGATTCGCGGTAACGCAAACCTATCTTTTGGACACAATTTGTTCAAGCCTGTGTAATCTATACACATTCTAAGAGCAGTAGTGTCTTTCTTCGGTACTAATACCGGATTTGCGGACCATTCAGTGTGGATTACTTCCTGTATGAAATTCGCTGCTAAAAGCCGGATAATTTCCTTGCCAATAGCCTTCCGCCTTCTTCCGTCAAATCGACGGAGACCTTGTTTGACGGGTTTTGATCCTGGAATCACCTTGAGTTGGTGCTCAGCAAGTTCCCTGGGTACGCCTGGCATGTCAGCTGGACACCAGGCAAAAATATCCCAGTTCTCACGGAGGAACTTGATGAGCTCGCCTTCCTATTTGTCGGTCATCCCAGTCCCTACAACGACGAATTTTGTCGGATCTTTGGGATCTAGGATTACCTGTCTTGTATTCTCGGACGCCTTGAAGCTGTCTGTTGGCTTCCGGGTTTCTTTTCCTGCCGGCATTTCTGTCGGCGATACCTCCTTGGGCAATTCCTTCAGTTCTTCCTTTGCTATGACTCTTTGAGCGCAAAGGGCGTTTTCTTTCTCCAGCTCATTTGCTAGCTTAAAATCACCAGCTATGGTGATTACTCCTCCTTTGGGTCCTGGCATCTTCAGCTTGTTATAAATATAACAGGATCTTGCCATGAATTTGGCGAAAGCTGGACGTCCGAGTATTGCGTGATACACGCTTTCGAACGGCACTACTTCGAAGGATACTTTTTCCTGCCGGAAATGATCTTTATCTCCGAAGGTGACATCTAGGGAAATTTCTCCTAGGGATCGTGCTTGTCTGCCAGGAACAATACCGTGGAAGCGTATGTTGCTGTGATTGAGCTGGGACTCGGAAATCTTCAGATGCTTCAGTGTATCCAAGTACATTATGTTAATGCTGGATCCTCCATCCATCAGCACTCTTCTTAGCCTAGTGTTCTGGACAATAGGGCTTACGACAAGAGCTTGTGTGCCGGGTTCAGGGATGTTCCCGGGATGATCGGACTGATCCCAAGTAATTGGTGTGTTGGAGTACTTCAAGAATTTCGGGGTTGCCGGAACAACCGCGTTTATTTCTCGAAGTGTTCTTTTGGCCACCTTTGCTGACGGAGTTGCTAGGAATGTTAGCATTGCTTCTCCATCAACTCTCGGAAATTTGGGTTCACCTTTTCGCTGTTGTTCATGGATTTTTTTCGTCAGTGTCCGATTCACTGTCTTCTTTGTCAGCTTCTAGCTTTTGTTTGGCGGGTTTCCTTTTGGAACCCTTCCCCTTATTTCCGGATCCTGCACTGCCTTTCATGTGCTTATTCAGCCGGCATTGTGCGTTTGTATGGGTGGGTTTCCCAAATTGTGAATGGTGGACACAAGGTTCCGACTTAATACTCTCCCACTCCTCTGGAGTGTAATTGATTGGATCTGGGCTGCGTCCTTTCCACTTATTCCCTTTTTCGCTTCCAAAGGCTATGTTGACTTCCTTGGGTTTCGTTGTTTCTGGAGTTCCTTTTTTGTCAGAACGAGGAGTTTTCTTAGCAAGTATCAGTGTATCGATATTGCCTCCTCTTGCTCTGATGTCGTCTTTGGCTGCAGCATGCTCGTTGGCGGTTGTAAGCATAGATCCGAGATCTTTGTGCTGCTTGGAACCAACCATGAACGGTACAAGTCCGGGTTTTAGGCCATTGACGAAAGCATGCATTGCTTGTACGTCAGTTACTCCAGAACAACTATTCTTCATTGCTGTCCATCTGGAGATGAAATCCACGTATGGTTCATCCTCGAATTGGGTGCAACGGTTCAGCTGGTTGATGCTGTTCGGGCGTTTGTATGTTCCCCGGAAATGCTGAGTAAATACTCTAGCCATATCATCCCAGCTGTCGACAGTTGTTGATGATAATCCATTGATCCAATCTCTGGCTCCATCCAGTAACATTAGGGGAAGAAACTTGACAGCTTCCAGGTCTGTCCCATTGTTGATTTGGACGGCTGTATAATAGTCTGAGAGCCAGGTGTCCGGGTTTGTGCTACCGGTATATTTTTGGTAGGTTGGACCAACTTTGGCGAAGCCAGAATGCAGGGTTATTCTTCGGATCCTGTCAGTGAAACACTTAGGACCAAAGTATAGATCATCCTTTTCCGCTCTATCAATGTGTGCGGAATATCTTCCGGCTGAATGGACAGAATGGGATCTACTCCTTTCTTTTCCATTGTTGCGCGGGCGCGCTTTTCCGGGATTGTACCTATCTCTTCCATGATCACGTCCTTTTGCATTAGGCGGAGTCCTGCTCCTGTGCCTTTCTTTATCCTTAGGGGGTGTCCGGGATCTCTCACGCCTGTGAGGTGTATCGTATCTTCCGGCTTTCTCAGCTGGGTTTCTCGGAGGTGGCATTATTTTGCCGTCATTCCGGTATTTTTCTTCCCGATCGTGGGGTTTAAGTCCACCTTTCGGGGGATGGGATCCGGTTCGGGACGCTTCATCCCTATTGTCGGGGTTTTTCTTGTCTTTTCTCGGATCCTCCTTTTTATCCTTTGAATTGTCTGAATCTCCAGGTTCCTCTGGTCCAGGTGCCCCAGCGGTGCAAGTAGCTGTTTTGCATAGGGCGGAGTTATCCTGCAGTCTTCCTGATCGCTCTTGGGCCCGCTGTTGTTGTTGCAATGCTTTTCCTAGGAAAGCATACACCCCTTGAAGTTTTTCACCGTTGGAGTACAGATCATTGTTCAGGATGGCGAACGCTGCTTCCGCGTTTTCTGCTGCGGTTTTATAAATTGGTTCGCCTCTGGCATCTTTGCCGTTTACCTGCTTTTGCCAAGATGGGTTGTGAAACCTTTCTTTTGGCGGCAGTACTTCCGGTCTTACGATTCCGGGTAACCTTGTAGGTTTAATGCCAGATTTATTCTTTCTCTCGTACTCCTCTATTTCTTCCTTCATGAGCTTAATGTCATCCTGGGTTTTTTGGAGGTGTTGCCGAGATCTGAGTAGATGTTGCTGTTACCTTTGGAAAGCTTGCCTCCTGGCTTCCAGCATCTCAGGGGGTTCATTTGCTCCCACTGGCGTTTGCAACAGCTCTTGCTCTTCCTGTTCCGTCATTGGCGGAACAAGGATTTCTTTGATTTTCTTCTCCGCAGCTTTTGTTCCGCTAGCATCTCCTACTTCTAGGTTTTCATCAGCTTGATCAGCTGATTTTTTCTTCCGGATTTTGTATTGGAGTTTCTTAACAGCACGATGCTTTTTCTTGGAAGAGGGAGGCTTTTTGACAGGCTCATCCTCTGTCAATTCCTTGACATTGGGAAATACCGGAGAAGTTTCTCCGTCTTATCTCTCTTCCTCTGGCGGAGGGGTTTTAGGGCTTTCCTGGCTGCCGGCGTCCGTGGTATCAGCTGGTTTCGCCATTAGCACTTCATGGAATCCCTCTTGAAAATATTTAACTTTCCTTTCGAAGGCGTCCGCGTCTTCGTCTTCGGAATCAAAATCCTCTGATCCGGTTTCCGACTCTAACCTTGCCTCAATGGCGGCTAGTACGGATTCTGCTTCCGAGTTCATCGTCTCGTTGAAGGATGTCAGATCTTCCGCTTGTACGACGGGTGTCGGATCTTCCGTCTCTGTGACGGGTGTGTTTGTGTCCGCCTCTTGCACGGAATTTACATCATCCGTGTTTTCGGCGACTTCGGACTGCACCATGCCGATAAAGTGTGTGTCACTTTTTTGTCGGCGATCTGAGCAGAATCCGGCATCATAGTAATCCTCGACTGGGTATAGGGCGGGTAGGATAAATTTGCTTCCACCGCAAAACCCCATTGCTTCTGCAGTTAGTCCAATAAAGATGTTAACAGATCCTATCGGTAACACGCAGGCACTTACCAGGTGGTTTTGCGCCGGTATGTATGATCCGTTGTCGAGGAAGCGTCCGACATCATCGTTGAATTCCAAGCTTCCGACAGTGATTGATCTTCCGATTCCGCCAAGTATCCCAGATCGGAACTTCACGCCTGACGTCGTTTGCCCCACGGTGGGCGCCAACTGTCGAGACATCGTAGTAGTTTTCATAGACGGGGGTGCCATGAGACTACGGTAGAGACGTGGGGTAACGGGATCGCGTGGTAGACAGTAAACACAGGATTTACCCAGGTTCGGTACGTCGTGACAGTACGACGTGCCTACTCCTGCACTTCTCAGTAATCAGGACTAAAGCCTGGAAACAGGATTACAATGTGAGGTTTTGGATCTAGCTACTCGCAGAGGATCAACTTCTCGGCGAGTTGGTCTATATCTTCTCTGTTATCCGTTGGTTTGTTTATCTCCCGTCCGGCTTTATATAATAGCCGGATTAGGGCTTACAGAATAGGAAACCTAGAAGACTACGGTAACAATAACTTGGAAAGTAAGGAATCCGTCTTCTCCTCCAAGCCAGATCACACGGGCCGTGATCCGGGTTCTTCTACAATCCGGCTTCTGTGCGTCAGGTTACTGGGCCTCCCAATGGACCACAGCCCACTACCACTTGGGCCACCCTGGTAACCAGGCACTTTCACTACCATCTTATATACCCCTATACGGTATATATCCGACACTCCTTTAGGGGATTTTAAAACTACACCAGCTCCAGCGCCCTCCTTCATCTTGGATCCGTCAAAGTGCATGATCCAGTACTCGGACTCCGGCATTGGTGTTTTCTCCATTGCTTCCGTCCAGTCGGCGACAAAATCTGCCAAAACCTGGGATTTTATTGCCGTCCTGGGCTGATACTTAATGTCAAAGGCTGCTAGCTCGATGCCCCATTTGGCTACTCGGCCAGTTGCCTCCGCATTGTTTATTATATCCCCTAGTGGTGCTTTGCATACCACTGTTATGGAATGTTCTTGGAAGTAATGGCGAAGTTTTCTGGACGCGAAAAATACGCCATATGCTAGTTTTTGATAGTGTGGGTACCTTTGCTTGGACTCGGAGAAAACTTCACTTATATAATATACCGGATGCTGGTCTGGTATGCTCTGTTCGTCCTTCTTCCGTTCCACAACAATTACTGCACTAATAACCCGATTCGTAGCCGTAAGGTACAATAACATAGGTTCTTCGTCTTTTGGGGATGCCAAAATCGGAGCTTTCATCAAAGTTTCCTTCAACTGGGCTAATGCTGCATCTGCCTCTTCTGTCCACTCAAATTTGTTGGATTTTTTCAACAACTTGTAGAGTGGTAAAGCTTTATCCCCCAGCCGACTAATAAATCTGCTGACGGCTGCAGTCGAGCCCGTCAATCTTTGGACATCTTTTACACACGTAGGCTTGGAGATTTTTAAGATTGCTTTGATATTTTCTGGGTTTACTTCTATTCCTCTATGAGAAACAATGAAACCCAGAAGTCTTCCTGAGGGAACCCCGAATACGCACTTTGATGGGTTTAACTTCATCTTGTAAGTGCGCAAATTTTCGAAGGTTTCTCGCAAATCCTCAAGGAGTGTATCTTTTTCCTTGGTTACTACAACAATGTCGTCCATGTAAACATGTACATTTTTGTCGATCTGACTATGCAAACAACGTTGCATACAACGCTGTTAAGTTGCACCTGCGTTCTTCAGGCCAAATGGCATGGTTATGTAATAGTACGTCCCGTAAGGGGTTATAAAAGAAGTCTTAATTTGATCTTCCTTTTTCATGCGTATTTGGTGATACCCGGAATATGCATCCAAAAAGCATAAAAGCTCAGAGCCTGTAGTGGCATCTATTATTTGATCGATTCGCGGTAACGCGAACCTATCTTTTGGACACAATTTGTTCAAGCCGGTGTAATCTATACACATCCTAAGGGCAGTAGTATCTTTCTTCGGTACTAATACCGGATTTGCAGACCATTCAGTGTGTATCACTTCCTGGATGAAATCTGCTGCTAAAAGCCGGATAATTTCCTTGCCAATAGCCTTCCGTCTTCTTCCGTCAAATCGACAGAGACCCTGTTTGACGGGTTTGGAGCCTGGAATCACCTTAAGTTGATGCTCAGCAAGTTCGCTGGGTACGCCTGGCATGTCAGCTGGACACCAGGCGAAAATATCCCAATTCTCACGGAGGAACTTGATGAGCTCGCCTTCCTATTTGTCGGTCATCCCAGTTCCCACTACGACAAATTTTGTCGGATCTTTGGGATCTAGGATTACCTGTCTTGTGTTCTCGGATGCCTTGAAGCTATCTGCTGGCTTCCGAGTTTCTTTTCCTGCCGGCATTTCTGTCGGCGATACCTCTTTGGCCAACTCCTTCAACTCTTCCTTTGCTATGATCTTCTCAGCGCAAAGGGCGTTTTCTTTTTCCAGCTTGTTTGCCAGCTTGAAGTCTCCAGATATGGTGATTACTCCTCCTTTTGGCCCTGGCATCTTCAGCTTGTTATAGATATAACATGATCTTGCCATGAATTTGGCGAAAGCTGGACGTCCGAGTATTGCGTGTTACACGCTTTCGAACGGCACCACTTCGAAGGATACTTTTTCCTGACGGAAGTGATATTTTTCTCCGAAAGTGACATCTAGGGAAATTTCTCCTAGGGATCGTGCTTGCCTGCCAGGAACAATGCCGTGAAAGCGTATGTTGTTGTGATTGAGTTGGGCCTCGGAGATTTTCAGATGCCTCAGCGTATCCAGATAAATTATGTTAATGCTGGATCCTCCATCCATCAGCACTCTCTTTAGCCTAGTGTTCTGGACAATAGGGCTTACAACAAGAGCTTGCGTGCCGGGTTCAGGGATATTCCCGGGATGATCAGACTGATCCCAGGTGATTGGTGTGTTTGAATACTTCAAAAATTTCGGGGTTGCCGGAACAACCGCGTTTATTTCTCGAAGCGTTCTTTTTGCCACCTTTGCTGATGGAGTTGCCAGGAAAGTTAGGGCACACTCTCCATCAACTCTCGGAAACTTGGGCTCGCCTTTTTGCTGCTGTTCTTGGATTTTTTCATCAGTGTCCGATTCACTGTCTTCTTTCTCAGCTTCCGGCTTTTGCTTGGAAAACTTCCTTTTGGAATTCTTCCCCTTGTTTCCGGATCCTGCGCTGCCTTTCATATGCTTGTTCAGCCGGCATTGCGCGTTGGTGTGGGTTGGTTTCCCGAATTGCGAATGGTGGACGCAGGGTTCCGACGTTATCTTTTCCCATTCTTCCTTGGTGTAATTGATTGGTTCTGGATTGCGTCCTTTCCACCTGTTCCCCTTTTCACTTCCAAAGGCTATATTAACTTCTTTAGGTTTTTGTGTTGCGTCTGGAGTTCCTTTTTTCTCAGGGCGAGGGTTCTTTTTGGCCTGTATCAGTGCATCGATACTGCCTCCTCTTGCTCGGATGTCGTCCTCGGCTGCAGCATGTTCATTGGCGGTTGTAAGCATAGATCCGAGATCTTTGTGCTGTTTGGAACCAACCATGAACGGTACAAGTCCGGGTTTTAGGCCATTGACGAAAGCATGCATTGCTTGTACGTCAGTTACTCCAGAGCAGCTATTCTTCATTGTCGTCCATCTGGAGATGAAATCCACGAATGGTTCATCCTCGAACTGGGTGCAACGGTTTAGCTGGTTGATGCTATTCGGGCGTTTATAGGTCCCTCTGAAATGCTGAGTAAAAACTCGAGCCATATCATCCCAGCTATCTACAGTTCTTGATGGTAATCCATTGATCCAGTCTCTGGATCCATCCAGTAACATTAGGGGAAGAAACTTTACAGCTTCCAGGTCTGTCCCATTATTGATCTGGACGGCTGTATAGTAGTCTGAGAGCCAGGTATCCGGGTTTGTACTACCGGTATATTTTTGGTATGTTGGACCAACTTTGGCAAAGCCAGAATGCAAGGTTATCCTTCGGATCCTATCTGTGAAGCACTTAGGTCCAAAGTATAGATCATCTCTTTCCGCCATATCCATGTGTGTGGAGTACCTGCCGGCTGAATAGACAGAAGGGGATCTACTCCTTTCTTTTCCATTGTTGCGCGGACGCGCTTTTCCGGGATCGTCTCTATTTCTTCCGAGATCACGCCCCTTTGGATGAGGTGGAGTTCTACTCCTGTGTCTTTCCTTATTCCTGGGGGGTGTCTGAGATCTCTCACGTCTGTGAGGTAAATCCTTTCTTCCAGCTTTTTTAGCTGGGTGTCTTGGAGGCGACATTGCTTTGCCGTAATTCCGGTGTTTTTCTTCCCGATCGTGGGGGTTAAGTCCACCTTTCGGGAGATGGGATCCGGTTCTAGACGCTTCATCCTTGTTATCGGGATTTTTCTTGTCTTTTCTCGGATCTGTTTTCTTCTCTTTTGAGTTGTTTGAATCTCCAGGTTCTTCCGGTCCAGGTGCTCCAGCGGCGCAAGTAGCTGTTTTGCATAGGGCGGAGTCGTCATGCAACTTCCCTGATTGCTCTTGCCCCCGCTGTTGTTGTTGCAATGCTTTTCCTAGGAAAGCATACACCCCTTGAAGTTTTTCACCGTTGGAGTACATATCGTTGTTGAGGATGGCGAACGCTGCTTCCGCGTTTTCTGCTGCGGTTTTATATATTGGTTCGCCTCTGGCATCTTTGCCGTTTACCTGCTTTTGCCAAGATGGGTTGTGAAACCTTTCTTTTGGCGGCAGTACTTCCGGTCTTACGATTCCGGGTAACCTTGTAGGTTTAATGGCAGATCTATTCTTTTTCTCGTATTCCTCGATTTCTTCCTTCATGAGCTTGATGTCATCCTGGGTTTTTTGGAGGTGTTCACGAGTTCTGAATAGATGTTGCTGTTGCCTTTGGAGAGCTTGTCTCCTGGCTTCCAGCACTTCAGGGGTTCATGCAATCCCACTAGTATTTGTAGCAATTCCTGTTCTTCTTGCTCTGTCATTGGCAGAACAAGGATTTCTTTGGTTTTCTTCTCCGCAGGTTTTGTTCCGCTTGCATCTCCTACTTCCGGGCTTTCATCAACTGGATCAGCCGATTTCTTCTTCTGGAGTTTGTATTGTAGTTTTTTAGCGGACTTGTGCTTTTTCTTGGAAGAGGGAGGCTTTTTGGCAGGTTCATCCTCTGTCAATTCTTTGACATTGGGGAATATTGGAGAAGTTTCTCCGTCTTCTCTCTCTTCCTCTGGCGAATGAGTTCTAGGGCTTACCTAACTGTCGGCATCCGTGTTTTCAGCCGGTTTAGCCATTAGTACTTCATGGAATCCTTCCTGAAGAGATTTAACCTTTCTTTCGAAAGCGTCCTCGTCTTCGTCTTCGGAATCAAAGTCATCTGATCCGGTTTCCGACTCTAATCTCGCCTCAATGGCGGCTAGCACAGAGTTGCTTCAAAGTTCATCGCTATATTGGCGGATGTCGGATCTTCCACCTCTGTAGTGGGTTTGCTGTTTTCTGCCTCTTGCACGAGATTGCTCTCGTCCGTGTTTTCGGCGACCTCGGATTGCACCATACCGATAAAGTGTGAATCACTTTTTTGTCGGCAATCTGAGCAAAACCCGGTATCATAATCATCTTAGACTGGGTATAGGGCGGGTGGGAAAAATTTGCTTCCACCGCAAAACCCCATGGCCTCTGCAGTTAGTCCGATAAACATATTTGCAGATCCAATCGGTAACACGTAGGCACTTACCAGATGATTTTGCGCCGGTATGTAAGATCCATTGTCGAGGAAGCGTCCGACATCGTCGTCGAACTCCAGGCTTCCGACAGTTATGGAACTGTCGATCCCGCCGAGTATCCCAGATCGAAACTTAACGCCTGACGTCGCTGGCCCCACGGTGGGCGCCAACTGTCGAGACATCGTAGTAGAATTCATAGACGGGGGTGCCATGAGACTACGGGTAGAGACGTGGGGGGACGTGGTTGTGTTAAGGACAAAAGCACAGGGTTTACCCAGGTTCGGTACGTCGCAGTAATGCGGCATTCCTACTCCTGCAATCTCACTAATCAGGGCTAAAGCCTGTGTATACAAGTACAACGTGAGGTTCTATTTAGCTATTCGCTGAGGATCAACTTCTCGGCGAGTTAGCCTATATCTTCTTCTCTATCTATCATATCTCCCGTCCGGCTTTATATAATAGCCGGGTTAGGGAATACAGAGTAGGAAACCTAGAAGACTACGGCAACTATTAACTTGGAAAGTAAGGAATCCGCCTTCTACACCAAGCCAGATCACGTGGGCCGTGATCCGGGTTCTTCTAGAATCCGGCTTCTGCGCGTCAGCTTACTGGGCCGCCTAATGGACCGTACTCCACTACCATTTGGGCCACCCGGGTAATCCGGCACTTTAGACTACCATCTGATATACCCCTATTCAGTATATATCCGATAGAAAGAAAGTAGAAAGAGGGAGAAGGGAAAAGCACAAAAGGAAGCGGCAACATATCAAGGGTTTACTCGGAGAAACACTTACCCTTTGCTGGTAGGGGCTGTCCTCTTGCGGGAAGCAGAGGCCTTGGTAGCGCCTTTCTTCTTGGTCCTCTTGGAGGGGGGTTCCTGGGCACCACTGCCCACCCTCTTCCGAGTATTGCGAGCGGCCATGGATAGAGGATCAACCTCCAGGGGTTCCTCCTCGTCGTCCAACTCAGGCTCCTCTGCAGAGTAGAAGAAGAAAGGAATTCAGAAAGAGAGAAGGGAATTAAAGGATGCTACTAGTAAGCAGAGAGGTGAACTCAATCACCTTCTTCTTCTTCGGACCAATCCCGAATAGAGGGACCTGTTCAAGACTTACCAGGATGAACGGCGTTGGGGATACACAAGGTATCCTGGGTGTCGTAAGCAGTCTTGTCGTCTTCTTCTCGGTCTTTGGTCAGTTGGTAGTGAGGATTTCGTTATCCTCTTCTCGCTGGCGGCTGATGTGCTGTTGAGGCAAAGATAAAGCACAGGGAGTTGAGTTCTCAGCTAAGTGTTTCTACTCGTGATAGCATGCAAACACAAAGCATATTAAGCTAAGGATTTCTACTCGGGATAGCATGCAAACACAAAGCATATTAAGCTAAGAATTTCTACTCGGAATAGCATGCAAACACAAAGCATATTAAGATAAGAATTTCTACTCGGAGTAACATGCAAATACAAAGCATATTAGGCTAAGTAATTCTACCCGGCACGGCGTGCAAACACAAAGCATATGAAGCCAGAGAGATAGGTATGAGGACCTACTCGGTACAACATGCAAATACAAAGCATACGAAGCTGAGAGACTACCTATTCGGTATCAGAGTGCAAACACAAAGCATAGAACGCTAACCTGTTCGATGGGCTTGGTGCGGCTATACGGCACAAAGCCGTACGCCCAGTTCTCGGTGAGCGAGGTCTGCATGATGGACCTGGACCAGATGGCCACATCCGCTTTGCTGAGCTCGAAGGTCGTCGTCCGAGTACAGTCGTGAGCACCTCCCATGTAGCACATCTTGTGCACCCGGTGATAAAGCGGGAGTACCCGGCGCGAGATCCAGCAGGCGATGGGGTCATCCTGGATCAGTCCTTCTTTCAGCAGCTCAGTCAGGCGCTTCTCGACTTGGAGGACGTCTGACACGGTCCTCTTCGGGTCGTATCCCCAATTCTGCCCAGTGGGCAGTGCGTTGACGAATGGAGGGAGTCCTATCCGGTTTTCGATGGGCTTCCCCTTCTCGGCGTCTACGTTCTTCACGTACAAGAACCCGCGCGGCCACTTGCGCACGGTATCCAGCCCGAGAACCCTCGGGTGGTGTCCGGTGCGGCGCTGAAGCATCATCACGCTACCCGTCTGGGTCATCACGTGGGGAGCGGAAGTGTTGCCGGGATTTGGAACCTTTTTTCTACGGAGGAAGAAATACCTTTCCCAGGTGTGGATGGTTGGGTAGACACCCAGAAAGGCCTCACACACGGTGGCATGTGTGGAGAGTATCACGATTGCGTTTGGTGGGAGATGGTGTGGTTGAACGCCAAAATGGCGGAGAAAATCAGAGAAGAATTGGGAGATGGGAAGGCCGAAGCCGCATTTGAAATGGGATAGGAAGACCACATACTCACCCTCTTCGGGTTCCGGGATAATCTCCCTGCCAGGAGGCCGGCAGACGACGCCGGGAGGGATGCGGCGCGTGTTGACCAACCATTGGCAGTCCTCCGCGGTCACGTCTGAGCCCTCCTAGCCGGCTCGGGCGGGAACCGCATCGTCTCCAGGCGCCATGGATGCGGAGTTTCTCGTGGGAGAGAAAGATCTCGACGGAGTTGCGCGGAGGTGCGTTTCTTTCTATCTCGCTGTGCGTGGGGCGACGGCGCAGCGAGTGCTCGCGGTGGCTCTGTGCTCGACGGCGGCGACAGAGGCGAGGCGAGAGCAAGATTGGAAAGGAACGGGAAAAACGAGAAGTGGGCGGCGCGGGGGTATTTATCTCTCTCCCGCGAACTGCCGTTACCGAGTGGATTAATCGTGGGCATTGATTGTGCGACGTGGGTTAATCGACCGTTAGAAACGCACACGGCGCGAAACGCGCGCGTAACGGGCGCAGTTAATCCCACGTCCAGATCGTGGGCTCTCGAGTACTGGTTGACGTGACCTAACGGGCCGTGGGCCCTACGCGCAGAGGCTGACGCGTGGCTTGCGGTTGCACCGAGGCGTCGTGGTCTCTGTTGCGCGCCACGTGCCCTGCAGCAGCACAGGAAGTGGGATTTGGTCTGATCCAGCGGGATCTTATTCAGAATTTCGCTAAGTCATTTTACTCGGCAGCACAGAAGAAAGAGTGTTCACTCGGAGGTGAAGAAATTTAAGTTAGAGACACAGGTCCAAGTTGAGGTGCAACTCGGCCTCTCTCAGTTATGAAGAGAAGCTTTATTTTGAGCTGGCAGGGCCCAACGAACAAATTCACTGGACTCTACCAGCTTCGGGGACTAATGTCGGGGGGTTACCCCCGAGTAGGGATAAGGCAAGCGCTAAAGTGAAGGTCAAGGTGCTGTTGACCGGGTAGACGGCTACCCGGGTACTTGCTACCTGGTAGGTTCTATCCGGACATAATAACTGAAGGCCAAGAGAAGATATTGAGGAAGATTATATTTCGTCCGAGTAAAGAAGTTACGGTCCGAGTAGACGGACAACAGGCCTACTCGGGCCAGAAGTCAATGGAGCCGTTCCGACAAGGGATCCCGCGTATCCTGCGTCCGTACCGGCATGCGGTTCAACTTACTAGGTATGTGATCATCAGTGACGCAGCGTGGTGACAGCGAGGTGGGCACCTGTCTTGTCTTGTCACTGACGGGGGGACATGACAGGATGGGGCCCTACGCTGTGAGGCTGACAGAGTAGGCAGGACCTGTCAGCCGTATGGCGCGGCGGCTTCTCAGCGCGAGATCCCGGAAGCGTGCTCACGTCACAGTGGTCAAGTCACATCAGTTGTACCTTTTAGTCTTTGTTTATTCGGCTGGGCACCGGTATATAAGGTGCCCTGCCCCCTCCTGCGCGAGGGACGTTGCCTCAGATCGCATTTATTGCGAGAGACAGCACTAGAACTAGAGAAAACAGCCGAGTGGCTACTCGGCCAAGAGGCAAACTTGTACTATGGTTACTCGGAGATTACACATATAGAGAGAGAGGCAGGAGTAGGGGTGTTACCTCCACACGAGGTCCCTGAACCTGGGTAGATCTTGTTGTTTGCAGTGTTACTTACGCGTGGCTACTCGCCGTGCAATCCCTCCCCGGATACCCCCAGCGTCCATTGGCCCCAACTTTAGCCATCCCATGGCATCTATCTTCTCCACACCACGACACCTGGGAGAACTCCAGAACCCTTCTGATCTCGGGTTGACGATGAGGGCGGCCTCAAATGGTTTTTGTGGAAAAGTGGTATATTTCTAGGGTTCACGCATCGGGGAGAATATATAGGCGAAAGGGCGATGGCGGTGGGCGCCCGAGGGGCCCACACCACTCCCAGGCGCGGCTAGGGGGCACGACGCCCTATGATGTGGCCCCCCTGTGGCCCCCCTCCGGGCCTCTTCGGGACTCCGTGGAACCTTCGGGAATTCTAAGACTTCCGGGCTTCGAATTTTCCAATTTCAAGAATATTTTGAGAACAACTTTTCTGAAACTAAAAACAGCAGAAAACAAGAACTGACTCTGTGGCATATTGTCAATAGGTTAGTCCCGGGAAATCGATAAAATGACATAAAGTGTAAGGAAAACATGTAGCATGTGGCATGAAAACAACATGGAACATGAGAAATTAAGGATACGGTTATGACATATCAGCAACCTCAGCGTACCCCTCGCCGGCCTCAGCCCAACCCCTCGGCTACCATGGGTGCTTATCTCCCTCAACATTATGAATGTAAGCCTCAGGAATATCCCTCCGCCCACCTCATCCCGACCTCTCCGCCAGCATCCTCACTACTCCCATGCCCCTACACTTCATCTGTCGTGTTTGCATCTTCACTTTCGCCTCCATCAAGATGAACGCCCACTCATGTTTGGTTGTTGCGTTGTTGATTGCCAATTAATTTCTTAAATTTGCAATCTTTGTAACTGCTCCCAATCAATTCATGATTATTCCTGCTCTAATTTCTTCCTCCTTTTAGTTTCTAGGTCCACTATACATATTCCGTCTTCCATGCTTCGGCTCTCCAGAATTGATCCGCTCTCGAGCTTTGCACCCTCATTCTCAGGTGAATCATTTGTCAGGTAAATTTTTGGTCCACTCAGCTCGGCCAAATGGACTCTGGTGACCAGGTGGCGAAAGTAATTCACAGACTGCACCTCGGGCGATTTTTTTTCAAAATCTAACCCTTTTCTGTAGCGCCTAATGCCTAGGCGCTACACCCTTCTATGTAGCGCCCACGAGCTAGGCGCTACACATCTGCATACGTGGCGCTGCGGGGCCAGCCGCCTGCCTGCGTGGCGCCTGGCAGGTGGGCCCGAGCGTGTATGTGTAGCGCCTTTGCGCTGGGCGCTACACATAGAATCACTAAGTTGCGCGCGGCCCTCCCTCCCCCGACCCAAACAACACTTCTCTGTTTGGAGGAAGAGCTGCAGCTCCCCCGGCGACTCCCCTCCCTCTCCTCTCAAATCCTCTCTCAAATCCTCAAATTAGTTGGTTTTTTCATCGAATCTTGGCTCCATCAAGTTCCTAGAGGTAATCTCCTCCATTTCCCCTTGTTTTCACCCATTGGAAACTTGTTTTTTTGGTTCATTCTTGTTTGCATCTTGGAAACCCTAGAAATTCGATTTGACCCCAATAATCCATGTTGTTTGTGGTTCTATTGCCTAGATTGTGGCTTGTATGGTTGCCCAAATGTTAGGGTTCTTATATGTTAGGGCTAGATATAAGTTAGGGTTAGGGTTCTTATATGATAGGGTTAGATACTTGTTAGGACTAGGGTTAGATTGTTTTAGGTAAAATTTATTCATTTTGTTTAGGTGGTATGCTAGGTGAAAGATTAGGAGTAGCAATATAAGTTAATTTTGCCATTAGTAATGAATTGTTTTAATTTTGCACATTGGTATCTTCATTATTTTAGGAATGTCGAGAATTGTTCATGTTCATCATGTGGACAAGGACAAATTCATGAAAGGTAATTTGGAACCGGATCCGGGTGAGATATCCTTGGTCTTCGAGCGTAGTCCTACATATGCGGAGGTTTTGGAACAAGTTAGAGTTGAGTTGAATTGGATGGACTGAAGTGATGAAATAGAGTTGGAGGGAAGACATAACGCGGGTCATGGATTGCACATTCGTTGGAAGTTTTTGCGTATCAACTCCGAGCTACGTTGGGTTGCATACAAGGAGACCGTGGCCGAGTCACTAGACAAGTCTCTTGAGTTATTTGCCACTAAAAAGGTTGATGCTCGTATGAACTTGGACCTCAACCGTAGTGCCTCCTCATTTCATGGTACAAGTCCAACACTCACAAACCAAGACGTAGTCTTTGAACCTCCTTGCACCCAACATGAAGTGAGGAAAAATTTTAGTCCCATTACAAATAATCAAGATGAGGCATTGAGGAGAAACAATGAGTATGGGGATGATGAGTATGAGGACAATGAGAATGGAGTCGAACTCCATGACAACAATGTTTGAGATTTGGACGCATATTATGTGCAAGAGACTATGGATCATGACATACCTTATTCTCGATGCTATGCATCAGGGTCGGATGACGAGGGTCCGGATGAAGAAGTTGATGAGGATGGGTTCACGGAGAAGGAGGCGGAAGCCTTCAAGAAGGTATTGGGACGGGATCATCGGATTCCGTTGTTTCGTGATGTTAGTCTTGCGGATGAAGCCACAGTGGTTGGCGGCAAGGGTATAGAGCTCGGAGCTAGACCAACTTCTTACCGGGATATGAATCATGTGGATAGTGGGATATATCCTGGTTTGAAGTTTCCAACGTTGTTGGAATTTCAGATATGGATCAAGGAGTACGCAGTGAAGTACCATCGTCCGTTCAAAGTTGTCCATTCGGACAGAACAAAGCGTTACACGGTTGCTTGCTTGGAGGATGGATGTCCATGGATTGTGCGTGCAAAACCATTCAAAAAAGGCCCGAATGGCACATATCTAGTTGTGCGGCAACTCACATGTGCCGAGGCAATAAGCTTGATGGCAAGAGTGCCGATGGAAAGAAAGTGAATCAGGACCACCGACAACTGACCTCCGAGTTCATCGCTTATAGGCTTTCCAACTCCATCTCGTCACTTCCAACGATGAGTATTAAGAGTGTCATGGAACTTGTGGAGAACCTTTTTCACTACAAGGTGAAGTATGGAAAGGCATGGAAGGCGAAGCAAGCCGCATTCAAGATGTTGCACGGTGACTGGGAGGAAGCATACAACCGAATCCCTAGGTTGTTGGGAGCCATGGCCGCCAGTAACCCCGGGATGGTTCATGTGGTTGAGCCTTTTGGGGAGAAAACAAGGACCCTCAACGGAAAGACTATCCGTGTATTTGGCCGTGCATTTTGGGCATTTGAGCAATGTGTGACTGCTTTTGAACATTGTAGACCGGTCATCTCCGTTGATGGTACGTTTTTGACAGGTCCATACATGGGCACTCTATTGGTTGCAATAGGAAATGATGCCAACAACCGTTTAGTGCCATTGGCTTTTGCTTTGGTGGATGCGGAGAACAATGTTAATTGGGCATGGTTCTTTCATCTTTTGAGGACCAAGGTATTGTTGCCTCAAAGGGAAATATGTGTCATCTCGGATCGCCATCAAGGAATTCTAAATGCGGTTGATATTGATATTCCCGGCCATGCTCCTTTGCACCATAGATGGTGCATGAGACATTTCTGTTCGAACTTCTATAGGTCATGTGGTAGCAAGGAGTTGACCGATGATTTTCAAGATTGTTGTATGGCTTTCTCCGAAAAGCGGTTTGCAAATTTGTACAATAAACTGTTGGCTAATAGATCCCTCAACGCCGGTGGGCAAGAGTGGCTGAATAGGCACATTCACCTTACGAACAAGTGGGCAAGAGCTTTTGATGAAGATGGCCGTAGGTATGGTCAAATGACAAGCAACATGGCAGAATGCTTCAACAAGGTTCTGAAGGGTGTGCGTGCTTTGCCCGTAACCGCAATAGTTGAGTATACATTCACCAAGTTGAATGAGTATTTTCTAAAGTACTCGGAGGAAACAGATAAGCAGATTATGGGAGACAACAAGCACAAATACAAGTATGAGTTTCCTCCAAAGGTTGATAGTTTCATGCAATTTGAATCAAGGAAGGCAGACTCTCAAATAACAATAATTTATGATAATGAGGAGTTGATTTACCAAGTTAACGAGCCTGGAGGAACCACGGCCGATGGTGTCCAACATGGAGGTCGGGCGTTTAAGGTCTCTCTCAAGAATTGTGACTGCACATGCGAAAGGCCACAGTTGCTTCATCTCGATTGCTCTCACTTGCTAACGGTGGCTCGTACCCAAAATGTGGATATTAATCACCCACTCACAGTTAGACATTCTGAATTCTCTATTGTGACGACCAAAAAAACATGGGCTCCTAGATTTCATCCATACCTTGACCGATCACAATGGCCAGAGTATCATGGAATTCAACTATGGCCCGATCCGATATGGAAGGTGATCAAACGGGGAAGACGGAAGACAAAGAGTTTTAGGGGTGACATGGACGGTTGGGGCCGTGGTGGGAGAGAATGCCGCAACGACCAATTCCAAGAGCCTCGTGAGAGAACACGTTGTGGGAAGTGCAATGTTGTGGGGCACAACTCAAGAAAATGCACCCAAGGAAAAAGAGCAAAAGGAAATGAAACTAGCACAAGCCAACATGTTGGTAGCCAACCAAGAAACAGCCAACATGGTACTCCTAGCCAACCTTGTGGGGGTGGTCCTAGCCAACAAGCTTCTAATAGCCAACAAGCTTCAACACAACAAAGAGTGAGCCAACAAGCTTCTACTAGCCAACAAGCTCCTAGACAACAAAGAGGGAGACAACTTGGCCTTCGGAGAGGCCAAGGTGCATTTAGAGGACGTGGTGGCTATGGAGGCCATGACGGTGGTAGAAGAGAGAGTATAATAGGATACCTACGTGGACCATATCCGTATGTACATTATTTTTTGTTTTGCATTACTTTTGTTTCTACTTTTGCCTTCTTACTATTGTTCATACTTTTGCTTTCTTACTATTGTTCATACTTTTTCCTTCTTACTAACTTATATCTTTTGTAGGTATGGCGGCGTCTCAACCCAACAAGGCACCAATGAAATGGGTGGATGACTCGGACGATGAAGGCGAGAAGACGAACTTTTTGGAGGTGGGTTTGAGGAGGGTGAAAGAGAAAGATGCTAAGGAACGTGCGAGGAAGAAGAGAGAAGAGGAAGAAGCGAAGATGGAGGAAAGATTACAAATGAGGATGAACCAATGGATCTATGAAGACCGTATGAGGAAACAGATTAAGCAAGCGGAGGAGCAACGTCAGAAAGATTTTGAAGAAAGATGGATGAAATGCGTGGCTTTGGAGGCCGCAAGGAAAGAGAGTGAGAGCAAGATATTTAGGGAGAGGGTGCTTCGAGAGGCTCGCCTTGCAAGGGAAGAGGAGGAGGAAAAAGAATTCACTTCTAAGAGGAAGGAGAAGGGCAAGGGACCTTCCTCTACACAGTAGAGCAATGCCCTATGTGAACTTGAGATTGAGAATTATGCTCCCTAATGTGGTTGTGAACTATGTCTCTTTATTTTGAACCGTGTCGCATATCGGTCTATTGTACTTCGTGTTATCGTGAACTATGTGCAAATATGCCGTGGACTATGTAGAACTATGCTATCTTAACCTTGTTGTGAACCTCGTGGCTCTTTCTGCTTTTGAACTCAACATTGATTTTTCTGTGAATTTAACACTGCTGTTTCTGTTTACATTGTTGTTTCTATTGTTTTTCAAATTTTGCACATGTGGCGCCCCCTAGCTAGGCGCTACACATGTAAACTGATGAGCTTCCCGAGCGTAACAGAGAACAGCCACGAGCAGTTGAAGCCAGAAATTTTCCAAGTCAATGTGTAGCGCCTAGACTCTGGGCGCTACACATGACTTAAGAAAATTTCTGGCTTCAACTGCTCGTGGCTGCTCTTTGTTGCGCTCGGGCAGCTCATCAGATCACATGTGTAGCGCCTAGCTAGGGGGCGCTACATGCCCAGAATTTTTGTCCCGCAGAAAAGCAGAGACTGTCTGTCCTCTGCCGCGACAAATTTGTACATGTAGCGCCTGCGCTCTGGGCGCTACACATGCTAAAAAAATTTAGCAGAGAGCAGCCACGAGCAGGCAACCTCGAAAGTGCTAAGTCATTGTGTAGCGCCCAGAATCCAGGCGCTACACAATGACTTAGCACTTTCGAGGTTGCCTGCTCGTGGCTGCTCTCTGTTAATTTTTTTTAGCATGTGTAGCGCCCAGACCACAGGCGCTACATGTACAAATTTGTAGCGCCCAGCCCACGCTGCACATGTAAATTTTCACAACCTTTCTTCCATAGCTGAGAAGCATGAAAATTTCCTGTCCAAATATTCCATAGCTGATACATATAGAAGAATTCATAACCATAAATGACATCACAAGAGAGGTTCAAACATCACAAGAGAGGTTCAAGTCCACTAGAATAAGTTTCAACATAGGTAGAGGTTCGAATAAGTCACTACAAGTTCATTACATATCCGGGCAAGTCTTCTACTTTCGTGCACGACCCCTCTTCGTAGGAATCGTGTCCCTCCTCACCGGTGCCGGCTGCTCTTCTTCCTCGTCGTCCTCATCGTCATCATCGTCATCCTCGATAAGCCTCGTCCTCCTAACCGTAGCGGACCGCCGTGGCCTTTCCTCCTCAACATGTGGCTCCTTTCCTTTGTTGACCCAATCATCTGGTGTGTACCGGTGAATTCCGGTCTTCTTTCTTAGCATGTAAGCAGACCGTTGCTTAGCCTGCCGCAATGTCATGTTATCCGGAATTCTCGCCTTCGAAACAAGTAGGAGTATATTGTTAAGGTTACGAAAAAGAGGCATGCATACAATATCGGAAAGAGGAGTATATTGTTACGGTTAAGGTCATACCCCTTCAACATAGGTTGTCTCATCCTCAAGGTCATGGTCCGTACTATCCACGGGGGCAATGCTCCTTGAACATTCTCCTGCCCCATCCGGTCTTGAGAGCTTCCTCCACACACAGCTCAAATTCGGTTATATATTTCTTATGGTGTCTCTCCCAATTTTTCACCTTTCTCTGTTTCCTCCGGTCCAAACTGCATTTCAAAATACCAACACGGGAGTCATATCAACAAATAGAAAAAAAAGTTACGAACAAAACATATGTCATTTAATCTTACTCATGAAGCAACTTGTCTGTGTCCTTCCACTCTGGTGGGTGAGCCTGAAACAACCCAAATTGCCTCAGAACGCGGTGTGGCAAGTGAAACTCTGTAACATCCCAAATTTTGCAACAAAAGGGTTGTGGTGTGGTGTTCATTGCATAGCATGCATGGAAAAATTTGAATCAATTTCTTAAATTGAATTTAAGTGAAATTTGCATAAAAGTCACTTAAAGTGATCACCCAAAAATTGTTTTCAAAACAATTTCAATTTTGGAAAACCAAGTTGTGGTTTTGTTGGAAATTTCATAAGCTTTTCAAAAACTATTTTTGCCAAATTTTCTGTTCACAAAAAGGCCCTCAAAATCTAATGTTCTGTTCTGTTTTATAATAGAAAAGGGCTATTTTGCAAAATCCAGGAACTTCAGGGGGTTTTGCGCAAAACTGTCTTCTTCAACCTTTGACAGAAGGCAAGCAGCTGCGTGGAGGTCAAGCCGCCTCGATTGCCACCTCCTCCTGGCCTCCCTCCTTGCGTGGATAGGTTCTAGAGGAAGCCACGACCTCCTCTCACCCCCTATCCTCTCTGTTCCCTTCCTCTCTCTTCCTTTTTCCCATCCGGCCGAAACCATAGCCGACGGGAAGCCATCGCGCGTCGTTGTTCCAGATCTCCTCCTCCCAAATTGAAGCTCCAGGAAGCTCCGCCGTGCTCCACTCGTGCTCCACGGCGACTCCCGCTTGCCGGAACCCTAGGAATCGGACGAATCAAGGCTCCCTCTCCAACTCCGGCCGCCGGCCGCCATTGATGATTTCGTGCGCCTCCGGCCATCTCTCGCCGCGCCGAGCCTACGTCGGGCCTCAGGGTGAGTCCCCGGTCCCCGCCGGACCTTTTTCCCTCTGCCCCATGCTCTGTAACACCGTGGTGCCGCGAGCCACGGTCGGCCGCCGCCGTCCGCCGTTGCCACGGCTACTCCGGTGACCCCCTGGGGGCGGCGCCACCACCCCCGTGCTCGCCTTGCCTCCCTCTAGCTCGTTAGCCACCTCAACTCGCGAATCCCTCGCTGCATCGCGCGATCGAGCCGTGGCAGAGCCGGCCTGGGCAATCGATGACGTCACCCTGGCGTCATCTCGACGTCATAAAGATGTTCCCTGTTTTGAAGTAAATAGAAAAGATTTATTCTCACACATGGGCCCCACCTCTTTTATAATTACAGAAAAAGAATTAATTTGTATAATGAATAACTTCTATTCTGTTAGTCACAAAAATAAGGTAAAAATATGGTTTTGATCAGAAAAAGATGCTCTACCCAAAAATGTCATTTCCACATATATTTGACAAAGTTGAATTTTGGCCTTTGTTTAATATTGTTTAACCATTTAAAAATAGAAAAATAAGTTTTTATTCACTAAAATTAGAAAATTAAAAGTTATATACCAAAATGCTCAAAATGACAAATGCAACCCATCTATGGTGTTTTAAAACCCATTTGAGCTTTTTAAATTGCACTCACTTTTATAATCGTCCGAAACCCCCTCCGGTGTCTATTTCGGGATAAATCCAGTAAAAATGCCTAACTGACATATGAACCCTAGCAACCCAACGATCGTGTTTAGGACTTTATTTCAGTGCATTAATCTGCTCATGCATACATATTGTGCATTGCATCGATGCCATGTGTTGATTGTTATTTCTCTTTCGGTGTTGTTTCCCCCTCGGTAGAACGTGAATCCGAAGAGAAGGCCAACAATCCAACGACGAATACTTGATCTTAACCGACAAGTCAAGCACTTATCCCTGAAGACTTTATCTGGTTTTCTTATAACCAAGGCAAGCATAACCTCTTATCTGCTCATATAGGATTTCAAAGTGATTTGAATCTCGTACTTTGCATTAGGTTCCAAACTATTTGACGTCAATAGATAGAGTTCTCCTATATACTGCATAACCTAGATATCCTGATCCACTTCACCTAGCAGCTATAGGTTTGTTTGTGCGCGCTCCGCTAAACCTTGTGAGTCTTGCTTAGCCATGCCTAGTTGATGATTCTGGTCAATGCGTGAATCTACCATGTCAGGTGTTTATGGTTTGATTTACCTTTGATAACTTGACTAATCACGGCATGGATGTGAGGCCACAATGGGTTGTGGCGTTTTGTCCTGTTCATGCCCCTAGGAGCGAGTTCTCGCCTTCGAGCCAAGACTGAGCGTACAGCCACACGTGGGCCGATGAACCCCGCCCGGCTGACTAACTTGTTTAACCTTATCCATGAGCCACGTAGTTTGAGCTTTCCATCTGCGTGTGAGTCGGAAAATGTTTTGGAGAAAACTAGGTCGTGACCGGGACAAGTGATGGACGTACACGGATCTTGTTCCCGACTCACAGAACAGGTGCCGTCAGGAGGTGGCCAACTCCCTGTTGACGGGGTGGCCCTGTTTGGGTTGACTCATGGATATGGTTCGACAAGGTAAAGGTCGGGAATCGACCACCCTCTGCCGGCACTTCCCGGACTAGTGCTAACTCTGGTGGCACTAAGAGTCGGTTGGTACGTGTGGGTAAAGTTGTACACCCCTGCAGGGTTAAATCTTTTCGAAAAGCCGTGTCTGCGGTTAAAGACGACTTGGTGACGGATTCTGTGATCATAGACAACTTAAACGGAATGACTAAAACTTGCTGACAACGATTGAAGGATGCCTCCTCGGAGATGCCGAGAGGGGTTACCTTGTAGTATGAGATAGTGTGGAACAACTGGAGGAGGTGATCTTTGAAGCACGAGGTGCTGAAATGTTTTGGTGGATTAAAAGATGATGATATCAGTAGTTGAGTAGCTTCCTCATATGTTTTCAAAATATTCCATGAGACGTGCTATTCCTTCCTCAACTTGCAAAACAAAGATGGCTTTACGCAAATAACCTTCATAAAACCTTTCTGAAGATAGCAGATATATAATAGGTTAACTAAGCCTTGTTGAGTACCTCCCGTACTCAGGTTTGCTTAATTTTGGTTCAGGAGAAGATCTCACATCGGTGGTGTTTCAACGTGGACATCGACGAGTAGTTCGGGGTTCCCAGGTAGCAGCCTGGAATCTATGGGCTGGGACGTCGCCTTATGTTGCGGCCTCTTAGGCCTTTTGATTCTTGTTGATTAGCAACATAATTTGCCTTCCGTTGTCTGATGTAATGTTGGGTCGTGTGACCTCTGTTTGTAAGCTATACTCTAGTAACACCTGTTTAATAAAGCTTCATGTTTAGAGTACTGCTTTGATCGGTTGTTGGTTTCGAGCTCATTGTTATACAGTTTTGGCTATGCCTGCATAGTTGTCGCAGTCGAGGGGTTGTGGAGCCGATGATCCATGTCCGAGCCCGCCTGTCGATTTGATCGGCCTGGGGCGAGGTAACCCCAGTAACCCTCGATT
Source organism: Alopecurus myosuroides (assembly GCA_028641055.1). Taxonomy (NCBI): domain Eukaryota; kingdom Viridiplantae; phylum Streptophyta; class Magnoliopsida; order Poales; family Poaceae; genus Alopecurus; species Alopecurus myosuroides. The sequence goes on along the minus strand of CM054058.1, from coordinate 235,679,692 downwards.
GTTGTTGCACTTTCTGGACACATAGCATCTCTGTATAGCTTTGGTCCCGTTTCCTTCAGTTTCATTCGATTCGTGGACGCTTTGGTATGCATAGTTGGTTATGACTAGCATGGATACAAGGAGTAGTAGACTGGGGATCCGGACTACGTGCCGATGAATCCAGTCTGCCTGCCGTTGTTTGTTGCGGCCGGGGCTGGTAACCCTGAAGCCCTTGTGAGTCCATGGCTAGGAGCACATAACAGTATGTATATCTCTGGGTCCGGGGTCGTGACAAGTCTTGGTATCAGAGCAGGACTGCCTGTAGGAAAACCTTACTGCTTGGTCGATGTTGAGTCTAGAGTTTGTGAAAACTATTTGAAACTTCAAATGGATTGTGAAAAACCTTCTTAGGATTCTTTTTACTCCTTATCTGGTATCGCTCTAACTCTGGGTCATCTTACCTGTTTTGATTTGAAAAGGTTTTGCTATCTCTTCTAGTCATTCAAAACCTAGGTGCCTTCTCTGGCAAGACGTTTTGTACCCAAGTTGACCTAGTTATGAGTTCTAGAGTCGTGTGTGTTCCATATTCCGTTATCTCTTAATCTGGGAGATTTCCTTTCCATTCCAATCTCTCAGAGTTGTCCGGATTCCACATTCTTACATGTCCCAAAATCTCAAAATCCTGAACCTCGAGATCTGCTCTCCATCTCGAATGTATCCGTTAGCCTCTGCCCAAATTCGTCCGGAGTTACGCTGTCTTTTGAAAGATACTTCGTAATCGCTATTCGTAGTGTCCTCCAAGGCACTAAGATAGTAGTTAATCCTTTTCAATGTTTTCAACCTTGGACTTGAACCGAAGGTCCCGGAATGTGCTGAATTGCGGTGAGTTGAGTCATGTGGTTTCATAACCATGTGATGCTCATGCCATCAGTACAGGATGCTGACCTTTAACCCAAGTTCTGTTTCGTTAAATCCTGAGGAATCTGTCTTACCTCAGGGTGGTTAGGAAATTTCAACTCTCATAGCCATAGGTTCTCTTTTAGAACAAAAGAGGATCACGACAAGAGTGATCATCTTGAACCCCACATCTTTGTTCTTGGTCCATCTATACCAACCTTTTGTCATGGGTTCTACACATGAGTATTACCCCGTGCATCCAACGAGATCTCAGGATTTTCCAGAGCACATTCCTACTCTTTAGTTGCTTTCATAATTTCGTCCGTTGTTTGGAAACCAAGTTACATATGGTGTTGGATTCTTCCAATGCATTTTCTCTTGTTTTCTGTCAAAACATTCCACCTTGGAATGTCAGGAGAAACAAACTCCAGAACCTCGTTCATCTCTAGAACCAGGTCAAAGTTTTGTAATTCGCAGAATAAAGAAGTTTTCATCAACTTCCATTCTGTTCCACCTTCCAGTATCACCCTCTTTGGCATCAAGAGGTCGTGTTAAGTTTCATGGCCTTAATGATGAAGTGATGCTCTCACACATCTTCAATCCCCCTTCCTCCAAGCTTGAATGCTTGAGAATGATGGGTCTGTTCTTCGACATGTGTATCAGTTATTCATAGCAATTCTTATTGCTTTGAAAAATCTAAGAAACATCTGTATCCTTCTTAGCACTACTGGTCACCTAGCCTCTTTTTGAAGTTGGTCGTGTTACCAAATCCGTTCATTCCGGTGCACATCCTCGGTCAGAGAGTTAGGTTCATACCAAAGCTCTCAAGACCTTATCGGGTGCTTTGAAAAGCAAGTTTTCTTCCAAACTTCGAGACATACCGGTAGGTTGTGGTATTCTGGTTGTCTTTCCAGAAGTATCACCAGGTTTCTCACCTGACCGTAAATGTCTAAGCAAGGGGTAGTTTGAACTACTCTTTCTCCAAGAAACTCCGCTGGACACCCTGGACTAGTAGGTTGAGCTTAAACAACAACTTGGAGAGTCGAAAGACAAAAGCTCATCCTAACTTATTCCTTTGGAATGGGATGTTTAGTTCTCATCTGTGTTGAAACAAGATAGTATCTCTTTAGTGGACATGCTATCATCCTACCTTGATTTGATTTGGGCTATCGTCATATCGAGAAAAGATCCAAGGACTATTTTGATGGTGATTTCACTCATGGTGTTTTGCTGGGTACACCTTCATGTCTTTTGGTCAGACCAATGTTTTGCCTTGTTCATAGATTATATGAATCCCTCATCTTGGAGTGTTGATAAGTGTGTTTTCGAGCCCATCGATGACATTCCTATTTCCTCCAAGTTGCGGGAGGCTCATGTTGAACAATTGGCCACAATGTTGGAAACTTTCGAGAACTAACTTTGTGTTATCACGAAGTTGTGTTCTGGATGTTTGAAGTGACTTTATCTGGTCCATGTGCTTATGGTGAAAGTTGTCGTCATGGATCTGAGAAGAGTTTTCTTGTTTCCTCGGGAATCATCCCAAGTCAGTTATGCATGTGTGGACTATTCTTGAGATGGTTGGTTGTTACCTCCGTCTACTAGAAGAAGTGTATCCACACTAAGCCACTGACTGACCATTTGTGAAAGAGAAGAAGTTTCAGAACTTCGTTATCTTTGTTATCATCTTCCTAACCAGGACTCTGATGTGTTCTTTCGCAAGTAGTTCATGTAGGTGCAACCGTCTTTTGCAAGTTGCTAATACATGAGTTCTACAATCTCGCTTACCTTCTTGAGCCTGACATCATAGTCCATATCTTGAGAATCCAGCATATGTATCTCGTTGGTAACCGGTGCAATCTCTTAGATCAAACATGCCGATTCTAAGTTATCAACTCGCTAACCAGAGCTGAATCTCAAGCAGCAACGATGGTTGGTGTCTCCTCAAGGGTATTGAATTAGGTCTTTTTAGAATCCGGCATGGTTGATGTTGTGGTTGACACAATTAGCCGGAAGGCCTAATGTCATATTTCTTTGAATCCGTAAGAACAACCACTCTCCGTGAGGATTCTTGTGCGACTCATTCCAACAAGTTTTCCTCAACGTTTTTCCAAACCGGAGATCTACTTTCACTTGAAGATGTACTCATGGCTTACCGTAGGCCTAATCTTGGTATCTAATACATCCAGGAGAACCTGGAAGTTGATCTTTCCAATATCCCTCCGTTGAACCTCCAAAACCTTTGTTTTAGTGGAAACAAGTATATCATGAGACCATCTCTTGGTGTTTTGCAACCGCCAATGATCAGTTCCCTTTTTCAAGTTATTTGTACCTGAAGTTCTGTTCATCTCACACATTGTGTGAATTTGTCAGTTACTTCAGCCTTGGGATCTCAACCAGGTGGTGGATGTATGGTTACGTCCAAACCACGATAGGAAAGAGATTCCTTGTTACTTCCGGTGTTTCAACCCTCGTTGGTTATTCATCCTTATGGTGTGATCAAGGATTCTTTCTTTATTACGGTGCTCCAACTTCTTTTGGTTACTCATCCTTTGCCATGAAGTAACATCCCGATCCTTGACAAAGATTCCAAGAAAGCTGTTATGGAATGATTGAAAGTTCCCTCATCTTTCGTGTCCACTCCGAAGAGTGAACATGATCCTGTATCCACTTTTCTCCGATACATGATTCCCGTGGTTTCTAGTGTTTTGTTTTTCTCGTCTACGGATATTACTTTGTGGTATCCAAGACCAAACTTTCCATCTTGGTTTTCTGTTTGAAGAAACCTCGGTGTTACAAGTTGTTCAACCTTTCTTTTCCAAAAGGATTTAAAGTCTTGTGCAAAGCTCATATTCTAAATCCTTTCAAGAACCATCGTCCACAAACTTGAAACCATCTTCTATTCACTCCGTTACCTTGATGTGTTTCATGCTTGTTAACTCAACAGTTCTTTACGAACGTTCCTGTCATGAGTTACCCAGGAGATACTCGATCCTCGTGAAGATCATTTCCTAAGAGTTTCCCTCTTACCTAAGGTGTATCCGTTCAATACTTCAAGATGCTACGGATCAACCTCTTCGAGAAGAGAACCGTAAGGTTCGAGAAGATCATTCAAACCGGTGTTCCTTCTTTCTTTCTCCTTCGGGAATCTCGGGACGAGATTCTTGTAAGGGTGGTAGATTTGTAACAGCCCAAACTTTTGCAACCATAGGGTGTGTGGTGTTGTGTTCATTGCATAGCATGCATGGAAAAATTTGAATCAATTTCTTAAATTGAATTTAAGTGAAATTTGCATAAAAGTCACTTAAAGTGATCACCCAAAAATTGTTTTCAAAACAATTTCAATTTTGGAAAACCAAGTTGTGGTTTTGTTGGAAATTTCATAAGCTTTTCAAAAACTATTTTTGCCAAATTTTCTGTTCACAAAAAGGCCCTCAAAATCTAATGTTCTGTTCTGTTTTATAATAGAAAAGGGCTATTTTGCAAAATCCAGGAACTTCAGGGGGTTTTGCGCAAAACTGTCTTCTTCAACCTTTGACAGAAGGCAAGCAGCTGCGTGGAGGTCAAGCCGCCTCGATTGCCACCTCCTCCTGGCTTCCCTCCTTGCGTGGATAGGTTCCAGAGGAAGCCACGACCTCCTCTCACCCCCTATCCTCTCTGTTCCCTTCCTCTCTCTTCCTTTTTCCCATCCGGCCGAAACCATAGCCGACGGGAAGCCATCGCGCGTCGTTGTTCCAGACCTCCTCCTCCCAAATTGAAGCTCCAGGATGCTCCGCCGTGCTCCACTCGTGCTCCACGACGACTCCCGCTTGCCGGAACCCTAGGAATCGGACGAATCACGGCTTCCTCTCCAACTCCGGCCGCCGACCGCCATTGATGATTTCGTGCGCCTCCGGCCATCTCTCGCCGCGCCGAGCCTACGTCGGGCCTCAGGGTGAGTCCCCGGTCCCCGCCGGACCTTTTTCCCTCTGCCCCATGCTCTGTAACACCGTGGTGCCGCGAGCCACGGTCGGCCGCCGCCGTCCGCCGTTGCCACGGCTACTCCGGTGACCCCCTGGGGGCGGCGCCACCACCCCCGTGCTCGCCTTGCCTCCCTCTAGCTCGTTAGCCACCTCAACTCGCGAATCCCTCGCTACATCGCGCGATCGAGCCGTGGCAGAGCCGGCCTGGGCAATCGATGACGTCACCCTGGCGTCATCTCAACGTCATAAAGATGTTCCCTGTTTTGAAGTAAATAGAAAAGATTTATTCTGACACATGGGCCCCACCTCTTTTATAATTACAGAAAAAGAATTAATTTGTATAATGAATAACTTCTATTCTGTTAGTCACAAAAATAAGGTAAAAATATGGTTTTGATCAGAAAAAGATGCTCTACCCAAAAATGTCATTTCCACATATATTTGACAAAGTTGAATTTTGGCCTTTGTTTAATATTGTTTAACCATTTAAAAATAGAAAAATAAGTTTATATTCACTAAAATTAGAAAATTAAAAGTTATATACCAAAATGCTCAAAATGACATTTGGAACCTATTTATGATGTTTTCAAACCCAATTGGGCTTTTAAAATTGCACTCACTCTCATAACTGCCCGGAACCCCCTCCGGGGTTTACTTCGGGCAAATTTCAGTAAAATTGCATATCTGGCATACGAACCCTAGCAACCCAACAAACATGTTTAGGGCTTTATTTTAGTGCATTAACTTGCTCATGCATACATATTGCGCATTGCATCGATGCCATGTGTTGATTGTTCTTCCTTGTTTCGGTGTTGTTTCCCCCTCGGTAGAACGCGACCCCGAAGAGAAGATCGGCAATGCCATGGCGAATACTTGATCTTAACCGACAAGTCAAGCACTTATTCCTGAAGACTTTTTCTGGTTTTCTTATAACCAAGGCAAGCATAACCTCTTATCTGCTCATATATGATTTCAAAGTGATTTGAATCTCGTACTTTGCATTCGGTTCCAAACTATTTGATGTCAGTAGATAGAGTTCTCCTATATACTGCATAACCTAGATATCCTGATCCACTGCTCCTAGCAGCTATAGGTTTGTTTGTGCGCGCCCCGCTAAACCTTGTGAGTCTTGCTTAGTCATGCCTAGTTGATGAATCTGTTCAATGCGTGAATCTTCTATGTCAGGTGTTTATGGTTTGAATTACCTTTGATAACTTGACTAATCACGGCATGGATGTGAGGCCACAATGGGTTGTGGCGTTTTGTCCTGTTCATGCCCCTAGGAGCGAGTTCTCGCCTTCGAGCCAAGACTGAGCGTACAGCCACACGTGGGCCGATGAACCCCGCCCGGCTGACTAACTTGTTTAACCTTATCCATGAGCCACGTAGTTTGAGCTTTCCATCTGCGTGTGAGTCGGAAAATGTTTTGGAGAAAACTAGGTCGTGACCGGGACAAGTGATGGACGTACACGGATCTTGTTCCCGACTCACAGAACAGGTGCCGTCAGGAGGTGGCCAACTCCCTGTTGACGGGGTGGCCCTGTTTGGGTTGACTCATGGATATGGTTCGACAAGGTAAAGGCCGGGAATCGACCACCCTCTGCCGGCACTTCCCGGACTAGTGCTAACCCTGGTGGCACTAAGAGTCGGTTGGTACGTGTGGGTAAAGTTGTACACCCCTGCAGGGTTAAATCTTTTCGAAAAGCCGTGTCTGCGGTTAAAGACGACTTGGTGACGGATTCTATGATCATAGATAACTTAAACGGAATGATTAAAACTTGCTGATAACGAATGAAGGATGCCTCCTCGGAGATGCCGAGAGGGGTTACCCTGTAGTATGAGATAGTGTGGAACAACTGGAGGAGGTGATCTTTGAAGCACGATGTGCTGAAATGGTTTGGTGGATTAAAAGATGATGATATCAGTAGTTGAGTAGCTTTCTCATCTGTTTTCAAAATACTCTATGAGACGTGCTATTCCTTCCTCAACTTGGAAAACAAAGATGGCTTTACGCAAAATAACCTTCATAAAACCTTTCTGAAGATAGCAGATATATAATAGGTTAACTAAGTCTTGTTGAGTACCTCCCGTACTCAGGTTTGCTTAATTTTGGTTCAGGAGAAGATCTCACAGCGGTGGTGGTTCAACGTGGACATCGACGAGTAGTTCGGGGTTCCCAGGTAGCAGCCTGGAATCTATGGGCTGGGACGTCGCCTTATGTTGCGGCCTCTTAGGCCTTTTTGGTTCTTGTTGACTAGCAACATAATTTGCCTTCCGTTGTCTGATGTAATGTTGGGTCGTGTGACCTCTGCTTGTAAGCTATACTCTAGTAACACCTGTTTAATAAAGTTTCTTTGTCTAGAGTGTTGCTTTGATCGGTTGTTGGTTTCGAGCTCATTGTTATACAGTTTTGGCTATGCCTGCATAGTTGTCGCAGTCGAGGGGTTGTGGAGCCGATGATCCATGTCCGAGCCCGCCTGTCGATGTGATCGGCCTGGGGCGAGGTAACCCCAGTAACCCTCGATTGTTGTTGCACTTTCTGGACACATAGCATCTCTGTATAGCTTTGGTCCCGTTTCCTTCAGTTTCATTCGATTCGTGGACGCTTTGATATGCATAGTTGGTTATGACTAGCATGGATACAAGGAGTAGTAGACTGGGGATCCGGACTACGTGCCGATGAATCCAGTCTGCCTGCCGTTGTTTGTTGCGGCCGGGGCTGGTAACCCTGAAGCCCTTGTGGGTCCATGTCTAGGAGCACATAACAGCATGTATATCTCTAGGTCCGGGGTCGTGACAAACTCAATCGCCCAATTGCATATCAACGGGCACCGCATAAGCCATAAAGCTTGTTCCTCCATGCACATTGGGTTCAACTCATAAGCACTCAAGACACCAAAACTGTTCCCCTTCCCATAAGGCCCCCAATCCACCTGCAGCATAGCACGTCGACATCAATTAGAAGGAAGATACAAACAATGTGAGCGAGTCATTTTAGGATAAATACTTACTTGCTCGGGAGTAAGCACATCAAACTCGTTCATGTACTGCCTATACATGTTATCTGTATCGCTGTGAGCCTCCGATACAATGTCGTACTTGTATGCCCAAGTTGCGCGGCGTAGAGGGTGGTTCCCATATGCTTCCCAATCAACCCAATTTATTTCTCTCGGACGTCCAACTGGTATACGATCCCAGATCCACACGGAGAGTAGAAGCATAGAACCACCAACTCCGCAACTTGCCGTAGTCCTACGACAAGCATCGTCCAGCTGCACATAATGGCAAGCAAAGTCAATACATGTTCAACATGGATATCAAGAAACATTATAATTTACCAACTTATTACCTGCCGATACAAGTAGGCAAATGCAGCACTCCCCCAGCTCCATCCATAATCAAATATGGTCAACGCCTTAAGCCACATCCATGGAGCGTTTCTCCCATTGCCGTCAGCAAACTGACACCTACTAATAACATACCACATGTACACGCGAGCGTACGTCTTCACCAAGTCGTCATCGGCTCCTTCAGGGCAAGTTTTGTACTTCTCTACTATCCATGTGTAAGGAGCGCCGGCTGAGACTCTCCCTTTACTCGGGTCGGCAGGCTCCGGTGGAACATCACCAATAAGATCAAACATCTGCTGATGCCACCCTTCAGAATCGGTGTCCATAGCTACAGGCTTCCCCTCAATAGGAAGAGCAAGGATCATGGAAACATCCTGGAGTGTGACAGTCATCTCGCCGGTACGGAGGTGGAAACTGTGTGTCTCCGGCCTCCACCGGTCGATGAGAGCGGTAAGTGCAGCCACGTTGAAGTTTGGGGTAGACCGGCTAACAAGTTGGATGAAAGGGAGGAGCCCGGCCATCTCGATGTACGGAGTGTACCGCTCATCATACGACATTTCTTTGTCGCCGGAGACCCCATGATACCGAATCTTCAAAGGTTTAAGTTCCTGCAAACATACAAGTTAAATAGTTAGAACATATCCAACACATTTGCTAGAGCACGACATTACAAACATTAAAGTCCACAAATAATCATCTTACCATCCTCTTCTTCGATATCATATAGGCACGGTGTTTAACATCATAGAAATCATCGAGTAACCATACCATCCTACATATTCCAAATCATTGTGAGTATCCCACACTTCAATTGAACGAAAAATTTCCACACATTTTCATAGCAACAACCAAATAATCTAACATACAAATTTGGTTTCTAAACTAAAATAACCTACTAGATTGTTACTAATGTAAACTATAGCCACCCTAATGCTAAAGATAATTCAAACAAGTCATTATTCCATACCAAAATCAAATCCAACTAGAAACTAGGGTTCCACCGAAATTGCTATATGGAGGTCAAATCTGAGAAAATTTGTGGATGAAAATAGGGGATCGGGGGAGAAATACCTGGGCAAAGCACTAGGGAAGCAAATCCCTTCACTTTTCCTTCAGATGTGGATGGATTTGAGTAAGATTTAGAGAGGGGAGGAGGAAACGCCATGGCTGCTCGTGTTCTGTCTTCTGTTCTGTTTGGGGCGGGTCGCGCGCGGCTTAACAGATTCTATGTGTAGCGCCCAGCGCCAAGGAGCTACACATACACGCTCGGGCCCACCTGCCAGGCGCCACGCAGGCAGGCGGCTGGCCCCGCAGCGCCATGTATGCAGATGTGTAGAGCCTAGCCCGTGGGCGCTACATAGAAGGGTGTAGCGCCTAGTTGTTGGGCGCTACAGAAAAGGGTTAGATTTCGAATTTTTTTCGCCCGAGGTGCAGTCTGTGAATTACTTTCGCCACCTGGTCACCAGAGTCCATTTTGCCACTCAGCTCTCAGGTCGACCTGCCACATGCTTCTTCTATTTTTTACCCACTGAAATTGTTCAAATGTTCTGGTAAGAAGCCTCATGGCTACCTTCTTCAGCCTTAACCTTGCTCTATTCATTTCGTAAGGATTTGACAGAGGAAAATTTGGTGAGCACCATGTTGATAAAACCACCTATCTATTCTTTATATTTAAGTCGTTTTCCGTACATCAATACAATGAAGGATTCTTTCGTATTATATCTGACCTGTTGTATTTTTTCGTACAAGTATTTCACGCCTTCGTCGTAGAGAACATAGCCGGTAAGCTAATATTCCCTTTTCTATGCAGATTTTATCGCTTTATATTTTCCTTCAGTTTTAATTTGACCTCTCAGTTTTTCTACCAATACTATCTAACTCATTGTACCGTGCATACTTTCTACGGTCTACACAGAGAATTTCTCAAATCGGATACCCCCTCTTTAAGTGGGTTGCTCATATTGTGTTACAACATTCCCTCCAAGCCCTCTTCTCTGCTCTCTCCATTGCAATCATTAGTTCTTTCCTTCGTGAATCAGGTACGCGTCGAAACATGTATTGGATGTTCATCATTTTTTCAGTCATTCCCTCTGTTCAGTCTACCAGATTGTTATCCGGTTTTTGTTATTTTCTTATGCATCTCAAAAACATCTACCAGCTGCTCATAATTGTCATGTAATATTCTGTGTTCAGATTTACCAAATTTGTCTGTCATTATCTTTGTTTTTTTTACTTCTCCTGTTCTAACTGTCATGTCATTTCCCATCATTTTGTTATTTTCTTATACATCTCGACAACATGTATTGCATGTACATAATTGTCATGCCGTCCCCTTTGTTCAGTTTTACCACTCTATTGTGTTGGTCTTTTTTCCTTATTGCCCCACTTGGATGACATATGTAGTTGTGATTTATTAATCCTTAATCTCAAACAATATGGACAATCGAAAAAATGCACCATATTTGTTGGCCAACCATTGTCTAGTTCCATCGGTCCAAGCCACCATCGGCACCGCCAAGGAGAAGGATAATGCTGATTTCAACCCGATTATTTCTATGATGTGAGTTTTTGCAACTTCTGACTAAATTTTCTGTGTTGGTGTTGGTATCTGCAGGTAGAGATGGTCAGATGGCCGTGCATATGTTACCCAGAAGCTGATCTCGATGGCCATCTGCTCAACGGCTTCAATATTCCGCTGCCACACAACCAAGTAATGCAGTTCTTGATCCTCCCATGGTTTGTTGTTGGGAAGTATCCGTTTGTTCATGCTAGAACTTAGCTAGAAGGTTTTGCTCATGTTGTAATGTTGTCTCTTAATTCTTCCTCGAACCGACCTGCCACTTTTCTTTGGTAGAGGAGATGTAAGACGTCGAGGATGCAAATGAAGACTAGATGAGGTCCAATATGAGAAGGATAAGTCAATGAGGTTGTCGCTTCTTTTGTTGAGAAAAGGATCGGCTCCCAATTCCATTAAATGATGTCGTTGCTTGATTATGAACTTCATGAGATCTTAGCACTAACTTTTGTTCACTCAAGTATTTACCTATATCGTGCACCGAAGAACTGACTGATATAAGAACATGTTGCAACTGTCCTTATATGTACTGATTTACCAAAAACAAAGGTGGGAACCTGTCCTCATTTTCATATTTGACAAGATTTAGGCTCTAGCCTCTAGCTCAACTATATGTATCAATTCTTCAGGGCTGCAGTCCTCTTTATTTCGCAAAATTCAGGCTCTATCCTATAGCTCTAAATCTATATAGTAATTATTCATTGTTGTCTTTCGGGCTCATCTAATGAAGTAGTTAAGATGGTACGCCTACTATTTAAAAGATCCCAAACTATGCATCAGGTAGTGTTTTCTTGCATGATTTATTCTGTTGTTTACCAAAACAATTCTTTAGTATTCATTTTGTGCATGCCGTAGTCTACATTTATAAGGCCAAATTATAGTTTGAGGCGTTGTTTTGCGCACTAAATTTTCACCACGTGCTTGATTCCTAGGTGGATGCAGTTGAGAGCACATGTTTTGGTACTTCTGCCGTGGTTAGGTTATGAACGGATCATCAAAAATTGGAGAGGATCTACAAGGCTCCATTCATTTTAAGCGCCCGCTATATTTTGTGTTTCCCTTTAGACGGTTGCCAAGACCATTATAAGAATCACAAGTTTACATCGTAAACTAATAATCTTCGGAACTTTCTGTATTTTACTTCAAAGAAAAGTCCTACTTTTGTACCTATTTATTTTTATCAAGATACATATGTGTGAAATCATGTTTGAAATTCCTGCCGCAACGCGCGGGGTATTCATCTAGTTCCACTATGAAAAATAATCTCTCATACTCAACCACAAACTAAAACAAACCCTTGAAAGGATTGTTCTACCACCTTTGTAAATTAAGGACATTGCTGGAGAAGGCAAACACAAATGCAAAAAAAGGTATCGTGAATTCACTGATGGAGCTTGCCAATAATCTCTAATATCATTGCCCGGATGGGAAAAAGGCCAAATAAATCGCGTGTACAAATTATCCGACAATTCTTTAAAAGTTTTGTATGGGGGAGGGGGTGGGAGGGGGCGGTGGCCCCCTACTTATGTACCCGAAGAACCAACCAATGAAATCTTTCACCATTTCTCCAACTTCCAACGACTCTGTATTCGCCATATAATGACGCGACAAGTTCGTATAGTGTCCATGCGATCATGCATACCATCTCCACCATGTTGGCATCCTCTAAATCCGATACATGTGTTACATAAGCAAAGTTTCTTGGCGGTTGAGGGATCAAGAAACCAGTAAAGCAATACAACATAACATGAAGTTTATATTATAGCTCCAATCTCGTTGCTTGGTGTCATGGAGACTGTTACCATCCAGCAGAATGTAAATATATGAGCGTGTAGAACATGATGAACATACACAAGATGAACTTATCAACTTCCCGGTAAAAGCCAATCAGGACTATTAACCCATACATGGTGGTCTATATGAAGATGCGTGGGATCTTGATAAGGACTTGTTTATTTGCTGTTTGATGCAAGAGCAATGCTATTTTAATCAATCCCTTAGCTATAGAAATTTACCTATACAAAAGCATAGGGCAGAGCAGAATACATCCCATCAACCTTTTCATGGTAGAAGACCATCCCCTCAAACTCTATAATTGGTTGTATTGTTTGGCCTTATGCATCCCAATAAAAATAATAGCTGCATACAACAACCAAAATAATTGATCATATCATGTATCTTGTTACAAAAAAAAGAAAGATAAAAGAAAGCTAATGTTAATTTATCTGCTACCTGAAGATGTAAATCAACAGGTCTCAGTTGGGTGTATTAGCTGAATGACTCACATTTTCTTTCACGGGTCCAGCAAAGTTGTGCCAAAAATGAGGTAAATAATTGTCGTAAGGAAGATTCAAGCAGCGTTGTAAGATGTGATTATACAACATGACTTGTGCTGCTTCCACCGGAAAGCAATACATTGTGCAGGGAATGACTACTCTCTAGGATGACCTATGCGGGGGCCACCCACCAGCTAGATAATTAAAAACAACGATGCATTTATCTAATGTTTTCAGCCATGTGTTCTCAAAATCTAAATATCATAAAAACTGCTTACAAGGAGTATAAAAACATACAAGAAAACAAACCAATGTCGTCGTCACAAGGTGTTATATACATATGCAATTTCCTTATAAAAAAGAATATATCATACTCAACCACAATCTAAAGAAAACCCGTGAAAGGATTTTCCTACCGCCTTTGAAAATTGAGGACCTTGCTGGAGAAGTAAAAAAAATCCAAGAAAAAGGAATCGTGAATCCAGTGAAGAAGCTTTCCAATAATCTCTAGGCAGGGGAGGGGGCGGTGGCCCCCCGACATATGCATAGCCCCTCCGCTGCGTGAATCCAACAACAACATATCCCAAGCGGTCATGGATGCACATACCATCTCTACCATGTTGGCATCCTCTGAGAGCCGGCCATGTGTTACATAAGCACGCACACTTGGCGGTTGAGAGATCAAGAAACCAGCAAAGATATTCCATACAACATAGCATACAGTTGATAGTATAACACCAATCTCGTTAATTAGCGTCATGGTGATTGTCATCATCTAGCAGAATGTTAACTACATGAGAGTGTAGAACATGAAAAACATATACAAGATGAAATTATCAACTTCCTAGTCCAAGCCAATCGGGACTTTTAACCCATACATGATGGTCGAGATGAATATGCATGGGATATCGATAATGACTTGTTTATTTGTTACTGTTTAAAACTTATTATTTAACTGATGCAAGAACAGTGCAATTTTAGTCAATTTCTTAGCTATAGAAATTTACTTGTGCAAAATCACAGGGTAGACAAAATACATCCCAACAACCTTTCTCGGTAGAAGACCATCCCCTCAACTTGTATAATTTGTTGTACTGTTTGGACTTATGCATTCTAATGAAAATAATAGCTGCATACAACAACCAAAAGAACTAAGCATATCACGTCTCTTGTTACTAAAAATGAAAGACAAAAGTAAATCTAAGTTAATTTATTGGCTACCCGACATGTAAATCAACAAGTCTCGGTTGGACGTATTAGCTGAATCACTCACATTTTCTTGACCAAGTCCAGAAAAGTTGTGCCAAAGATAAGTAAACAATTGTCGCAAGGAACATTCAAGTGGTGTTCTAAGATGTAATTCTCCATCATGACTTGTGCTGCTTCCACTAGAAAGCAATGGATTTTTGACTGCTCATATTGAGTTGCGTAATACAGGTCCTTGGACCCTCGTGGATGTGTGCTTAGTTAAGTGTTCAAAGCTTGTTCCTCTTAGAATAGTGTGATCCAGTTAGTAATATGAGGTGGTGTAGGAGATAAGCCGTGGTTATAACTTAATTACTAGCAGACCGGTGTAGGTCAGAGTTCTTGTATGTTTCAAAAAAAAATCTTGAGAATTCTTCTTGATCTAGAGTGATCACTTCTAAGTTCTAACATCCATGTTGTTGGGATGCAGCCATCATTTATTTTGATCACTCCATGTATTCCCTCTATTTGGGGAAGTGTGAGATAATGCTATACTTCATAACGTTATGTTAAGGTTGGAGGCTCTCCTCAAAGTATGTGAATAAGCTCTTTTGTGGTATTCTCAAATAAAATAAGAGTAATTCTTGCAAATCCAAAGGCCCATATAGTTTTAAACTAGGGCTAAAGATGTGACTAGTAAAATTGCAACCAGTGACATGTAGACACCGACCAACCGGGGTGTCACGATGATAGGACGCGCGGGTCCTTTATACCTTAAAAACGTATCATTTTAAGGAATTTTCCTGATTAACCTATTGACAAGATGTCAAGTGTCAGTTTATGCTTTGTGCTTTTTTGTATTTCAGAAAATCCCCGCAGAAAAAATCTGAGAAAAATCTAGGAAAGGATAGAAAACCTTATTTTTTTCATGAAACGAAGACGGATCCAAAAATCCCCCGGAGGAGAGCCACTAGGTGACCAGCGGATTGGGGGAGCGGCACCAACTAGACCCATGCCCTCAGGTCGTCAGGGCCCACAAGGGCTCCTCCATGGACCTCCCTTCGCCTATAAGTTCCCTTTGACCTAAAAACATCGAAGCGGTGATTATTTTCCACGAAACAGATATAGAGCCATAGTTGCCTCGAAAGTCCAACCTATGGCTTCTGGAGTCTTACTCCAGCACCCTGTTGGAAGGGGGAATCATCATCGGAGGCTTCTTCGTCGCCATGATTGCCTCTGGAGTGATGCGTGAGTAGTTCATCCTTGGACTACGGGTCCATAACAGTAGCTAGATAGTTGTTCCTTCTGCTTATGCTACCATGTTTAGATCTCGTGATCTGCCTAAAATGATTAAGATCACCGTTATGTAATTGCTACATGTTGTATTTGCTGGGATCCTATGAATTGTGAAGTTATGATCAAATTGTTCATGTTTCTTATTATTTTGTTACTATTATTGTATGAATGTTCTATTGTTTTATTTTATGCTCTCCAGTGTGTGTGGTTGCTTTGGACAAGTGATTACATGCATCTCCAAGAAAGAGTTTTGTGCTAGATAGTAGGTTCATGCCTCCTTCGTGTCTAGGCTCGAGTGACAACAATGACTAAGACCAAGAATGTGTTATTTCTTAAGGGTAAAACAACGATGTGTTATTCTATTTATGATCATAAATATTTGTTACATTATGTATTAATCTTAATGTAATTTTCCGTTGATTTTAGCAACTTAATACCAGCGAGTGGCAAGCATAGAAACACACTCAAGGTGGATTAGTAGTTATAGATGCATGCTGGATAGCAGTCTATATGTTTTGACGTAATTTCTACATGTGAAGGAGATATGCCCTAGAGGCAATTAATAAAAATGTTTTTATTATCATTTCTCATATGTTCATGATATGTTTTATACCATGCTATAACTATATTAAGCGAAAACATTGATACACGTGTGGTATGTAAACAAACCACATCCCTAATTTCTATAGTGGTGTTATGTGAACGTCGACTACATAACACTTCACCTTTATGGTCCTAGACGAATGCATTGTGTATTAAATTGCTTATGGAAGTTTGCTGGAATGACAGTTCGCAAGACTTTACATAAGAGAGTAGTAGATACCAAGAGTTTATTGCTACAGTTAGATTTATTTCTTAATTACTATCTTATAGTTGCAGACGCTTGCAAGTAGTGTAATCGTAAGTGTTGATTTGTCTTGGATGAGACGGTGGACTAACATAGGTCTACCCACATAACACTTACCAAAGCGATAAAGATTAATCAACGGCGTGTGATAAAATAATTTGACGAATCCCCCCTGTGTGTGCTCGGGAACGTTTGAGTCATTATAAGAAACACCACTAGTTTGTCCATTGTGCTAAAAAAAATCGTGCCACTTGCAGCGACTATTTACTTTTACTGTTATTTACTTATTATTGCTTCGTTTGCTATTATAAAAATCTCTAACCATTTTGCTCTCTAGTGTTTACGGTGAAATTTTGCTCAAAACTATTTATCAATACCTTCTGCTTCTCGTTGGTATTTCGCGTGAATCAAATAGCCACCCTTGAATCACTCATTCTATATAGGCAAGTGTGCCATTTCGCCTGGTATATTAGGCTTAGAAACTTGAAATTATTCGCATAAATTGAAATGGTGTATTATTTTTATTGTTAACTAAAGATAGATATATCATAGTATATATGATCGATTGTAAATTAAAATGAAGTATAATCGACTGCTTAAGTGGAGTGACATAACCGATAGGCCGAGGGCACAGCAAAATCGAGAGAGGGAAAGGAAGAGGGGATAACAGAACACTTGGCTGATTCATGTCCACGAGAGGGAATAGACTAAAACTAGGAGAAAACGGCCACTTCCGTCCGGAAAGGCCAACGACACCCCCGGAGGCGCTTTGCCTGATTGCCTTGATGCCCTGCACTGTCTATAGACCAGCAGCGCTCTGCAGAGCCCTCACCAGGCAATAGTGGTAGTGGAGATGAGATAGTCGGTTGCCAATCCCGCTACCAGTTCCCGCAATCCGAATCCATGGCGCCAGTAGCGACCCCGAGCTCCCTGCGTCTCCTACTTGCCTCGTCCGCGTATCCGCCTCCTCTGTGTCTATTCCGCGCCGCGGTCCGCCCCTTGCTGCCCGGTAACCGCCTGCGCCTTCGGATTCGATGCGGAGCGGCGGACGAGGAAGCCGAGGCTCGGCGGGGGGCAGCAGGTAAAGGCGTCCGTGGAGGAGATGGCGCCTGGCCGCGACCTTGTCACGCTCGCAGCCTGCCTAGTCGGCCTTCTCACCGGCGTCGCCGTGGTCCTCTTCAACCTCTCGGTAGCCACTTGCTAACTCACTCTACTTGGATTGTTCCAAAATGTTAAATTGATTCCGACATCCGCGCGAACTGATACTTCGTGAAAATTTAGCTGGGCGTAGACTGCTAAACTATGTTACTCCTACTATTTTTTTTAGAGAGAAACTTGTGGCCAACTTAACAAACTACTCCCAAATATACAATGCCCCAACCGCATTTAAAGGTCGTCAATTTGACCAACATAATCCATATGCCACAAAAATATACCATTGGATTCTTAGTCGAAAGAAGTCTCTGATTGTATATCTGTTCTGGCATTGCAACTCATGTTTTTTTCGTCAAATTGAGAACCCAAATATATGTGGAGTCTTGTATATTTGGAAGGAGCGAGTATAATTTTCGTAAGGAACGGCAGAGGGAACTCTCGCCCGCCTCTGCATCCAGAGATGCACACATCCAAATTCATTACACGTGCATTGCAATATTATTGCTAAATGGACCCGACCTCCGAAGAAAATGAAAAGTTAGATAAAGCATGAATGAAACTTGAACATTGCATATGCTGTTAATAAATTGCCATCCTAACTGTGATATAAATCCCGTCAGCTCCTGCTTCTATTGCCACTGCAGTAACCAATAAGGACCACGACGTCAACCATTTTTTTAAGGGGAATAAAATAAATATATAAGAAGATAGCCTGCAAATGGTTTATTATTATTAGTACCTCTTTATCAAAAAAGGATGTCATTGCTGCACAAGCTATAGAGTAGCAAGCGGTAAAAGCTTAAAGGATCCAACCATGTTACACACCAGAAGCTATGTTTTGGAAGGAAATCAGCAGCACGCGTTATAGCTCAGCTACCTGCATCAATCAAATAACTGAACTTAATGTATCCATGAATCAATTACTCATACAAAGTTCTAGCTTGATTAGATTTGTGTTCATATGGTTGGATGGACATTGATGGTTGATGCTGAATATATGAATGCACAAATAGTCAGACTCAGAAGCATTGCGCTCATTTCTTCAACATATAGCTCACAGGGTTAATTACAGAAGTCTAGCTACTTCTTTCAACACAAATTTAGGATAGTCCCATGTCATGTTCAGATGACAAAGAGCAGGCTGCACGAGTAGCCGTGTCTAGCTGGGACACGATGCCGAGTCTGGTGGGCCTAGCCACCTACTAGCTTGGAAGCAACCATGTCCTAGATCAAGATGGCACTGACACAGCTAGGCAGTGGTGGAGCTAGAACATTTGGAACCAGGATGCACCCATGGTAGCACAACACATTTAAAACATTTTTTGGGGGGTGCATATGTAGTAAAAAAATTGCTATTTGACAAAGGAATTTTTTTCTTCCCGGTGTCCCGTGCACCTGGTTGGGCTGCTGTGGATCCACCATTGCAGCTAGGTGACGTTTTCGTGAATTTGTCACAGCAATTTGATGGCTTGCTATGGCTTAAGACCATAAACCTATAGGTGTTGAATTCTGAATTTTAAATTGTTTGAAAGTTGGGTCACAGTATCCATTTAGAGTGCCTCATATATATGAGAAGGAGCCGTGCCAATGAAAACACCATGCAAGATAACTCCAAACCCCACTTTCTCTGATTTTTCTCACGCATTTCCCTCTAGTGTCCTCTCCTACCATCTATCTGATCGATGGTGCCTGGCAAACGTGGTCTTAGGCTCAAAGATTCAGTTTATCACTGCGGTATGTTATGTCGCGGTACAGGATGTGCCACCCCATCATTGGTAAGGGTCCAATTACGGATGCTGTAGGTGTTCATCAAAATATAGATGGACCTGAAGCTGCACATGTCATGCCTAATGATACAATTTGAAAAGATTGGGAATCTTGGGTGCATTTGCTACCAATGGTAGTCAGTGTTAAATTCATACTTCTAGTTTAAGCATCTGTTATTGCTGCTTGAGATGTTAATTTGTATTAATTTTTCACAGGTTCATGAAATACGTGACCTTCTTTGGGATGGCATACCGTTGCGAGGTGCTTCTTGGCTGAGGGAGGAACCCACTGGTGAAATTTGGCAGAGGGTTATACTTGTTCCAGTCAGTGGAGGCATCATAGTTGGAGGGTTGAATACACTCCGAAGTTCTATAAAAACGAACTCAGATGGCACTGGATCTAGTATAAAGGGTGTGTTTAGGCCATTTTTGAAAGCAGTGGCGGCATCTTTCACACTCGGAACTGGCAACTCTCTGGGGCCTGAGGGACCCAGTGTAGAGATAGGTTCAGCCATAGCGAAAGGATTTGGAAATGTGTTTGGGTGGGAAGGCGGGAAAAAAATGTCTCTTGTGGCAGCTGGGTCAGCAGCTGGGATTGCATCGGGTAAATTTTAGATCCCTTATTGTTTATATATTTTCTCGCAAGGTTTCTGCAATAGATATGATGGATTGACGATTGAGTAACCATGTAAGCATGTGATAATTTACTTGATTTCATCTTGTTTATTCTAAAATTTTGAACCAACGGGACATTTCATCATCTGAATTCCAGTTCTCTATAGATAAATTTCCCCACATATATTCTCGTTTCCATGTAGGTCTACTGTAATAGTCAACTAATTATATATATTTATGTGTTGACTAGCCAAATGCTCGTGCACTGCGATGGATATTTTGTACATTGTTTGAGTTCCTGAACCCCTGTGCTATCTGTCTTTTGCTTTTTGCAAAATATTATTTTTATCTAAAATTGTATATTAGTCTTAACAATTATCAAAACGTAACTATACCGATGTCTACTACATAAAATGTATGATAATCGAGGTACTTAATTTCATGCCAACTAAAGAGGTAATCTCATAAGGGTGAACAGATCGCCACCAACTCAGATCTTTATAAGAGTAAAGATAGCCTTAACTTAGTTGCATCAGTTAGTGGAATTTATGGGACATGTTTCTATATCCCCTAACTTTACCCAACAGGCAGCAGAAAGTATCAGATATACCTGTTATGGTTTCTTGAGAAAGATTCACCAGCTATGAGTACCATGAAATGATCAACATGTCCAACAGTCAACGTAAATAAAAATATCAATGTCTTCTGCTTTCTGATTTCATTTTACTTATATTTCAGGTGATTTCCTTGTATTTTAGGTTTCAATGCTGCTGTTGCTGGGTGTTTTTTTGCGGTGGAGTCTGTTTTGTGGCCTTCATCTGGGGATTCTTCACAGCTTTCCAACTCAACACCTATGGTGATCCTAAGTGCAGTGATAGCATCTGTCATTTCAGAGATTGGTCTTGGTTCTGATCCTGCTTTCACTGTTCCAGAATATGATTTTCGCTCTCCGACAGGTATTTTGTTTTTGCTTTAATTGAGATTATCAGCACTCCTTATAAGTACAGTGTACATCTTGCAATATTTGTGGTTAGGTGTCATAGTTTCTTATGACGAATTATATTCCGTTTTAACTTATTCATGCTGAATAACACTTTCCAAATAACTTCATATATCAAAATAAAATATGTTGCAGTTAGGCTGATAGTTTCTTACGACGAATTATCTTCTGTTTTAACTTGTTCCTGCTGAATAACACGTTCCAAATAACTTCATATGTCAAAGTAAAGCATGTCATGCCCTCCGCCAATTTTTTTAAAGCAAGGCATCCTCGAACGCACATGGCCATTTTTTTTTGGCGAATTACAGGTCCATTGTTGTATTAAAAAGATTCCATTAAAGTAGTCAAATCAAAGTTTTAAATAGCGGGCTAAGACATTTAGCTGCGACTGCCAAAAAAGCTACAGCGCCACTAAATCGCCGCAATAGCGCGCTATTTAAGAGTTTTGGTACCTTTTAGCGCGCTAATGCATTTAGCAGCACAGTTTAAAACTTTGAGTCAAATAGGCCAAATGAAAAACTCTAAAAAGTAGCTGAAGTTTGCATTAATTGGTTCAGTTGTGAAGTTTTTCTCTTGATACCTGATGCTCCTATAGTCATCTGCTGTTTTGCAATTTGTTTGGCCTTTATATAGCCATATAGAACGCCCCTACAAACTAAAATCCTCCCGATGGTAGGTTGGTCACAGTGACTTTTAATGATACCTTCTTTTTACCTTTTGTTTTTCGTGCTCCAGAGAATGAATGTATGAAGATATTTACATGACTTCATAAATGTCAGAACTTCCTCTATATCTCTTGCTGGGCGTCTTTTGTGGCTTGGTGTCAATCACCCTATCTAGGTGTACAGCACTAACTATGGACATAGTTGAAAGTTTACAAAAGGCAACTGGATTACCAATGGCTGCATCCCCTGCCCTGGGTGGCCTTATTGTTGGTCTTCTAGCTCTTATATACCCCGAAGTTCTGTACTGGGGCTTTGAGAATGTTGATATTTTACTGGAATCACGGCCATTTACAAGTGGTCTCTCAGCATCTGTATTGGTTCAGCTCATTGGAGTAAAAATATTGGCGACATCTTTGTGCAGGGCTTTTGGATTGGTTGGGGGTTATTATGCACCATCCCTTTTTATTGGTGCAGCTACAGGCATGTCATATGGGAAGTTCATGAGGTTCACATTTACTGGCTCTGAAGCACTGTTTCATGTCCCCTTCCTAGACGTGGCATCACCTCAAGCATATGGCCTGGTAATATGTCCATCTCTGCAGTCTCTTCTTTCTTCCCGTCAACTACTCCTTCTGTTGCTTTTTTGGAAAGGACCAGTGCGTCTCAAGAATCAAACTGTGTAAACTTTGACCAACAGTTAGTTCAATTGCAGGTTTTATTTTATTACAGAAAAGTGATACTGTTAGATTCTTATTTTGAAACACTTCGATATGCTCATGACTAATCTAGTTATCGACAAATATTTTAAAAGAAACGAACACCGTTCAATTTTGTAGACCATGCCAAGTCAATCCTTTCCATCCATTATGCAACAGAGGGAGTACTTCAACATCTCTCTGTATGCTTGTAGTGTTAATAATACTCATATGTGGTGGCATTTCTATCTCTTGTGGTTGTTTTTTTTAATTGGCTTGTGGCTGTTTTGTAGTCACTGCTCAGCGGGTTTCTAGTTCTAACTTTTTGGCAATTGTGCTTTTATATTCTGTAACACTGATTTAGATATTAAGCAATCAATACTGTTATTGTTCATGTTTGTTTCCTTATTAAAAAAATCTTTGCAGGTAGGTATGGCAGCTACTCTTGCTGGTGTATGCAAGGTGCCTCTGACATCTGTCCTCCTACTGTTTGAGCTTACACAGGATTATCGTATAGTTCTACCTTTGCTTGGTGCTGTTGGGCTATCATCTTGGATTGCTTCTCCTCAAAGGTTCTCTACGAGCAGTAAGGGCTATCCGGATCTTTTGGATGAGAAAACAAACACCGTCCAAGAGGAGAAAATTATGTCCTCCCAAACCCAACAAGTCACTTCTGTGACTAGTGTTGATTCTAGTGCAGACTTATGTAAACTTGAAAGCTCGCTTTGTGTGTATGATGTCACAGATGATAGCATGCTGGAAAATCTTAGTGTTGCCGAGGCAATGAAAACTAGATATGTTTCTGTCTCAGTAGAAACTCCAGCAGTCGAGGCACTAAATCTTATGCTTGCGGAAAAGCAACCGTTTGTTATGATAATTGAGAGCAATAAATCTCTAGTAGGCTTGCTAACACTCAAGGATTTCCAAGATTTCTGCAAAACTTCAAAAACCACCAGGATGCAAACCAAGGTGAGAATTACCGCCATTTTCCACTGGTTCATTGTACCAATTTGTATAACCTCGATGTTTTGGTTTATCTGAAGATAGCATTGTCTTATTTATGCGCTTATTTCCCATTATTATATATCTGCAAGTAATAGAGCACAACCCGCCCCAGTTTCATTGCAGATAACCTAAGTAATAGAGTAGGTAAGTTGCTTCCATATGCCTATGCTGGATTCAGAACCAAAGGGCACGATAACCATGTACACCACATTACAGATAACTAGCATATGTTGTAGTTGCTTCCACATGCCTATTCTGGATTCAGAACCAAAAGCATATGCCAGAATACAGTTCTGATACATCAAAGAAGCAACCCGCAAACCATCACATAACAACTAACAAACTATCATCTGAGGACCTAAAAAGTCTTAAGCTAAAGAATACCCCAGTCTCTAATCCTCTCTAGCACCCTAATAATTTCTATCTTGGTTCGATGATGTTGTCTATTGCTTGATTAGTGATTACTTGGGCTGTCATCTATGGCCATTTGCCACAGCTCATATTTTTTAGTTTCCTACCTGTCCTCCTATGGAAGTAGGGTTCTTGTTTGATGGAGTTAGTACAGGAGTCCCTTGGTAACACTTCCCAAGTCCTAATAGGGTTGCTCTATTTGTCACATTTATGAACACTTCTGGAAAGGTATTTATCAGCACTGAAGTTGTGATTCATGTTTACTTTAAACTTCAAAAGGTTTCAAATAAACAGAGGAATGGGTTGGGTTCTTATTTTCTTGAGAGGTAAAATGGTAATTTTCAGAGGATATTAAGTTTGTCTAACTTGATACAGTGCCTGTTGTCAATGGTCCTTATTTTTAGTACACATTTCTGTTAATCCTGAAACAGGTACAGGAACATCTGGTATCTCATGTTTGTGGAGCCGTTAGGTGTAAAATGTTGTCAGTGACACCTCAGATGCCACTTACTACTGCTGAAAAGATTATGGATTGCCATGCAGTGGACCAAGTTCCTGTAGTTTCGGAACATTTTGATCATCGGGATGGTGGACTCTTGATTGGTTTTGTAGATAGAGAGTGCATCACCATCGCTCGAAGGTAAAGTTGAATATTTGGAAAACTCCATTTCTAGCTTTTAACTGTTCGTAATTGGTAAAGCGACAAATTATTTGCGTTCCAACCTATAATTAACCAGTGTTTTTTTTCCTTCCATGCTATGTTCTTTTTCAGAGCTTTGGCGGCAAGAGAATTTTTCACTTTCACATCTGAGATTAAAAGGGAAGAGAGATGACACAGAATCTTCAGAGAATCACTGTTGAATCATCGGTAGTGTTGATGAATCAAGTTTGATGAAAAAACCGATGGTTACTTTTAGTCTTGGCTGTTGTACTTTATCATATACTCCGTATATGTTTTACAGATAGTCTAGAAAATTCGAACCTAAAATACATAGTTCATTTTCTATTCTATCTGCATAGTAAATTGTAACAACAAAATTTTGAATTACTAGAGTTAATTTTTTTAATATATTGGTTCTTAAAACTCAGACCCCAATTCAAATTTTTGGTGATTTGAATTTAAAAATTATAAACTCCATTATCTCCAGCGTTGAAGTTGTATATTTTTTTTGTATTTATTGGAATTTCGATTCATTCTAACTTTGGAAGTTAAAGATTACGTAAAAGATAAACAATGATCCTGGATCTACGACTTAAAAAGTTGTAAAGCTTCAATCTTCAAACGCTATAAATTGAACTCGCGTTCTTTACTTAGTTTATGTCGGAAACATCCAGAAGTCATCGTGCTAAATTCCTGGGATTTTGATTATGGATTTAAACCTGTCGCGGCGTAAAATATGTAAGCGTAGTCGATCAAGTGTAACAGGTGCTCTGAGCAAGTGAGCAACCTTTTAAAAGAGTTCATGCCCGCGAAGTGGCAAATTCGGATTATTTTGTATCGAACTCACTGCGATTGTTCATGGTTAGAGTCTTCCGCGTGGAAGAAAATACTTCCTCTCGTCTTCGGTGTGCATGATCAGTCATGGTCTAATGTTGAACTGGGACTATGCAGGCTCGCTGAAGTGACACTTCGTATAAATTTACTTCCCTTGCAAGTCGAGGACTCGCTATTGTTTGAATGGGAGGAAATTTCTTCTTAGTGAAAGGTTGAATGGCAACTCCGAAGTCTCTCTTAAAAAATAAACAAGTTACTTCGTTTGAAAATAATTGAATGATGTGTCAAACGTCTTTATGTTTGACTGAAATTATAAGAAAATGCGCCAATAACTTTAAATCTGTATAATACAAAAATATGTTGTATTAAGATTGGACCTGGGAACCCTTGCCTCTCGGATTGCCTCACGGGCGACTCGGGAGGCCCCCCGCCATCACAAAAATATCCCCTCTGGCGGACGATGACGACCGTCTTTAATAACCTATTCTACGGCCCTAGTGGTCTCTTGTCCACCTTGTCGATCTGTCTGCTGCCGGCCATCCTCGAACTGACTGCCACAAGCCGACCGTGACCCGTCCGCTTTAGATCAGGTCGTTGCCGATTTGTGCACCACAGAGGCCGACAACTCCTCTGCGCGCATGTACCTCCACCTCTGGTGCTTGAGTATAGCTCGGGGAGCCGAGGCTCGTCAACCGGCCCGAGTTCCGGAAATTCTCCACCGATGGTCTACACGGACATAAGCAAGGTGCTCCTAGATGTCTGGATCGGATGGGATCCGGTCATACCTGTTCGCATACATCAACCCGTGCGGCTTCAAGGAAGCGTGACACGAAGGCCTGCTTTTCGTCAGCACCATTTGGGCACGTCGACATCTGCATCTACGTGGGTGGCTCTACGACGGGCAGATTTGCAACGGTGGTGGCTCCCTGGTCTAGATCTAGAGGTCTTGTGCTGGCTATGGCGGTCCTCCCCTTGGGCTGGTTTGGCGTCCCCTGGGTGGCACGAGTGAGGTTCCGAGTGAAAGCTCCTCGCTATGTCGTTGGTGATGGCGATGCCTTCGGGTGTCGTATCCCTATTTTGGCGTCGTTATGTGTCCCTTCTCGGTATCAGAGCTCGGGTGAAAACCATAGTTCGATTATTCGGGCTTGGCAGCAGCGCGACTCGTTGCTACCCTCTTGGGGGCATCGTCGTGGAGCTCAGTTACATCTTTTGTAGCACTGCATTAATCCTGGCGTGAAGCTTCTTCGACTCTAACATGGGGTGACCTCGTTGGTCTCCTATCCCTTACACGTGACTTTGTTGTGACCGTTCTCGGTCCTTGCTATCCTCCAGAAGGATCGATGCTCCATGATCTACAGCGAGCAGGGGGGCACCTCTCTCGAGAGTTAGCTTTGTGTGTTCGGTGCAACGGCGTTCGATCATTTCATTACGAGGCGTGGTTTTGTTCCTACTCGGTAGTCTAGGTTGCGTTGTGATAGATGTGACTTCTCTGATTTTCTTGCTCTACTTAGAGTGCAGTGTTCTCGCTAACCTCTCGGATGTCTTTGTTTTTACCTGCTATGTAAGAGGGTTTCTTATAGCGGTTCGGCCGTTTGTATTTTATTTATAAAGTGGGACAAAAATCTTGTTTCCAGAGAGCACGATATTACTGTCTTGTGTGAACAGGCAGTGGAAACAAGTCCAACCTGGCTATGAAGTCTGAAGTACTACAAAAGTGCTCATTCCTTTCATACGCGGACAAAATATGAACTTGGGAAAACGCTGGCTCGCTAAGGGACATGACTTTGCATTTTCATCATTGTAATCTCCACGCCAAAATGTGAGGTACTAATTACGTCCCGATTTCCTGAAGTTCGTAAATTTGGTCTCCGCAGCTTTTGTTGGCCGGACAAAAGCTTGAGATCTGCTCTAACGTGGTACTGAAATCGAATCCATGTTAGCCCACGCAAGGAAATTAAGCACGTATCACTTTTTTTCTGTCGGGTTAACGAAGAAAAAAGATACTGTAGTACATATAATATCCACAAATTCTCGAATCGGCATTTTGATCATGCATGCGTGAATTCTAAGTTCTAACTCCCCAAATGAAGCTAGTAGTACAAGAGATGGGCACGAGTCTGGCTGGCGTACGCGTAACCGCGCGCGCAAGCTAGTGAGTCGTTGCTCACCGACGCTTCCCCTTGGCACCGCCAGCGCCGGGGCGGGGCTGGGGCGCCTCCTTGCCGAAGAGACTGCAGAAGCCGCAGGCGGCGACGCGAGGGGAAGGCGGGTCGAGCGCGGGCTGGACGTGGCCGGACCTGTACCCGCCGTGCCCGCTGGAGCCGCTCCGCTGCATCCGCGCGGCAGGGGCCGTGGTCTCCTTGCCCGACGCCGACTTGTGCTTCTCCTCCCACACCATCCCCGACGACCCCGACCGCCGGAACGTCTCGCTGGACCGCTGCAGCCCCGCCATGCTCCCTGGTCTCCCGCTAGCCTAGCTAGCTCTCCTTCCCCCTCGATCGGCTTGCGAGTTGTGACCTTTCTACCTGCCGGTCCGCGCGGCCGGCGCGGCTATATATGACCGTTTAGACGGGGCTGGAGTTCGGGAGCGGTCAATGGATATGTGCTTGCGTTGCGTGTGTGGGTAGTTGTGGCATCATGGGAATCGCCGGGCAATGCCGCGACAGGACAAAGGAGCAGCAACTGATGATGCTCGGGAGGAGGGTAAAGGTCGTCCTCGAGGGAGTTGTTGGGTTGCGGACGTTGAGATCATAGTAGTACCGAGCGGGAAAGAAATGGTTATCAATCTTTGACCGGCAATAATTTGCCAACGATAATGCTGCTACTAGTATTATCATTCAAATTAATCAACGGAGGTGAGGTTGCTGTCGGTAATAATTAATTTACGTGCGGACTTTCGACGGAACACGCACGCACGTATGTGTGTGCGTAAGGTGAGAGGCGGGTGAGGGAGGTCGAGTGGAGACGCGTTCAAGGCATGCGCGCTTGCGACGGCGGCTCCGACGACTCCACCCGACTCGGCTACGGAGTTTGGCGGTGCGTCTCCGGAATTGTTCAAGGTTCAAACCGCGCAGGAACGGGGAGCTAGTGGCTGTCATCGGCGCGTCGGCGTGATACTTTGTTTTATCGGGGTGTAGCGAGGAGTTTAAACTGATCAATCATGCATTACGTTGAATGAGTATATCTAAACACAAATGGACGGGAATAAGTAGGAACGCGAGGCCCGATTTCGTCACCCGTATTTTTATTGTGTAATATACACGTAGGGAGGGACGAGATTGACTTTTGGGGGCCAAAAATGTTATCAACTAATTTCTTGGTTCAAAATTAATATTGCCACATTGTTTTCTATGAGTAATGAGATTTAAGATTTGGCATTCGCCGTTAAAAATTAGGATCTTTACCTGACAGATGGTTTTGGATAGACTCCCCTGTTACAAGCAATAGCAAATCAACGATGAACTTAAGCAAGATCGAACCAACGGGGACACGAGATTTTAACGTGGAAAACCCTTCCAACAAGGAAGAGAAAAACCACGGGCGTCAGCCAGCAATACTTCACTATTTCGGGTGAGGTTACAATCGCGTCGGGATTTACAATGTCTGTCTTATTCCGTGCGGCGGCTTACAAGAGGTATATAAAGGCGGTCCTGACCTAAATAGGTCGGTAACGGTGTATCCAAAAAAAATTGGATCACCATAAAATAACACTCCAGCAAGACAAATTCCCTCTTGTAGCATAAATGAGAACCTCCACCTGAAACACACAAAGAAAACACCTTCGGCGCTGAATAGCCTCTTGGGCTAAGCAGTGATACCAACTAAGCTTGAGCAAAACTCAAACTTAGCAATAGGAACTGGCTTTGTCATCATATCAGCAGGATTATCATGAGTACTAATCTTGCATACCTTCAGCTTACCTTGTGCAACAACATCACACACATAATGGTACTTGACATCAATGTGCTTTGTTCTCTCATGGAACATCTGATCCTTAGTAAGGTAAATTGCACTCTGACTGTCACAAAATAGGTTAATGCAAGTATCATCTCCACAAAGCTCAGCAAACAGACATTTCAACCAAACTGACTCTTTGCATGCTTCAGCAATAGCTATATACTCAGCCTCAGTAGTAGATTGTGCAACAATACCATGCAAGGTAGCCTTAGAGCTAACGGCACATCCACTAATTGTAAACACATAACCTGTGAGGGATCTCCTCTTATCCAAGTCGGCAGCATAATCTGAATCCATATAGCCTGCGAGTCCCTCACCAGTCTTGCCAAACTTCAAGCAAGCTTTGGATGTGCCGCGAAGGTACCTGAAAATCCACTGAACAGTTTTCCAATGTTCTTTACCAGGATTAGCCATGTATCGACTGACCAAACTCATAGCATAAGGTAAATCAGGCCGATAACACACCATGACATACATTAAGGAACCAACAGCACTAGCATAGGGAACTCGTGACATGTACTCAATATCTTTGTCAGTAGTAGGACATGGCAATGCTGACAACTTGAAGTATGAAGCAATTGGAGTACTAACAGACTTCGCATCATGCATATTAAAACGATGAAGGAATTTCTTAATGTAATTCTCCTGACTAAGAAATAGCAATCTAGATTTTCTGTCTCTTGAAATTTCCATACCTAGAATTTTCTTAGCAGGACCAAGATTCTTCATCTCAAACTCACTACTCAACTGTTTCTTCAATGTAGTGATTCCTTTCATGCTCTTGGCAGCAATTAACATATCATCAACATATAGCAGCAAGTATATAGGCGATTCATCAACAAATTTAATGTACACACAGCTATCATATTCAGACCTCTTAAAGCCATGTGACATCATAAAAGAATCAAACCTTTTATACCATTGTCGAGGAGACTGTTTCAAACCGTAAAGAGACTTCTTTAGCTTGCACATGAAATCCTCTTTACCAGGCACTATGAACCCATCAGGTTGGTCCATGTATATTTCCTCCTCAAGTTCTCCATGCAAAAACGCAGTCTTCACATCTAACTGCTCAAGCTCAAGATCATGCATAGCAACAATACTAAAGAAAGTACGAATAGAACTATGCTTGACAACAGGGGAGAACACATCATTATAATCCACTCCTGGAATCTGGCTGAAACCTTTTGCTACTAACCTTGCCTTAAACCTTGGAGGCTCACTAGGAGATAAACCCTCCTTTCTGTTGAATATCCACTTACAGCGGACGACCTTCTTTTGTTTAGGCAAACGCACAATATCCCATGTGCCATTCTTCTGAAGTGATTTCATCTCCTCGTACATTGCACCAATCCACTTGTCTCGATCAACCGAAGCAATAACTTCATTATATGTAGCAGGTTCAGCATCATTCTCCACCTGTTCTGCACAACTTAGAGCAAAATAAACAATATCACATTCTCAATTAAACGAGTACAAGGTCCTTTATTCCTCTTTTCTCTGCGCTCTGCAATAGACAAATTTTCTTGCTGCACAATAGGAGGTGAGGGCGGCACAATATCCTCCTCATCAATTTCAGTTTCCTCCTCATCCAGGTGGTCTAGCTCCAGTGGCGGAGCCAGCAGTCTGGAAAGGTTTGGCCTCCGCCACACCTAATTTTTCTCTAACTTTGAGTGAAAAAGCTTCAAGTTTTGTGTTGGGCTGTGCATGGTTGCTTGAGTAGGCCATACCTCAAAATAATTGATGGCTCCGCTACTGTCTAGCTCCACCTGCAAACGAACTCGTGGTTCGTCCTCATCAGAAGAATCTGCCACAACATCAACAGATTCATTAAACACAACACTCCTGCTAAAGAAAGTCTTTTTGGTTTCCGGGTTCCACAACTTATATCCTTTTACTCCAGAACCATAACCAAGAAATAAGCACTTAACAGCTCTAGGCTCTAACTTTCCATTATCAACATGAGCATAGGCAGTGCAACCAAAAACTTTCAGTTGTGAATAATAAGCTGACTCACCAGACCATACCTCAATAGGAGTTTTCTTGTCAAGAGGGATGGATGGTGACCTGTTGATCAAGTAGCAGGCAGTGTTGGCAGCCTCAGCCCAAAAACGCCTATTCATGCGGGCGTTAGACAACATGCGGCGAGCTTTGGAGATGATCGTCATGTTCATCCGCTCGGCTACACCATTCTGATGAGGTGTGTATGGGATGGTGTGATGCCTGACAATGCCTTCCTGCACACAATAATCATCAAAAGCATGCGAACAAAATTCGCCACCATTGTCAGTACGAAGCACCTTCACCTTTCTCTCCGTTTGATTTTCAATCATAACTTTCCATTCTTTAAAAGCAGCAAAAGTATCATCCTTAGTTTTCATAAAATAAGGCCAAACTCTTCTAGAGTAATCATCAATGATAGTAAGTATATAACGAGCACCACCATAAGAGGGCTTACGTGAAGGCCCCCACAAATCAACATGTACATAATCCAATGTACCTTTAGTGGTATGAACGGAATCATTGAACTTAACTCTCTTATGCTTACCAAACACGCAGTGCTCACAGAACGACAACCTACTCATATTGCAGTTCTTTAGGGCCGAAGAGAAAAACCCACGGGCGCTAGCCAGCAATACTTCACTATTTCGGGTGAGGTTACAATCGCGCCGGGATTTACAATGTGTGTCTTATCCCGTGCGGCGGCTTACAAGAGGTATATAAAGGCGGTCCTGACCTAACTAGGTCGGTAACGGTGAATCCAACTCCGACTCGGTACCAACTCGTACTTCGGCCCTAAGCCTCCGGCGACGGGCCTCCGCGTAGCGGAGGACGAATTTTCCTTTATCTTCATATGAATTTGGATCACCATAAAATAACATCCCCTCCGGTTCCTAGCTGTTTACGAGGCGGGGGCCTTCTGATGGGAAGCGTGCGCTTTGTGGCGCCATTGAGGACACGATTCATATCTTTTTTGCCTCTTCGATGACATCCTTCATGTGGTCGGTCCTTCGCCAAGCTCTTGGAAGAACTTGGGGACCGGCCAACTCTGCGCATTTGTTCACTCCCTTAGACGCGTCCTCGGGCGGGTCCTGTAGATTTATTTGGCTCCTGTTTATGGCACAGTCTTGGGCGCTCTGGAATGTTAGAAATAAACTTGCTATTCAAAACTATGCTTTTCTTGCAGGCTTGGCTCCCTCAGCTGAAGGAGCAAGACAGGGAGGAGGCAAGGCAGCTGGTCGGAAGGAGCGTGAGAGTCGCTGCTTCATGGGTGCTACATTTGTATCTTGCTGTTTTCTAGTGTTTGGCTAAGCTGTAATTCCCAGCTTGTTGTCCTTCTCCGTTGGCTAAGCTGTAATGCCGCAACGTTTGTCACCTTTTTGTGTAAACTCTATGCTTTGTTAATTCAAAGTCGGGCCCTGAGCCTTTTATCTAAAAAAAAAATTAAGACTTGGTCCATGATTAAGCCAAAGCATAGATAATTTGTTTCGAGTGGCTCTAAAATGCGATTAGGAGCATCAAGCTTAAGACGACCGAATTTAGATACTGGCTGAGGTAAGCTAATATATGAGCTACATCATCCGTTCCAAAATGTAAAACTTTTTAGCAAGCTAAAACAGTTTGCTAAAAAGGTTTACATTTTGGAATGGAGGGAGTACTTTATTACACTCACAGCGGTGAATACAAGCCCCTCCTCGGCATTCCTACAAAGGCCTCTTAGACATACAATTGCTTACTGGTTTGTATATTGTCATATAGAGCTTTTTCACTAATTTGGTTCAGTCTTCACATTTTTTATTGATTTAGTGCAATGAAAATGGAGACCTGAGCACAACCATTCAAGTCAAGGATATTACTACATGAGATTGCAATGAAAATGAACATCCCAGAACAAGTCAAGAGTTTGTGAAGGCCGACGATAACCTACCAGGTGTGAAGATATACTCTAGTGATTGGGCATGGATTGTATACCGTAGCTCTAGTAACTGACTTTATGTTCGAGCCTCGTCCAACAAAAACGTGGGATATCACCACTGATTCAAACTTCGGGGATAAATCTTGTGTTTGCAATACTCTATCCCTATTCCTTTATCCTCTTGTAATATACTCTTTTCGCAAGTTTATCTTTGTAGTTTGCATGAATAGTATGTTTTAGGCAACAAGTACAAAACAAATTTGCTATACATAACCAACTTCCGTCGATTTTCTTAATTTCCTATTCGCCCCCACCCCTAGTGGGTCCTAATTGATTCGGGCATGAGATTTCCACCATTAAAAGAGTTTGAACCTTCTCCCCCACCCCTGACTCACATTCTTCTACGTAAGAGAGGGAAAGGAAACCTAAAAAGTAGATCTAAGATCCCACTAGAGGAAAACTTGACCACCCCTTCAAATTCTTCATCGAGCTTGTTACTAAACTATCCTAGATGTTCATAGTCACGCAAGAAAATCTAAGTTGTGGGTTTTCCACGGGAAGTTTCAGAAGGTCGGAGATGGCTTCAAGGTCTCTACCCTTAGTGGTTGATCTTTTCTAATTTTATTTTGTGCTAAACATTAAAAATAATAGTTTTTGGCCTTTGTGGCCGTATCCAAGACTCTTTAATGGACATAAAGATTCCCCATGGACTTGGTCCCCAATCATGACTCATCGTCTATGGGTTTCCCTTTAGTTATTGCTACACTCTAACTTATTGTCGTTCATAATGGTAATCATACCTCAGTTTTGTTCTAACCAGATTTGAGGGGTTGTTGTATCATGTAGGTTGCTCCACATTTCACTAAATTCAACTATTTGGATAAAAATTTCTACTCGCCTATTCATCCTTTTCTAGTTGATATGTCGTCCTTTATGCTTCACAAATAATTACGAAAAAAAATCCACCGATCCACATTTTCTGAAAGAATGCGTCACAATTCACCTTAGTTCATGTACGCTGATAGGAAACTTCAATGATACAGAGAGAGACACTGTCGAATATATCCCAATTAGGGGTATGTCTGACATTGGCCAAAGGCCGAATTATCAGGGTGGCCCGCAAGTTGTCGCACCCTGGTTTCTAGGGGATACTCACCGTACGAACTGGATAGCAGATGCTTGGATTATGGGGCATAACTGCTCCCACGTCCCAGCTTCCTGGTAGGCCTGCGCTTATGCGCGACAACACAAGCCCTGCTATTCCATCGTCGATGTAAACTATCCACTAGAGATCAAAGGCACTTCCGTCGACGTACTTCAAACCATACACACATGGTACGTCAACGGTGTTGAACAACTGATATCACAACAGATCTCTACGACACAAAAGATTGAAATAAGGTGCAAATGACTCGCATTAGAGCAGAGATAGCAAATACAATCATTCAGAGGGCACCTGCCCCAACAATACATCATTACAATACAGCGGAAGCATTCAACATGTCTGAGTACAGACAAGAACCAAATAGGCCTAAGAGGCCGGAAACAAACAGACGGAGCCCATCCACGAGGTCTCGGATCCTGCCCGGGTCCGCTATCTACTCGTCAGCAGTCTCGTCATACTCCACGTAGTTGCCACCATGTAGATCTTCGGAAACGTAGGTCTGCGGAAACCACAGCCCCAAAGGGGTCAGTACATAAACGTACTGGCAAGCAAGACTCACAGTTCACCAAAGTGTAACCCGTCAACACCAAGCACAGATGCCTTGGGTTCAACGGAAGAGAGGGGATATAAAAGATGCTGCAACTGGCTGCGCTAACCCACTACAGAAACATACTACAACTGCCTGCTAACAGAAAGGAGATAAGATCGAGGATTGTAACCAACTGAAAGATAACTTCAAACAAACCCATCCTGGATCTCGCCCCTTATCCAAAGAAGCAATCCAAGGATAACTCACACAGTTGTATTAAAGGTGAATCAAGTTATTGTGTCATCAACCTATTACTAGTCAAGTTATTAATCATTGGGTGTAACATGCTTGATCATTATGTTTAAGTTGTCCTGAGTACTTGTTAGCCAGTACTTTCACCAAGTAATCCATAACCGCGGAAAACACGACTTCTCGAGAAGATTATCCCTGCAGGGTTGCACCAATTTGGCCGTACACGCAAGAATAACCCGCCAGATGGAAATGCACTTCCACCAAGCGGGGTACTCTACACAACCAACCATTCTTCGCATCAAGCCCAAAGCACCTTGGGCGCACGGCTAATCGAGCCCAGAAGAAAATGGACCCTCATAGCACTCTAAGAACGTGTCCCCCTATATGCCGACTACGAAAGTTCCACCCTGGCCTGGGCTCACAAAAACATGCATGCGGCAAATGGAAAACACGAACTAAATGATGCGAATCAGGTCAAGTTGAGGGGGGCGCCCATACTCGCTTCCCACATGCGGTTAGTGCGCTCATCATGGATCAGTAGACAAGACCCTTTTCCTATTAGGGTCGACACTAGCAGGCTTCAAAACCTCTCATGGGCCTCCTGCCGGTGCCTTATCATCAAATTTATTATTAATAGTAACATTAGCATGATTGATTGATTAAACATCGAGCCCCCAGAACATAATAACAATATAGTAACTGAAAGTAACGGGTAACAGACTCGAGCAAAACAACCTAAGCATGCTAGTAAGACACTGGCTCAAACAATGGGTTGTAGGAAGGGAGATGAGGCAATATCAGGTTTAAGGGATTCATGTGATAGGTTCGTAACAGAAACAACTACTACTAAGGCTAGCAGGAAAGAACAACGGAAAGTATCGGTAATCAATGTTGAAAAGGAACACAGTGGTTCATGTGAGTGATAACTTGCCTGCAAAACCCAGTAGCCTGGTACTGAGCTAACTCCTTAGAATGGGTGTAGTAGGTATCGTCGGTCTCAACGTCGTCGTATATCCGGGAAGAAGCAAACAAACAAGGCAGAAAGGTAAACAATCATTATCATGGCATTGTGCACAATCAAGGATGATGCATGACATGTTAATAGATGCATCAAAATAAACTACTTGACAAGATAACACAATTTAAATGGACCCATATGCAATTGGATTGCATATGGCAAGAGTCCATGAATTAAGTGGAAACAAATGATCTACAATTTAATTACCATGTGAAACTGGATTACCATGATGCATGCATGATGATAACAACAAAATAACAACAATAGATGCAAGTGGTAAAGAAGTTTAACAAGGTTTGGAAATCATTTATTAAGTTTGGAAAATTTGGTTACTTAAAGATGTCACACAAGCATTTGTTGTTTTCAGCAAGTTAAATTGTTCAAAATAGATAACAAAGTTCATATTTGATAAGAACACACAATTTTGGGTGGATTGCATGTTTCACTTGTTGAAAAAGGATTCCAAATGATTTATTTATGAATTAAACAAGGTTAAGCAAGAATTAAATGAATTTAATTCAAACATGAACTTATTTGAATTTTTATTTGTTCAAAACACTAAGTGAAGTTCATATTTGACAAGGTTATGTTTTTATGGTTTGAAAACATATTTTATATGTCCCAAAAGAATGTTTTGATCAAGTTATGAATTTAACAATATTAAATGAATTAAATAAGGTTTAAATTATTTAACCACTTTTAATTATTCAAAACATGAAACAAATTTTATATTTGGAAAGGTGGTTTAATTTTGCATGGAAAACATATTTCATTTGTTGAAATTGGATTAAAAATGAGCAAGTTATTATTTTGGCAATTTTAAATGCAATAAACAAGAAACAGTTGTTTTCAGCAATTTAAATTATTCAAAACATCAAACAAAATTTATATTTGGAAACTACATGAAAATTTGATTGGAAAACATATTTAGTTTGTGAAATTTGGAATTTTTATGCTCAAGTTATGAATTTTGCAAGTTTAAGTGAATTTGACAAGTTTTAAAATATTGCACCAATTTAAAATATTCAAAACAGTAAACAAATTTTATATTTGGATAGATCATTTAATTTGGTATTGAAAACATATCAAAAATGTTGGATTTGGAGTTAAAATTATTTTATTACGCAATTTACAAGATTTGGGGTAAATCTGCCATTTTTTAACTTATTAGGGACTTGGAAAAATATTTTTACAGGGCTAGAAATAAGTGCCAGGGGCCTAAGTGTGATTCCTGGAAGTTTCTGGGTCAAAACAATTGTGAAAAAAAAAGATTTGGTTTTATGGGTGCAGGGGGGATTGAACCCTGCACCTCCAGTGCGTGCGCTAGGGACAGAGACCAGTGGGGTGGGTGCGGATTTGTGATAGCATAGGGCCTCGGGGGTGGATATGGTTCAGGTTCGGGTTTTAACTGAACGTGTTTCTAACTGAACCCTGCACGTACTTGCTGAACCTCGTCGGAAAGAACAGAGTGGCCGGCGGCAGCTGTGGTGCTCGCGTGGCCGGAGGGCGCCATCCGTGGGGTTGCGGTGCTGGGGCGTGGTGCCTTGGGCCGAGGGGGAGTAGAGGAGAGGGAGGAAGGTGGTCGAGGAGAGCTCACCCAAGATGCGGACAGAGGCGTTCGGTCGATGCAGCAGCAGGTCGATGCAGGGAAGGCCGACGGCGAGTCCTGCACGGCGGCGGTGCTCCGGTGCACCTCGGGGAGAACCGAGGGCACGTGGAGGGAGAGGGGAACGGGGCGGCTCCGTTCCCGGCCCAAGCACGGCCGGGAGGGCACCACGGCGGCGGCGCTCGCCGGAGGGAGGCGGCGGTGATGATGGCTTCGGTGGAGAGCGAGTACAGCGAGAGAGGAAAGAAAAATCGGCGGCGCTAGAGCTAGGGTTAGGGGCTAGCAGAGAGAAAGGCTCGGTTTTAAGGAGAGGGCCTAGCTAGTACGACAGCAAATCCGTGGAGGGAGGCGAGGATCGCAGGGATGAGATGGATTCGTACAGTAGGTGACATCACCGCGAGGAAGAAGACAACGTTGAAGGGGTACTGGGCCAAGCGGTAGGATAGTTGGGCTGGATGATGGGCTGGGTTTTTCTTCCCCCCCATGAACCGATTCCTTTTATTATTTTCTTCTGGTTTATTTTTTTTTTGCAGAAAACAATTGGAAGAAAAAGAAGGAATTTGAGGGAGAAAAATTATGGAAAATTTTGGGTGGCTTAATTATTATATTAGCAACCATTTGACCACTTTTATTTTTCCATGAATTCAAAAATTAAGTGTTGTTTGGAATTGTTTCAAATGTGGATGATTTGAGTATTAAAATTATTATTGAAACCAAAATTTTAAATAGGGTGACCCAAATTGCTTTAACTGGAAAATAACAGGGTAAACAAAATGTTTTGGTTATTCTTTTCATACTTTCAATTTGGGTTCTGTTTGAAATGCATTTGGTTTGAATTGGAATATTTGCAAATTAATTGGTTAATGATTGAAAACAACAAGTTTAATAGGGTGAGCCCTATTATTAGTTGGATTAGAAACATTGGAATGGTTTGATATTTGACAATTTCCAAATGAGGTGTTGATGATGATTTTGCTTTGAATTTGAAACCAAATTGGAATTGATTAATGGAAATAAAAGCACCATTTTATTAGTTGATCAATGTGGAAATAAAATGAGAACAATTGGGTTGTTTTTTATTTGTTATTTTTATTCCAAAAGTTGTAACAGAGCAAGTATGAAAACATTGTTTGAGTAAGGTTTGAATTTGAGTTGTGAAAACAGTGGAAAACAAATGCAACAATTTAGAAACAAAAGCAAACAACATGGAAACAATATGATGACATGATGCAATACCTTAAATTAAACAGGAAATCAAGCATTCTATGGGGTAGTTTTCATACTTGGGCTGTTACAAAACGCCCCCCCCTTGAAGGAATCGCGCCCCGAGATTCCTACTGAGAAAAGAGAAGGTCCGGAAACTTCTTGGGAAGATCCTCTTGAGCTGTTACACGTGAAACACATCGTGCACATTGGATAGTTTAACTGGAAGTTGAAAACAATAGGAATTCCTGGCAACTCTTCTGGAAAGATATCAGGGAATTTGGAAACCACCGGAACAATATTAGTAGAGGTATAGGTTTTGTATGGAGGGTGTATAGCTGGATAGAATTTGATTCATTTGGAGAATAGACTATCTGTAATAAGGTTGGAACAGAGTTATTGACATCAATGCAACACCAAGAATGACATCATTGTCAGAATCAGCAACATGAGAGTAACGAGGGATATGTGGCCTCTCATTAGAACTGGATTGTTCTTACTTATGTTGGAAGTCAACAGTTGAGATCCCGGGGAGTGAACAGAGTTTTGATTGCTTAGTGGAACCAGAATTGGGTTGTGTGTTGTGGAAAAGATTGTTGACACAAAGGAATGTGATTCTCCGGTATGAAATAACACTTTAGCTGGAATGGAGTTTAGCAGATGAACGGGGAAACTTTGATTAGCTGCCGGTAGAAGAACTGACGTGGAAAACAACAACAAGATTTCAACGGACGAAAGGGTTCTTTAAAAGAACATGATATTGAATCAACA
The DNA here is from genome assembly GCA_028641055.1 of Alopecurus myosuroides. Lineage (NCBI taxonomy): Eukaryota > Viridiplantae > Streptophyta > Magnoliopsida > Poales > Poaceae > Alopecurus > Alopecurus myosuroides. The sequence goes on along the minus strand of CM054058.1, from coordinate 235,640,104 downwards.
CCGGGGAAAACGAGATCAAAATCCTGAGGTACTACGGAGAACCCAAAACACGTGAAATCCTAACTTGAAAGTTTAGATTAGAAGGGAGAAATCAACGTTGCACTTCCTTACCAGAAAAAGGGAGGGAGGGTGGGGAAAAGAAGAAAAAGAACAGAATTCCTACTCTCACGTTTCATTTTTCCTGTATAGCTACAAAATAGTTTCTAGACTCAACTGCGACCAGTAAAAAGGGATCCTACAGGCAGACAGGCTCTGATACCATTTGTCGCACCCTGGTTTCTAGGGGATACTCACCGTACGAACTGGATAGCAGATGCTTGGATTATGGGGCATAACTGCTCCCACGTCCCAGCTTCCTGGTAGGCCTGTGCTTATGCGCGACAACACAAGCCCTGCTATTCCATCGTCGATGTAAACTATCCACTAGAGATCAAAGGCACTTCCGTCGACGTACTTCAAACCATACACACATGGTACGTCAACGGTGTTGAACAACTGATATCACAACAGATCTCTACGACACAAAAGATTGAAATAAGGTGCAAATGGCTCGCATTAGAGCAGAGATAGCAAATACAATCATTCAGAGGGCACCTGCCCCAACAATACATCATTACAATACAGCGGAAGCATTCAACATGTCTGAGTACAGACAAGAACCAAATAGGCCTAAGAGGCCGGAAACAAACAGACGGAGCCCATCCACGAGGTCTCGGATCCTGCCCGGGTCCGCTATCTACTCGTCAGCAGTCTCGTCATACTCCACGTAGTTGCCACCATGTAGATCTTCGGAAACGTAGGTCTGCGGAAACCACAGCCCCAAAGGGGTCAGTACATAAACGTACTGGCAAGCAAGACTCACAGTTCACCAAAGTGTAACCCGTCAACACCAAGCACAGATGCCTTGGGTTCAACGGAAGAGAGGGGATATAAAAGATGCTGCAACTGGCTGCGCTAACCCACTACAGAAACATACTACAACTGCCTGCTAACAGAAAGGAGATAAGATCGAGGATTGTAACCAACTGAAAGATAACTTCAAACAAACCCATCCTGGATCTCGCCCCTTATCCAAAGAAGCAATCCAAGGATAACTCACACAGTTGTATTAAAGGTGAATCAAGTTATTGTGTCATCAACCTATTACTAGTCAAGTTATTAATCATTGGGTGTAACATGCTTGATCATTATGTTTAAGTTGTCCTGAGTACTTGTTAGCCAGTACTTTCACCAAGTAATCCATAACCGCGGAAAACACGGCTTCTCGAGAAGATTATCCCTGCAGGGTTGCACCAATTTGGCCGTACACGCAAGAATAACCCGCCAGATGGAAATGCACTTCCACCAAGCGGGGTACTCTACACAACCAACCATTCTTCGCATCAAGCCCAAAGCACCTTGGGCGCACGGCTAATCGAGCCCAGAAGAAAATGGACCCTCATAGCACTCTAAGAACGTGTCCCCCTATATGCCGACTACGAAAGTTCCACCCTGGCCTGGGCTCGCAAAAACATGCATGCGGCAAATGGAAAACACGAACTAAATGAGGCGATTTGGACGAGATGCGAATCAGGTCAAGTTGAGGGGGGCGCCCATACTCGCTTCCCACATGCGGTTAGTGCGCTCATCATGGATCAGTAGACAAGACCCTTTTCCTATTAGGGTCGACACTAGCAGGCTTCAAAACCTCTCGTGGGCCTCCTGCCGGTGCCTTATCATCAAATTTATTATTAATAGTAACATTAGCATGATTGATTGATTAAACATCGAGCCCCCAGAACATAATAACAATATAGTAACTGAAAGTAACGGGTAACAGACTCGAGCAAAACAACCTAAGCATGCTAGTAAGACACTGGCTCAAACAATGGGTTGTAGGAAGGGAGATGAGGCAATATCAGGTTTAAGGGATTCATGTGATAGGTTCGTAACAGAAACAACTACTACTAAGGCTAGCAGGAAAGAACAACGGAAAGTATCGGTAATCAATGTTGAAAAGGAACACAGTGGTTCATGTGAGTGATAACTTGCCTGCAAAACCCAGTAGCCTGGTACTGAGCTAACTCCTTAGAAGGGGTGTAGTAGGTATCGTCGGTCTCAACGTCGTCGTATATCCGGGAAGAAGCAAACAAACAAGGCAGCAAGGTAAACAATCATTATCATGGCATTGTGCACAATCAAGGATGATGCATGAAATGTTAATAGATGCATCAAAATAAACTACTTGACAAGATAACACAATTTAAATGGACCCATATGCAATTGGATTGCATATGGCAAGAGTCCATGAATTAAGTGGAAACAAATGATCTACAATTTAATTACCATGTGAAACTGGATTACCATGATGTATGCATGATGATAACAACAAAATAACAACAATAGATGCAAGTGGAAAAGAAGTTTAACAAGGTTTGGAAATCATTTATTAAGTTTGGAAAATTTGGTTACTTAAAGATGTCACACAAGCATTTGTTGTTTTCAGCAAGTTAAATTGTTCAAAATAGATAACAAAGTTCATATTTGATAAGAACACACAATTTTGGGTGGATTGCATGTTTCACTTGTTGAAAAAGGATTCCAAATGATTTATTTATGAATTAAACAAGGTTAAGCAAGAATTAAATGAATTTAATTCAAACATGAACTTATTTGAATTTTTATTTGTTCAAAACACTAAGTGAAGTTCATATTTGACAAGGTTATGTTTTTATGGTTTGAAAACATATTTTATATGTCCCAAAAGAATTTGTTTTGATCAAGTTATGAATTTAACAATATTAAATGAATTAAATAAGGTTTAAATTATTTAACCACTTTTAATTATTCAAAACATGAAACAAATTTTATATTTGGAAAGGTGGTTTAATTTTGCATGGAAAACATATTTCATTTGTTGAAATTGGATTAAAAATGAGCAAGTTATTATTTTGGCAATTTTAAATGCAATAAAGAAGAAACAGTTGTTTTCAGCAATTTAAATTATTCAAAACAGCAAACAAAATTTATATTTGGAAACTACATGAAAATTTGATTGGAAAACATATTTAGTTTGTGAAATTTGGAATTTTTATGCTCAAGTTATGAATTTTGCAAGTTTAAGTGAATTTGACAAGTTTTCAAATATTGCACCAATTTAAAATATTCAAAACAGTAAACAAATTTTATATTTGGATAGATCATTTAATTTGGTATTGAAAACATATCAAAAATGTTGGATTTGGAGTTAAAATGATTTTATTATGCAATTTACAAGATTTGGGGTAAATCTGCCATTTTTTAACTTATTAGGGACTTGGAAAAATATTTTTAAAGGGCTAGAAATAAGTGCCAGGGGCCTAAGTGTGATTCCTGGAAGTTTCTGGGTCAAAACAATTGTGAAAAAAAAAAGATTTGGTTTTATGGGTGCAGGGGGGATCGAACCTTGCACCTCCAGTGCGTGCGCTAGGGACAGAGACCAGTGGGGTGGGTGCGGATTTGTGATAGCATAGGGCCTCGGGGGTGGATATGGTTCAGGTTCGGGTTTTAACTGAACTTGTTTCTAACTGAACCCTGCACGTACTTGCTGAACCTCGTCGGAAAGAACAGAGTGGCCGGCGGCAGCTGTGGTGCTCGCGTGGCCGGAGGGCGCCATCCGTGGGGTTGCGGTGCTGGGGCGTGGTGCCTTGGGCCGAGGGGGAGTAGAGGAGAGGGAGGAAGGTGGTCGAGGAGAGCTCACCCAAGATGCGGACAGAGGCGTTCGGTCGATGCAGCAGCAGGTCGATGCAGGGAAGGCCGGCGGCGAGTCCTGCACGGCGGCGGTGCTCCGGTGCACCTCGGGGAGAACCGAGGGCACGTGGAGGGAGAGGGGAACGGGGCGGCTCCGTTCCCGGCCCAAGCACGGCCGGGAGGGCACCACGGCGGCGGCGCTCGCCGGAGGGAGGCGGCGGTGATGATGGCTTCGGTGGAGAGCGAGTACAGCGAGAGAGGAAAGAAAAATCGGCGGCGCTAGAGCTAGGGTTAGGGGCTAGCAGAGAGAAAGGCTCGGTTTTAAGGAGAGGGCCTAGCTAGTACGGCAGCAAATCCGTGGAGGGAGGCGAGGATCGCAGGGATGAGATGGATTCGTACAGTAGGTGACATCACCGCGAGGAAGAAGACAACGTTGAAGGGGTACTGGGCCAAGCGGTAGGATAGTTGGGCTGGATGATGGGCTGGGTTTTTCTTCCCCCCCATGAACTGATTCCTTTTATTATTTTCTTCTGGTTTATTTTTTTTTTGCAGAAAACAATTGGAAGAAAAAGAAGGAATTTGAGGGAGAAAAATTATGGAAAATTTTGGGTGGCTTAATTATTATATTAGCAACCATTTGACCACTTTTATTTTTCCATGAATTCAAAAATTAAGTGTTGTTTGGAATTGTTTCAAATGTGGATGATTTGAGTATTAAAATTATTATTGAAACCAAAATTTTAAATAGGGTGACCCAAATTGCTTTAACTGGAAAATAACAGGGTAAACAAAATGTTTTGGTTATTCTTTTCATACTTTCAATTTCGGTTCTGTTTGAAATGCATTTGGTTTGAATTGGAATATTTGCAAATTAATTGGTTAATGATTGAAAACAACAAGTTTAATAGGGTGAGCCCTATTATTAGTTGGATTAGAAACATTGGAATGGTTTGATATTTGACAATTTCCAAATGAGGTGTTGATGATGATTTTGCTTTGAATTTGAAACCAAATTGGAATTGATTAATGGAAATAAAAGCACCATTTTATTAGTTGATCAATGTGGAAATAAAATGAGAACAATTGGGTTGTTTTTTATTTGTTATTTTTATTCCAAAAGTTGTAACAGAGCAAGTATGAAAACATTGTTTGAGTAAGGTTTGAATTTGAGTTGTGAAAACAGTGGAAAACAAATGCAACAATTTAGAAACAAAAGCAAACAACATGGAAACAATATGATGACATGATGCAATACCTTAAATTAAACAGGAAATCAAGCATTCTATGGGGTAGTTTTCATACTTGGGCTGTTACACAAGTAATGGAACATAGTCCATTGGGCGGCCCAGTAAGCTGACGCGCAATAAGCCGGATTCTAGAAGAACCCGAATTACGGCCCAATCGTGGTCCGACTTGGAGAAGAAGCCGAATGCATTACTTTCCAAGACAAGATGCTTACCGTAGTCTTCTAGGTTTCTTTCATGTAAGCCCTAGTCCGGCTATCTTTATAAAGCCGGACGGGAGCAAAGAACAACAACAAATCTAAACTTAGCTAGAAGCCAACTCGCCGAAAAGTTGATCCTCGCCGAGTTAGCGAAACCATACTCACAACTGTACTTTGTATACTTAAGGCTTCAGGCCTGATTTAGTGAGATTGCATGAGTACGAACGCCACCTTAGTTGCGACGTACCGTCCCCTGTTCCTCATGATGGAAAACCGCATCCTGTCTTCGGTGCACCTGCAGCTCCTGCTGAGGATGCATGGGTGCCACCAGTTGACCCTCAACCGTAGCATGATGGGTGGGGCAATTGGAACAATGAGGAGCAGGGAGAGAATGAGGGACAGGAGGGTCCTGTCGACCAGCCACCGGAACCTGAACAAGTACAGTCATCTGTATCTATCCAATTTTCTGGTGCGTCGGTTGACTCGATGAATGCTGTCAGGGCAGAAGGACTTGAACATTTTGTTGAGCTGCAGCAGCAAGTGGAACAAAACCAGTTGGCCATTGTTCCTTTTGTTCCACTAGTTCAGGTGGATGTTGCAGTGCAGGAACATGAAGTTCAGATAATGCAAGTGCTCCTGCCCGATCCTGTTGTGGAGTGGTCTAGATACTTTCTGGAACACAAAGCGAGGCTCATTTTTTACAGGAGATTTGAATTCTTGTCCTCTCTACTGCCATTGGAGGCCCCTGCTGTTTCTGCTCCTCTACTGCTGGAGTTTAACTCAGTTACCCCTGCACGTGCTGCCTCCAAGAAGAGGGCAAGGAAGGCTGCTACCCCTTTAGTCCTCGAGGAGCGTCGTGTGACGAGGAGTCTAGCTAAAAACGCTGGTTTCCGGGTTCTGCTTGGATCTGACAAGCCTGAACCAAGGAAGAAAGCTAGATCTTCTCGTCCTTAGACTTCTGGATGGGGTGCCTACGATCACACCTGTTGCTGTGTTGAGGAGAGCGGGAAAGATGCTCCAGATTGAAGACTCTGAATTAACTGTGGAGAAGCTTGAAGCTGCTCCAAAGAAGCCCACCAGCCCATCCAGTTCTGATAATTAGTGGGCCTTCGTCTTCTTTTTGGGCCTTGTTGGCCCCTGGAGTGTATCTTGGACCTTGTTGCTTCATTTTGCTTTCTATCCTGGTTTCATTTTGTACTGATATATGGACAAGGTTGCTATTATCTGGTTATATTTTTGTTGGTCATTTATGTTGGCCAACATGGTTTATTATTTTTATCAGTCTTCAATGGATAGTACGACTTCAATGAATTTGGATTGGATTGTTTTTTATTGGAATGTGAGAGGTTTAAATGATAAATCTAAAAGAGAGGTTGTTTATAATAAAATAGAGGAAAGCCAGGCTTCTATTATTTGCCTCCAGGAAACTAAATGCCAGGATTTTGATCACTCTTTTATCAGGTCATTTTGTCCTAAAAGGTTTGATCAATTTTTTCCCCTTCCGTTGGAGCTTCTGGGGGTTTAATTGTGCTATGGAATGGCTCCATATTCAATGGAGAATTATTGGAAGTGCGTCAATCTGCCATCCACCTAAAATTCACATCAGTTCATAACTATGTTTCTTGGTTTCTAGTGAATGTTTATGGTCCTTGCAAAGGTGTGGAAAGGGATGAATTTGTTAACTGGCTATATAACCTTTCCATCCCAATACATCAGAATTGGATGATTCTTGGAGATTTCAATTTCATTAGATCATTGGATAATAGAAATAAACCAGTGGCTGACCTTAATAATATTTTTATCTTTAATGATGTCATTAGCCATTTGGGTTTATTGGAATTGCCTGTTAAAGGAAGAAATTATACATTGTCTCATATGCAAAAGGATCCCCTTCTTGTCCAGCTGGATTGGTTTTTTACATCATGTCAATGGACTTTGGACTTCCCCAATACCTTGGTTTTGCCCATGTCCAAAATCACCTCTGATCATTTGCCCTGCACTATTAAAATTGGAACAAACATTCCAAAGGCAAAGATTTTTAGATTTGAGAATCATTGGATTAACCAGCCTGGTTTTTTGGACCTAGTGACCAAAATTTGGAACACACCTTTCATGGCCAAATCGATCACCTCCAGAATCACAACAAAATTAAAGAATCTTAGATATGCCCTTAAGGATTGGGGAAGGAATCTCTCTCAATTGAAATTACTTATTGAGATGAGTAGTAAAGTGATTCTGTTTTTTGACCAGCTGGAAGATGAGAGAACTCTGAGTGTTCCAGAGTTTAATTTCAGACTAATTGTTAAGGAGCACATAAAGAAATTGCTCTCTTTGCAGTCTGAATACTGGAAACAGAGGTGTACAATTCGATGGGCCAAGCTCTCTGGTGAAAACACTAAATATTTCCATGCCAAAGCTACTGAGAGGTTTCGCCAAAATGCAATTCCTTCCATCACGGATGCTTCCGGGAATTTACTGGTGGATCAGCAGGAGAAAGCTGCTGCTTTTTGGTCTTGCTTCAAAACAGAATGGGTGTCTCTTGTCCACCTGTTGTTACTACTGATTTATCTCAGTTCTTGCCCGTGGTTGATGGCTTAGAGGACCTTGCTAATCCTTTTTCTGTTGAGGAAATTGAGGGTGTGGTAAAACATCTCAAACCAGCTCGTGCTCCTGGTCCGGATGGTTTCACTGGTCTTTTCATTAAGCATTGTTGGAGTATTTTAAAAGATGATTTTATCAAACTTTGCAATGAATTTCACAGTGCTCGGATCTCTTTGGAAAGTATTAATGGTTCTTTCATTACTCTAATTCCAAAGACCCATTCTCCTGAGACTGTGAATGACTTTAGACCTATTTCTCTTACCAACACTTGTCTAAAATTCATCACTAAGATTCTGGCTAATAGATTCCAAGATAAAAAAATTTGGATGCATCCATGATAACCAATATGGTTTCATTAAATCCAGAACTATTCAAGATTGCCTGGCATGGTGTTTTGAATACATTTTCCAGTGTAAACATTCTAAACAGAAAGTGGTGGTTTTCAAGATAGATTTTGAGAAAGCTTTTGATACCATTGAGCACAGTGCCATCCTCCAGATTTTGAGATCTAAAGGGTTTCCTCCTTTAGTCATCAAATGGGTGAAGGAAATTCTATCCTCAGGGTCATCTTCGGTCCTATTAAATGGAGTTCCTGGTAAACCTTTTGTTTGCAAAAGAGGCGTCAGGCAGGGTGATCCTTTGTCACCTATTCTTTATGTGCTGGGTGGAGATTTGCTGCAAAGTATTGTTAATCTGGCTCTTAGGGAGGGAAGTCTTCGTTTACCAATTCCTATTGGAGGAGATTATCCTATTGTTCAGTATGCTGATGACACTTTGGTGATCTTACCTGCTGATTCAGATCAACTATTGGTATTTAAAAATTTGCTCAACCTTTATGCTCAAATCACAGGATTAAAGGTGAATTTCAACAAGTCTTCAATGATACCAATAAATTTATCTCAGCAGGAAACTATTGATTTGGCTACTGTTTTGGATTGTAAAGTGGCTTCTATGCCCTTTACTTATTTAGGCTTGCCTATGGGTACCACTAAACCTTCTATTAGAGATTTTGCTCCACTCATTGACAGAGTTGAGAGGAGACTTTCTGCTACAGTTTCTTTTCTCTCATATGGGGACAACTTGGTGCTTGTGAATTCGGTTCTGTCCTCATTGCCCACATATTATATGTGCACATTAGTGATACCTAAGGGTGTCATTGATATCATTGATAAAGCAAGAAGGAGGTGTTTATGGAGGAAAGACAAAAACAAGAAAAGAGTAAATTCTTTGGCTGCTTGGGATATGGTGTGTAAGCCAAAAAGTAAAGGTGGTTTAGGGGTCATTAATCTACAGATCCAAAACAGGGCTTTGTTGCTCAAATTTCTAGCAAAATTCTATAATTCTGTGGATATTCCTTGGGTACATCTAGTCAAGAATGCATATTACTTTCAGTCGGTTCCTCATGCAGTGACCTCTTGTGGATCCTTCTGGTGGAAGGGTATTATGCAATTAGCTGATACCTGGTGTTCATTCTCTTCTTGCACAGTGGGGAATGGATATACTGTTCTATTTTGGAAAGATTCTTGGATGGGACAAATTATGTCATTAAAATTTCCAAGATTGTTCTCTTTTGCCAAGGATCAGTTGGCCTCAGTGAGAGATTTGAAAATGATGATTGATCTTTCGGATGCCTTTCATTTGCCTCTTTCAAATGAAGCTTTCCTTGAATTTGTTGATCTGCAAGACATCTTGGGAAATGTTCAGGTGAATAATAATGAGGATGTTTGGGCTTGTAATTTTAATAAAGGGGTTTATACATCCAGTAAATTCTATCAGTTACAGTTTGCTCAGTTGCCTGATGATATGCCTGCCAAGTGGATCTGGAAATCCAAATGCATGTCAAAGCACAATTTTTTTGCTTGGCTGATCCTAAAAGATAGAATTAATACCAAGGACATGATTAAGAGAAGGAACTGGAAGATTGAGGGGACTGATTACTGTGTTCTTTGCAGTAATTTTTGTCATGAGGACTGGATTCATTTGTTCTTCCAGTGTGTTTTCAGCTCACGGATTTGGAATTACTTGCAAATTAACTGGAGTGATAACACAGTCATGCATAATCTTTCCAATGCCAAAAAGGTTTTCAAAGGCCCTTGTTTCACTGAGATAGTGATTCTTGCCTGTTGGAACATCTGGAAACAAAGGAATGGAGTTATTTTCAAATCTGAAAGACATTCCTTTAAGGGTTGGAAAGTTGGCTTCTTTTTAGACCTCCTTATGCTTAAGCATAGGTTGAGTGCTTCTTTGGCTGCGGATTTATCATCATGGATTAAAACTCTACCTTAGGTTGTGATAGAATGTCTTAGTCTATCCTTCTGTGTACATTTGTAAATATCTGTAAACTCTTTTGATGGCAATAAAGGGATGTGGGGGACTCCCCTGCAGTAGAAAATGTTTCAAAAAAAACATGGTTAAACTCAGTGTTCTCGTTTTCAGTACTTCCACCCCCTCCCCCCCGCGGTTCTACCAGTAGGCTCATGGCACCCCCGTCTATGAACCTTACTACGATGTCTCGACAGTTGGCCCCCACCATGGGGCCAACGGCGTCGGGAGTTACGTTCCGAGTGGGAATACTCGGCGGAATCGACAGTACAATAACCGCCGGAAGCCTGGAATTCGACGGAGACGTTGAACGCTTCCTCGATAATGGATCGTACATGCCATCACGGAATCATCTAGTAAGTTTCTGCGTTTTACCGATTGGATCTACTAATATTTTCATCGGAGTAAGAAGAAGCAATCGGATTCCGTGGTGGAAGTAAATTTATCTCACCCGCCCTATACCAAATTGATGAAGGCTACAATACCAGACTTTGCTCAGATATGCCTTATTCTTACGAAGAGGCGGACCAAGCTCACATAGCCGCATATCGCCAAAACACTTATGAATTTGCCTCCTCTTCAGAGATGCCTGCAATCATATCTCACTTCATTGGCATGGTGCAGTCCGAGATCGCTGAAAACACGGAAGAAAATAATCCCGTGGAAGAAGCGGAAAAGCAAGATCCCACGGAAAAAGTGGAAGATCCGACATCCGCCGATTAGGCGACAAATTCGGAAGCCAACTCTATGTTAGCTGCTATAGAAGCAAGGTTGGATTTGAAACCCGGACTGACATAGCTTCCAAAGATGAAGATGAGACGCTTTCGAAAGAAATGTCAAATCCATGCAAGGGACCTTCCACGAAGTACTCATGGCAAAACCGGCTGGAAATTCGGATACTGAGGAAGAGGAAGATCCCAAAACCCGTCCGCCAGAGGATAGGAACGATGAAGAGGAAAAAGAGAGAGAAGTTAGTACGACTTACCCCGACGTCAAAGAATTGACTGAAGATGAGCCTGAACAAAAACCCATCTTCCAAAAATAAAAAGAAATCCTCCAGAAAGCTGTTGTCCAAGTTACAGAAGAAAAAGAAAAAATTTGTACACATCGCCAACCAAAACCTAGAAACAGGAGGAGGCAGCGGTGTAAAATCTACGGAGAAGAAAAAGCAAGAATCCATGTTCCACAAATGTCGGAACAGGACGAGATCGATCTAATCCAAACTCCGGTTGCACCTCACGAAACACCAGAAGTGTTGGAAGCCAGAAGGCAAGCCCTTACGCGGCAGCAACAACACTTATTTTGGTCTCAGGAAAACCTCCTCAAAGCCCAGGCTGCTGTAAAAGCAAAACAGGAAGAAATCGAGGAATTCGAGCGCCGGAACATGTCTGGGATAAAACCCACAAGATTACCCAAAATTTCAAAACCAGATGTACTACCAGCAAACGAACGGACTCCAAAACCCGTCTTGGTAAAGACAGAGTAACAGATTAAATGCTAAGGGCGAACGCATCTATAAAACTGAAGTAGAAAACGCAGAAGCCACGTTCGCCATCCTTAATGACGACATGTATTCAAAGGAAGAAAAACTGCAGGGAGTGTACGTTTTCCTAGGAAAAGCACTACAACAGCAACATCGAGGACAATCACGTTCAGGCAAGCTACATGATGACTCTGCCTTGTGCAAAACTGCCACGTGCGCCGCTGGAGCACCTGACCCAGGCGAACCCGGAGATTCAGGTTATTCTAAGGAAAGAAGGGAGATCCTAAAAAGGACAAGAAAATACCCGATAATAGGACGCAACGTCCAAAACTGGGTCTCATGTGCTGAAAGGCGGAAATAATCCCCGTAACAATAGGGAACGGAAGGAACAAAACCGGAAAGACGGCAAAGCAATGCCACCTCTGAGACGCCCAGCTGATAAAGCCAGAAGATATGACAATCCTGACAGGCGTGAGAGATCCCAAACTCCCTCATGGAATAAAGAAAGGCCAAGGAGTAGAACTCCACCTTATTTCAAAGGACACGATATCGAAAGAAATAGGGATAATCCCAGAAAAGTGCATTCGCACAACAATGGACCAGAATGGAGCAGATCTCCTTCGATACATTCAGCTGGAAGGTATTCCGCATACGTCTATAAGACGGAAAGAGACGATTTGTATTTCAGACCAAAGTGTTTCACTGGTAGGATCCGGAGAATCAGTCTACATTCGGGCTTCGCCAAAATTGGTCCAACTTATCAAAAGTATACCGGAAGTGCAAACTCGGATACATGGCTCTCAGATTACTATACAGTTGTTCAGATCACAAAGGGACAGACTTAGAGGCTGTAAATTTTCTCCCCCCTAATGTTGTTGGATGGAGCCAGAGATCTGATCAATGGGCTTCCGTCAAGAATGGTTGACAGCTGGGAAGATATGGCTAGAGTATTTTGCTCAGCACTTCCGGGGCACGTACAAACACCCTAAGAGCATCAATCAACTGAACCGTTGCGTCCAGTACGAGGATGAGTCGTATGTCGACTTTATATCAAGATGGATTGCAATGAAAAATAGTTGTTCTGGGGTGAGTGATGTACAAGCAATTCATGCTTTCATCAACGGCCTAAAACCCGGCCTCGTACCGTTCATGGTTGGTTCGAAAGAGCACAGAGATCTCGGATCTATGCTCATCATCGCCAATGAGCACGCAGCGGGATGAAGACGATATCAGGGCGAGAGGCGGAAATATCGACGCTTTGGTTGAAGCTAAAAAGGCGTCTTGTTCTGAAAAGAAGGCAACTCCTGAGGCATAATCAAACCCCAAAGAAGTGAATTTAACCTTTGGAAAAGACAATGGCAGCAGATGGAAGGGCAGACACACATAACCCATCTCCTACTCTAAGGAAGAGCGGAAAAAAATTAAGTCGGAAAACTGTGTCCACCATTTGCAATTTGGGAAGCCTACCCACACCAATGCGCGGTGTCGGCTTAATAAGCACATGAAAGGAGCTGCGGGATCCAGGAATAACGGAAAGAATTCCAAAAGGAAGTTCAATACGCAAAAGCAGAAGCTGAAAAAGCAGACAATGAGTCTGACACTGATGATAAAATCCAGGAGAAGCAACGAAAAGGCGAACCCAAATTTACGAGAGTTGAAGAAGAATGTAACCTAACTATTCTAGCAACTTCCTCAGCCAAACAGGCAAAGCGAACATTTCGAGAAATTAACGCGGTGATACCACCCACGCCTAAGTACTTGAAGTATTCAAATACGCCAATTACTTGGGATTAGTCAGATCATCCTAGAAATATCCCTAACGTAGGGATGAACCTTGGACCCGGAAAGTAAGGACACCCGGTCCTAGGCCCAAGACTGAAGCCCAAGAAGGGAAGCCTTTGGACTATTCTAGAAGGCCCAGTTGAAGCCCACCCGCAATGCCTTGCGGGTTAAGATAGGAAACTTGTAACCGACATAGGGTTAGAGTTCGAGTCCTCCCCGAGTACGGTTTGAGACCTGGCCATCTATATAAGGCCAGGAGAACCACCGGAAGAGGACCAAGCAAGACCACACCACCAAGCCTTGAGCTCGAGATCATACTCTCAACTTGAGCGACCCCTATTGTAACCGATCTATTCGATAATACAGATCGACAGAGGCAGGTGTCGAATCTGTGACTCAACAAATCCCTCAGGTGAACCCAGTGGCGGATCCAGAAACGGAGCAAGACCCTGGCCAAAAACAAAGCGTAAAAAATAACTACTAAATTTTTTCTCCTAAGAGGAAAAAAAAACTACAATTGTAAATATGAACGTGTAAGAGAAAGATATATTAAAAACCAGAAAGAGTATCATGGGGATATAAAAGATAGTACCAAACCACCATATCAATGGTTTATTTCATCCGAGCCTCCCATGACTTGATCAACACTAGAAGAAGAATCGATGCCTTCAAAGAAAATCAAGAAAAATCATAAGTAAAGGCACAAACATCAAATGAATAGTTAATTAATCAATCATTGAACAAATGTAAGAACTTACCAAAACGGCGAGGAGGTAAAATTCCTCTATGTTACTCATATGCTTGAAAACGATATAATTATCATCATCATTGATAGAGTGAAATACATCTCGCTCAATATAGCACACCATGTTGTAATTCAACCAATCATCACCCATTTTATTCCTCAAATCAGTCTTAATAATGTTCATAGCTGAGAATGCCCTCTCCACAGATGTTGTTGCGACCGGTAAAATTAATGCCAACTCAATAAGGCGATACACTAAAGGAAAAACCATGTGTCTACCAGTCTGAACCATCTTCACAGGAAGATTTCCAAGATCATGACAACTAACAAAATTTGGATCAGCTCTCACATCAGCAATGAATGTCTCAAGTTGGTTTCTAAGGACAAAAGAAATCTCATACATTGAGAAGTCATCAGCATACATCTCAGCAAGTTCAACAAGTTTGTCTTCATCAAAATTAGCAAATGAATTCTTTGGATTAAGACAAGCAATGCACCGCAACAATTGAGTAGATTTTTCAGCAAAGCGGTTATTCAACTCAACAAGGATTTGGTCATGCACAACATTGAATATCTCATATCGGAAGCGGTGATAGTAAGTTACCGTTGTACTTCCACGACCCCTTGAGGCTACCGAAATCGTTGTTGCAGAAGTGCAGATTGCAGCCTGCTGCTACTCAAATCAAAAAAGTACAGCCTGCTTGCTACCGAAATCGTTGCTGCAGATTGCAGTGGTGGTCAGGCTGGGCAGGGCGAGCCGATGAGGAGCGGAGGACGACCGGAAGACGGGAAGGTCGGCGGAGCCGGGGAAGGGCGGTCGGGCGGGACAGCCGGAGGAGCGAGCCAGGAGGCGAGGGCGTGGCGGCGCCCGCGCGATTGCGATGCGAAGCAGGATACAGGCACAGGAACGAACGGTTCCGTCTTCGTGTGATCGACCAGCCTAATTGGGCCAGTATAGTCTGCACCCTGGGCCAATTTTTTTCCAGAAGGTAACTACAAATTTTGTCCACGCCCCGGGCCATGGCCCGTGTTGCCCTGGGCCTGGATCCGCCCCTGGGTGAACCCATAGGGTTTCGAATAGGAGAACCCATGAGCGCTGGTGAAAATCGTCGGCTAGATAGGGGGCACGATTTACCCAGGTTCGGGGACCTTGTAGAGGTGAAACCCTTACTCCTGCCTCTATCGATCCGTATTATCGAATAGATCGGTTACAATGATGGTTGCTCAAGTCGAGAGTATGATCTCGAGCTCAAAGATTTGGTGGTGCGGTATTGCTTGGTCCTCCTCCGGTGGTTCTCCTGGCCTTATATAGATGGCCAAGTCTCAAACCCTACCCGGGGAGGATTCGAACTCTAACCCTATGTCGGTTACAAGTTTCCTATCTTAGCCTGCAAGGCATTGCGGGTGGGCTTCAAGTGGGCCTTCCAGAATACTCCAAGGGCCTCTCTTCTTGGGCTTTAGCCTTGGGCCTAAGACGGGGTATCTTTACTCGCAGGGTCCAAGGTCCATCCCTTCGTCAGTATCCCCCGAGCGTTTGCTCGATTGGGATTTGCCAGTCGAGTAGACAGTCATATTTTTCGTCTTGCATTCCTTCGGATAACCATTATGGTCGTTTTCCGTTTGGAGGGTGTATACCCTGTGTGATGAGCTTTTATACCCGAGTATCGAGCAAGTGAAAGTGCCTGTGTTTTATGGCTGTTTTTCACAGAAGGATGTGGCGCAGCAGCTTGGCTCTCCCGAAAGATCAGGGCCAATTAATTGCAACTAGGGCAAAAACAGTTCTGGCCTACACAGATTCGAGACCTCCGGCTCGAACCCGATGAGGTGATCATTGCGACTGGGCCGTGGAGGTCTTATCGAGTCGAACTTAACCTATGGGGGTACCCGGCGCGTCCGCTAGGATTTTTCTTCGTGTTGTTGACACGGAACTTTACCAGAGGACACAGCTTGAGTGAGATTCCAGGCCCTCAAGAGAGATCTTTTGGGTCTTACCTTCATATTCGAAAGAATACGGCATCCGGATGTACCTAGTCGGCTGAACAATCCAGGTCTTTGATGTTGTCGGACCCGGACTTCTAAAGGATACTCGCCGTTCCGTTGAACAGTAGTAGATTGGATTACGGGGCTTACCGGCACCCGCGTCCTCTTACGAGTAGGCCAACACGCGTATGTGTGACAACCAACCCCTATCTGTTCAGCGTCGACGTACACTATCCCATAAAAATCAGGATACTTCCATTGACGTACTTCAAAATATACACACATGGTACGTCAACGGCATTGGAACAAGTGATATCACAACAGATCTCTACGACACAAAAGATTGAAATAAGTTGCAAATAGCTCTCATTAGAGCAGAGATAGAAAATACAATCATCCAGGGGACACATGTCCTAACATATCATCATTACATCACAGCGGAAGCATTCAACATGTCTGAGTACAGACAAGATCCAAATAGGCCTAAGAGGCCGGAAACGAAAAGACGGAGCCCATCCACGAAGTCTCGGATCCTGCCCGGGTCCGCTATCTACTCATCAGCAGCCTCGTCATACTACACGTAGTAGCCACCATGTAGATCCTCGGAAACGTAGGTCTGCGGAAACCACAGCCCCAAAGGGGTCAGTACATAAACGTACTGGCAAGCAAGACTCACAGTTCACCAAAGTGTAGCCCGTCAACACCAAGCACATATGCTTTGGGTTCAACGGAGGAAAGGGGTTATAAAAGATGCTGCAACTGGCTGCTCTAACCAACTACAGAAACATACTACAACTTCCGGATAACAGAAAGGAGATAAGATCGCGTATCGTAACCAACTATAGCTAACCACCAAACAAACCCATCCTGGATCTCGCCCCTTATCCAAAGAAGCAATCCGAGGATAACTCACACAGTTGGATTAATGATGGTTCAGATTATTGTGTCAATAAGCCTATTACTAGTCAAGTTGTTAATCATTGGGTGTAAGGTTGTAATCATTAGGTTTAAGTTGTCCTGAGTACTTGCTAGCCAGTACTTTCACCAAGTAGTCCATAACCGCGGAAAACACGGCTTCTCGAGAAGATTTTTCCCTGCAGGGGTGCACCAATTTGGCCGTACACGCATGAATAACCCGCCAGATGGAAAGGCCCTTCCACCAAGCGGGGCACTCAACACAACTCAACTCTTCTCCGCATCAAGCCCAAAGAACCTTGGGCGCACGGCTAATCGAGCCCCGAAGAAAGGGGACCCTCATAGCACTCTAAGAACGTGTCCCCCTATATGCCGACTACAAAAGTTCCACCCTGGCCTGGGCTCGCAAAAACATGCATGCGGCAAATGGAAAACACGAACTAAATGAGGCGATTTGGACGAGATGCGAATCGAATCAAATTGAGGGGGCGCCCATACTCGCTTCCCACATGCGGTTAGTGCGCTCATCATGGATCAGTAGACAAGACCCTTTTCCTATTAGGGTCGACACTAGCAGGCCTCAAAACCACACAGGGCCTCCTGCCGGTGCCTTATCATCAAATTATTATTAACAATAACATTAGCATGATTCATTGTTTAACATCGAGCCCCCAGAACATAATAGAAATTGTAACAGAAAGTAACGGGTAACGGACTCGAGCAAAACAACCTAAGCATGCTAGTAAGACACGGGCAACAAGCAAAGGGGTTATAGGTGGGGAGGTGAGGCAATATCAGGGTTAAAGGGTAACATGTGATAGGTTCGTAACAGAAGCAACTAATCATAGGGCTAGCAGAATAGACAACGGAAAAGTATCGGTATCCAATGTTGAAAGGAACACGATGGTTCATGTGAGTGAATACTTGCCTGCAAACCCAGTAGCCTGGTACTGAGCTAACTCCTTAGAAGGGGTGTCGTAAGTATCGTCGGTCTCAACGTCGTCGTGTATCCGAGAAGAAGCAAACAAACAATGCAGAAAGATAAACAATCAATAACATGGCATAGTGCACAAACATGGGATGATGCATGACCATTTAATTGATGCATCAAAATAAACTAGTTGACAAGATAACAACATGATTAAATGGACCCACATGTAATTGGATTGCATATGGAAAGCCCATGAATTATGGTTGAATTAATTGTTTTACAACTAATCATCATATGAAAGTTGATTAGCATGATGCATGGATGAGGAAAACAGAAAAATAACAACAATAGAAACAAGTTGAAATAAGGTTTAACAAGTTTGGAAATTCATTTATTAAGTTTTGGAATTTTGGTTACTTAAAGGTGTCACTCAAGCATTTGTTGTTTTCACCAATTTTAATTGTTAAAAATAGATAACAAAGTTTATATTTGAAAAGAAAACAAGATTTTAGTTGGAATACATGTTTCACTTATTGAAAAAGGATTTCAAATAAATTATTTATGAATTAAACAAGTTTAAGCAAGAATTAAATGAATTTAATTCAAACATGAACTTATTTGAATTTTTATTTGTTCAAAACATTAAACCAAACTCATATTTGAAAAGTTTATACTTTGATGGTTTGAAAACATATTTTATATGTCCCAAAAGAATTTGTTTTGATCAAGTTATAAATTTAGCAATATTAAATGAATTAAACAAGGTTTAAATTATTTAACCAATTTTAATTATTCAAAACATGAAACAAATTTTATATTTGAAAAGGTGGTTTAATTTTGCATGGAAAACATATTTCATTTGTGGAAATTGGATTTAAAATGAGCAAGTTATTATTTTGGCAATTTTAAATGCAATAATTAAGAAACAGTTGTTTTCAGCAATTTAAATTATTCAAAACAGCAAACAAAATTTATATTTGGAAATTACATGAAAAGTTGATTGGAAAACATATTTAGTTTGTTGAATTTGGAATTTCTATGCCCAAGTTATGATTTTTGCAAAATTAAATGAATTAAACAAGAATTCAAATATTGCACCAATTTAAAATATTGAAAACAGTAACAAATTGCATTGAAAAGGTTGAAAACATGTAGCAAAGGTTTCATTGAACATTTTGAGATATCAAACATAATTTTTGGGTTATTAATGAATTTATTATGCCATTTTCCATAATCATTCTTATTCTGCCATTTTTAGTAAACAGAGGGAAACATGCTCAAACTTAATTCAATTGTGTCCAAATAAAATACCAATGTGTAGAGTTTGTTAAGACAAATTTTTAGAGACCAAGTTTGCTTAATTTGGATGAGTAGAACTAAAGTTATGAAATTCCAAAGTTTCCAAATTTTATTGCATTTTCAGTAATTAATTATTTAGTGCAAAAATTGTTACAGAAACATGTTGCAAACTTGACATTACTAGAAGGAGCACAAAATTATGAATCCACAGGATTTTGAATCATTCAAATTTGAGTGATATTCAATTTTATATGGAATTTAGAAGTAATTGATCAGATCTGTCTTTGTGAACTGCGGGCAGAAAAAGAAAACAGAGAAAAAAAAGGTGGGGTGAGGGGGATCGAACCCTAAACCTCCAGGGTGCGCGCTAGGGACAGGGACCAGTTGGTCTGCGAATCGTTTGGTGACATAAAGGTGGTGGGGGGGTGGATATGGTTCAGATGGCGCGAGATTTTCTGAAACTGAACTGAACGCTCGCTGCCAGATCGGAGGTCGCCGGAGAGCTGCTGCCGCTGCGGCCATGGGGCGCCGGGCGGGTGCTGTGGGGTGCGGTGGTGACCTAGAGGGGCAGGGAGAGGGAGGAAAGAAGAGGGGAGGCGGGTGGAGGCTCACCTCGAGTGCCCTCGAGCAGGAGGTGGTCGATGCAGGCTCGGGGCGGACAGGGAGGCGACGGCGCCTTGAGGAGGACGACGGCGGCGGCTCGAGGCTCCTCGGTCCAAGCCGAGGGGGGAGAAGGGAGCCCGCGGTGAGGGCTTTCCATTCCCGCCCTCACCGCGGCCGGAGGGTGACGGCAACGCCGGCGACATGGAGGGGAGGTGGAGCTTCGGGTGAGGTACAGAGATACAGTTACAGAGAGAAAACAAAGCAGGGAGAAGGAGATGGAGGGGAAGAAGGAGGAGTGGAGGCGGTGGAGAGGAAGAAGGAGGGAGAAAGAAAGGTGGGAGGGAGACCCTAGGGTTAGGGCTAGGTTTATAGGAGGGGAGGAGGGGAGCACAGCCGTTCCTCCATGGTCCCTGCTACGTGGAGGTGCTAGATGGTGATCGTACAGGAGGTGGAAGACGATCTGAAGAGGTACCGGGCTGAGGGAGGTGTTGGGCTGAGGGGAAAATAGATGGGCTAGGAAAAGAGGGAAAAGGGCCTGCTGGTGCTCTCTCTCTCCCTTGTGTGTTGTTTTATTTTTATTTTTGCTCTCTTTTTTTTTTGTAAAAAGGAAATTAGAAAAGGAATTTGAAGTAGATTTTCAAGTCAGAAAATCATGAAATAATTTCCTATGCATTGGGAATTCAAAATGCCCAGCTGCACAAAATTTGTTTTTTTTTCAAAATCTCAAATTTTTGTTGCTATTTGAAATTCAAATGAATTTGAGTGAATTTTGCGATAATTGAAAAGGTTTGAAATTCCACCAAATTAATTGTTGCAAATTCAAATTTATGGAAAACAAATAACTTATTAGATTAGATTATTTTATTTGAAAAGGTTGTAACAGACCAAGTGTGAAAACATAAGTGATTTGAATTTTGTTGAATTTTGAGAATCCACACATGAAAGCAATATGATGACATGATGCAATACTTTAATTAAACAAGAAATCAAACATTCTAAGGGACATTTTCATACTTGGGATGTTACAGATGTGTAGACATTATGTGATGGTTTCGCGAGTAGGGAAACCTAGATATTTTTGTCCATACGAAAGAGTTTTCGTGTTTTGGAGTTTTATGCCTATACGAAAGAGCTTTCGTTTTTAGGGTCTTATTTTCCCGTGAAAGAAATTTCACGCCATAATTTGTCCATACGAAGTTATTTTCGTGTTTGGAGCTTTTATTCGAAAGATTCGCCATCTTGATGATGCATGCTATGACGTCATGGCGCACTTTTATCCTCCCGATGGGACGTTACAGAGCGAGAGCAGAAGTGCTGGCCCACCTTGTCAGCTTTTTGACCGGAAACGAGACGTCTCTCCCGGTTTTTACGCAAACTGCGTGCAGTAAATGTGCACGATCCACTGTTAGGATCGTGGCACGAAACAGCATCCGCCGCCGTTTCGTTTCGCCTTCTCACGCGGCAGCCGCGATGGATGCCACGTGGCTCAACGAATGATCAGGATCGAATGGCTTTGTGTATAAATATAGGCCTTAGGTGAAACAGTGAAAATTTCCCCAGCTTTTGTCTTCCTCGTTCTTCGTCTTCCTCGTTCTCCAACCTTTCTCTCCTCGAGCTCGCACCAGCGCCAATGGCAGGAGGCAAGAAACGCGGCGCCGCCATTTCCTCATCGAGGGCGCCAGAGGAAGTTCCTGCGCCACCCGCACCGCGCTCGGGCGACTGGCGTTCGCCAAACACCACCAACAAGAGCATCAAGGAGATGCAGCGGGAAGGGTTGCTGCCTCCGGAAGCTGACAAACGGGTGCGCCTTGGCAAAAAGGAGGAGGTACCCAATCCCCGCGCGAACGAACGCGTGGTCTTCGCGGACCACGTATCGCGCGGTCTTTCCTTTCCTCTTCACCCTTTCCTTGTGGCATTGTTGTATGTCTATGGCATACAGCTCCACGATCTGCCTCCGAATGCAGTGCAACACATCTCGTGCTTCATTGTATTTTGCGAGTGCTTCCTGGGAATTCGCCCACATTGGGGCCTTTGGAAGGCCCTCTTCAAGGTCCGAGTCTTCCGCGAGAAATCGCGGGTAGAGAATGAGCCTGGCGAGCCACTGCGCACCCGCGGTTTTGGAATCCAGGCGAAATCGGACATCAGCTACTTCGGGATAACTTATCTTGGAGCAATTCGACTCTGGTGTTTGGGAGAGGGTTTAGCTCAAGGAAAACCATGTTATCAATCGATCTAGTAGCTCTAGCAATCAAGTCGCCGAGTCTCCGATCTAGGGTTACAATCTCAACTCTTGTATTACAGGGAAACTCGAATATCTGGTTGAAGCTCTTCCCGTTTCTGAGCCTAGGAGCCGGTTTATATCTTACCTGGCCCCCTGGCTTCCTATCCAAGGCATACTCGGAGTCCTACCCAGTCACCGCATACAAACCCTAGATTTCCTTATCGTAACCCACAAGCCGGATTACGAGGCATACACTACTTCTTGGGCCTTCTAGAAGCTCCTTTTCCTTGAGCCGGGTCTTGCGTGGTTCCCTTTGGGCCGAGTTACACCTTGGCATTGGCCTACCGGGTTATCATCCCTCCATCAGTAGTCCCCAGAATAGCTTGGGCTTCGCGGGACCAACCATGAAGCGCACGATATTCCCTGCAAAATAACAAACATACAAGTTCACAAAATACCGGGTTAGAATGCTTTGATAATAGCTAGGCCTAACTCTGTGGGTGGTCCATATTGTAACCCGGCTTTCCCCGAATCTAGCACTGTTTTCCCGGGTCAACACTCCGTGAAAACATACAAGACCCGGCTCACACCACTTGCCAGTCAGTCCGAATATCTCGCTCGTAATCTGTTCCAATCATTTCCGGATTTCCCGTAACGGGAGCCTTTAATACCTATCCCAAAAAATCCGGTTAGGTATCTTTTTCCGAAATTTCGGCTCCCGCCGCTTAGACCTAGGGCATCTTCCACCCCGCGCCTATAAGTAGGTGTCGAGGGGGTAACCCTAGGCCCGGTACTCCATTTCCCCCATCTCGCCGTTTCCACCTCCTCTCGGCGCCCTCTTGTTCGAGCTCAAGACCGCGCCGCCACGGCGTCCACGGGCGCGTTACCGGAGACGAGCCGCCGCCGTCCGCGCACGGCACCAGCCCCCGCAGCGCCGCCGTTGACCTCCGCCGCCGCGCCCTCGAGCAGCTCACCGGAAGGCCTAAAGGACCACCGCGACTGCGCCATCTGCCGCCGCCGCGCTCTCCTCCAGATCCCACCGGTAAGCGATCTTGCTCCGTGAATTTCACCCTTGGCTTAGATCGAATAGATTGGATCGGGTTCCGCCCCTAGATGCGTTTCTTGTATCTTGATAGTTGAATACTTCACCTCGTTATTCCACAATCAGCACCAGTTCTAGATTCGATTGCACACCTCACAGTGCACCTCCAACATTCGTAGCCACAAATCTCCTTGCAAATTTTTCCGCCTAGATCCAATCTGCCAAAAATTTCCGCAAGTGTTCTTCATAGAGTCGGATAATGATCATTTTCCGGGTCTCAAGTCACTTATACTTTGCATTTTGGTCTCCTGTTTTTAGATTACGCCCATGGCACCCAAAGCCAGCACGAAGACGAAGGGGAAACAGCCGGCTAAGGCGAAGCCGAGTCAGTCTATCTCTGCCAATTGGGCGAGATCCACTGTGACCAAGGCCAAATTGGACGAGCTCGCTGAGTCAGGCGTCCTCCCCGCCCGGGAAGAAATCCACTGGCGAGTTCCTGGAGACGAGACTCGGCCCTTTCCGGCTATCGACGAGGTAATAGTCTTTGTAGAGCACGTGATCCGGGGTTTCCGCCCCCCGGGTCACCCTTTCTTCCGTGAGTTGCTGAACCACTATGGTCTCCGAGTATTTGACATAGGACCCAATTCCATGCTCAACATTACCCATTTCATAGTCTTGTGCGAGTCGTACCTTTGCATTCCACCAAACCTCGCTCTCTTTCTAGAACTATTCCAGTGCAAACCGTGCCGCGAGAGCGGCGACGGGGCCCTCCTGGTTTGTGTGTGTGTGTGTGTGGGGGGGGGGGGTTCTATCCAAAGAAGAAAGAATTCCTTGATGCCGACTTTAAGCCTTAACTCCCATGTCAAACATTGGCAAAAATCCTATTTCTATTGCCAGGACACCTCCTCACCCGGCGAAAAGACATTGCCGGGTTTCTCCAAAAATCTGCTTACATTTTCCGATAACATTAGTTCTTATGCCTCTGAGTCGGATCGGAAATCTATTCAGCCCCTCCTCGCCAAACTCGCTGTACTCTCGGCTCAAGGCCTCCTTGGGCTTAACTTAATCAAAACCTGGGTAACCTTCCGGGTCCAACCCAATGCTGTACGGCCCAAGCTCATGTGCGAATACTCTGGGCATACCACGGATTCCCTTCGTTACTCGATGAGGAATTACCCGGCCGCGGACGCGAACAAGATAATCAAGAATTTCTTGGCCGAGAAGATGGAGGTGATCCGGGCTATAGCGGGCCTGGACCCCTACACGCGGGATAACCGGCTCCAGCGGTAAAATCCGGCTCTTACTTTTTATCCAACTTGACATTTTTCTAATATAACCACTAACTTTTGCCACTGTACTTTTACCTCAGGAGGATAGCCCTTTATGGAAGATTGAGACCCCGCCTCCTTCCGAGAACTCAGAGGAGGACGAGGATCCAGCTGACTCGGACGAAGGTAATACCCGAGTTTCACTCATTTCCATCTCTATTGGCTTTACTTTTCCAACTTGTTTTCCTTTTCCAACAATATGCTATGCTTTCCAGGGTTAGAGGATGAGGAGGAGACTCAGTCGGACGAAAGTGAGGCTGAGATGGACGTTGAAGTTGGAGCTAAGAGGAAGCCCCAAAGGGTAGTATTCAAGGTTCCGTATTCCACTATCACCTCCGAACCATATTCATTCGCTAACATGTGAGAGATTAACCAACGCTTGTCCAATTCGCCACACTTGAAGGAACCCGCTCCAGTCAAGCGCAGGGTAACCCGGAACTCCCCGGGTGATGACCCTCTCAACCCGGGTATCCCTTCGTCCCCAGCTCGCCGTGCCGGTATTCCCCAGACCCATCCTTCCGATTCTCCTCGAAAACATCCTTCTCCCAATCATCCGCTAGCTGGACAATTCCGGGTCTCACTTTCGGACCCCTTGACAGCCTCTTCCGGGTCTAGCAACGATCTTCCGGCGGATTTCTTCGTGAATACCGGGTAAGCTATCTTTCTTGCTATTCGATATATCAACACTTTCCATAAGTTTCATTCATCATGTACTAAGTACTCCTTTTATTTTCCTCAGAGCCAAGGTCACCACCAGCGACCCGGACGATATGGACGTGGACAACCCGGAGATGGAGGATCCGGTAGATACCGTGAAGGCCGCGGCTGGCGGCACTGAAGAAGAAGTAGTCCTGCTGAAAGATCCGGCCGAGCAGGAGGCCGAGTATCCGATCCCCTCACACACACCCGGTGATGACGACGTCGTGATCCTGGGCACAGGAAGGAGCGATCCCACTCCCAACACCCAGACTGACCCGGGTGCCCACCCCTAAGAAGGAGAGAACCCCGCCCCAGGATCCCGGCTCTTCCAAGCTGGAGCTCGGCAACCTCTCCTATGAAGAAATGATGGACGCGCTCTTTGCTTTGAAGACCACCGAGCGAGATATCCTGGAGGCCATGACTTCTGAGCACCAGGTAATTCTGATCAACATTGTGCACATACTCATCTAGTCCCCAAGTTCCGAGTTTTACTAGGCATAGTTTACTCGGTACTTCCCTTTATATCCGGTTGTTTCTTATATCCGACTAATCTTTCCTTTTCCTTTCTTCGTAGGCACAAGTGGCCCGGTCCGAGGAGATGTTGGCCAAAACCAATCAGCTTCTTGAGACCGAGACAAAGCTGCGGGCAGAACTTGAGGTTGAAGTAGAGAACCTTGATAAAGATGTAAAAAGGTACAAGAAGAAATGCCACAATGCCGAAAATACGTTGAAGAAGCTCTCTTCTCAAATTGCCGATACTTATCGCGCTCTTCTTGGTAAAGATCTATAACTCGCTAATCATAACCCGGGATTTCCATTACGGACGATACCCGGGTGTTACTGCTTTAACCTTTTCTGTTTATACTGCAGGTCCGGGTGATGCTGCCCCAGACGAAGATGACATTGAGAAGTTGAAGACATTGAAAGGCGTTATCCGGCAGTTTTCTGCCGGCACCAAGTGGATTCTGGAGGCTGTGCAGTGGCCGGCTACGGGCTATTGTGGCTTGGACACCTTGCTGGAAGCGTGCTCCACTATCCCCGAGTGGATCGACCTCTAGAAGCGTTCTTCATACCGGGTTGGGGTAACCCGCGGGCTTATGCTGGCCAAGGCTTACTTTCCCAAGCTTGAGCCGGCAAAACTCGTGGCCGGGTTTCCCGAATTCAACCTCGACGGCTCCAAATTTTCCGCCAAGAATTTTAAAGCTATCCAAACTGAGGTGCGTCACTCGGCGAGCACGATCGCCGACAGTCTGGAGCTAAACAGGATTGTTACGCCTTATGATGCTGAGGATAAGCCGATCAAAGCGGATCTTCCCCAGCCCTTTGATATGCTGGAGAAGTGGAAGGCGGAATCTGCCAAGAAGAGGGAGGAAGCTGCGAAGAGAAAGGCGGAGGCTGACACTGGGCCTTCCTCCTCTACACTGGCTGCTCGTCCACCAGCCCGCGCCGATTCTGCTGCCAATCCAGGTAAAGGTGCTGAGAAGACCGCTGAAGAGAAAACCCATGACCCGGCTGCCAAGGACAACGTTGAAGACTCGGCGAAGGATGCCGAGTGAAGTTTCACTTTTCGCTGCCTCAAACACTTTATTCGGCCAATGGGCATCTAAAACAATTATTCTTTTAATAGTGCACCTGTGCACTTTTCGATAATACTCCCTTGGTTTGTGATACGCTAAAACCTTAATAGCTTTCGTGGCCCTTCTGGCCTTCTGCATGGATTTGATATTTACTAGCTTTAAACTTTTCGTTGCTGGTTTTTCCGTCTTTCGCTATTTTTCCTTTTGTGAGACTCGGTTTCCGGGTCTCGGGGGTTTTGACAAGTGGATTTTTTCTAAGTCCCCAAGTCCCTAAGACTCGGATGTTTGGGTTTTGAAGCTTAATAGCTAGACAATTTGTTACTTTTTTCAAATTCTCCAGTCCCCAAGGCCCGAATTTCTGAGACTAGTGGTTTGGAGTTTTAGAAAGAGCAAACTGTTTCTGCTAAGGCCCAAACCCTAGAGTTACTCACATAGGTTTGAAGTTATGCTTGATATATTGCGAGTTTCCGGCTGTTAACCTTGTACTCTGCATAATTTGTGGTTTGGATGACCCTTTTGAACCTCTTTGCTATAAGCCGGCTTTCGCGTGGATAATCGATGCTGCTATAACTGTATAAAAACAGGGTCAGGCAAGTCCCCATGGGCATCATGACTGATTGTAATTACACGCTAGCAAAGCATGCCACGTTCTTGCCAGTCACATCAAGCTTAAGCACGAGAAATCAAGAGAATTTGGCTCTATTGTCCGGTTATAAGATTGTAAGCGTACTTATTCTAAGTAATCGGCCCTTATAACTTAATGGCATCGTGGCCGGGTCTTTGAGTTTGCAACTGTGCTATTCAAGCAATCAGCCCCCAAGACCTATATATGTAATCTTTAGAAAACTACTGTACTTATAAATAAAGGACTAATACTTACCTGAAAACATCAAAAACAAAAAACAAAAACAGGAACACAAAAAACTTAACAAAAAACGCATAAGAAAGAAACAACATCATAGTTTAACCATCTCTTTATTGATATGAGAAAAGTTAGGTCAGCAAGCCGCCTCATTAAAAACCCTAGAGTGCGTCCGAAACCTGCTGCCTGTTACATCGTGTAGTTCCACTTGTAAGCCTTGTCTAGTCTAGGTGTAGTAGGGACGTAGCTGAGCCACGTTCCATGGTCTTTCCCTCTCTTGCATAGATGAAGTGGTATGAGCGGTGTCATTGACAGTATCCGACTCTTCCCTTGCATCTACCAAGTAATATGATCCATTGTGCAAATTACGGCTTACGATGAACGGTCCTTCCCATGGTGGAGATAGCTTATGTTTTCCTTCCTTTAACTGTACCAGGCGTAACACCAGATCTCCTTTCTGGAAGACCCGGGTTTTGACTCGCCGGCTGTGATACCTCCTCAGATCCTGCTGATATATGGCTGATCTCTCCAACGCTTGTTCTCTGTGTTCTTCTAGCATATCCATAGCGTCCTGCCGGGTCTTCTCGTTTTCTACCTCGACGTAAGCCGACACTCGGGGCGATTCGTGAATAATATCACTCGGCAACACTGCTTATGCACCATAAACCATGAAAAACGGGGTCATCTGAGTAGATCTGTTAGGTGTGGTGTTAATTCCCCAAACCACTGATGGTAACTCTTCCACCCATGCTCCGGCAGCTCTGATGCACGGAACCCGCAGCCGTGGCTTTAACCCACGAAGTAATTCCTGGTTTGCCCTTTCCACTTGTCCATTAGCTTGTGGATGGGCTACTGAAGCTATGTCAAGCCGGATTCCATTATTCCCACAGAATTTTTCCATCTCACCAAGGGACATGTTGGTTCCATTGTCTGTTATTATGCTGTGAGGATACCCAAACCTGTAGATGATTCTTTTTAAGAACTTGACTGTTGTGATTGCTTCGCAATTGGTAACTGGCATAACTTCAACCCACTTTGTAAATTTATCGATGGCTACCAAGAGATGGGTCTTTTTGCAGGGTGACATGTGGAAGGGGCCCACCATGTCCATGCCCCAAACAGCGAACGGCCAGGTTAATGGGATTGTTTGCAACTCCATAGCCGGCACATGGATTTGGCGAGTGTACCTTTGACATCCATCGCACCTTGCCACCAAGTGTTCCGCGTCTGCTAAGGCTGTGAGCCAAAAGAAACCATGTCGATATGCTTTGGCCACAAGGGATCTTGTGGATGCATGATGCCCACAGTCACCTTCATGGATCTCTTTCAGAATCTGCCGGCCTTCTTCTGGTGCTACGCAGCGCAAAAAGACTCCTGCTGCACTCCTTTTACATAACTCGCCATTGATGATGGAATAGCCCTTTGCTCGTCTCAGAATTTGCCTTGCTAAAACTTCCTGTGGTGGTAACTCGCCCCGTGATAAATAAGCTAAAAACGGCTCTGTCCACTCGGGAACAGCACGTACCGTGGCCACGAGCTCTAAATCCGGGTCTTGGTTAGCCACCTCTTCCTCAGACTCGGTTTTAACAGATGGCCGCCATAACTCGTCCAGGAAAACATTGGGTGGAATCGGCTCTCTGCGCGAGCCGAGTCTTGCGAGCGCATCTGCTGCCTCGTTCTTTCGCCTGTCAATATGCTCCACCTCATACCCGGAAAAACACCCGGCAACCCTGTCCACCTCTCTGCGATATGCTGCCATAGTTGCATCCTTCCTATCCCAGGTTCCTTAGACCTGCTGCACCACAAGATCCGAATCTCCATAGCATCGTATCCGCCTAATGTTCATCTCCTTGGCTATTCTCAATCCGTGTAATAATGCCTCATACTCGGCCACGTTGTTGGAGCAGTCGAAGTGAATTTGCAACACGTAGCTCAGTTTATCTCCTTTGGGTGATGTAAGTACCACCCCAGCTCCTGATCCCTCGTACTGCTTAGAACCATCAAAGTGCATCACCCAAGACTCGGAACTTGGTGTCATTGTTGGCATGCTTGTGTGAGTCCAATCATTGATGAAATCAACTAAAGCTTGGGATTTGATTGCTGACCTGGGCTCGTAGTTGATGTGATAATCTCCCATCTCAATTGCCCACTTGGCTATTCTACCTGTTGCATCTGAGTTTCTGATAATATCCGACATTGGTATAGAGCTAACCACTGTTATGGAGTGTTCCTGAAAATACGGCTTCAATTTCCGGCTGGCCATGAAGACCCCGAAAACCAACTTCTGCCAATGTGGGTAACGCTGCTTTGCTTCCGATAATACCTCGCTTACGTAATAAACCGGCCTCTGTACCGGGTGATCTTTTCCATCCTCTTTACGCTCAACAACAACCACTGTGCTGACCGCCCGGGGCCCGGCCGCAATATATAGTAACATGGGCTCCTTAGGACCCGGAGCTGCTAAGACTGGTGTCTCAGATAACTGCTTCTTTAGTGCCTCGAACGCCTCATCCGCCTCTTGGTCCCAAACGAACTTGTCGGATTTCCTCAAGAGCCGGTATAAGGGAATTACCTTCTCTCCAAGTCTGGATATGAACCGGCTTAATGCTGCTACGCATCCTGTAAGTTTTTGAACATGCTTCAAATTTTCCGGCTTTTTCAGACTCTGGATAGCTTTGATCTTGTCCGGGTTTGCCTCGATTCCTCTCTCGGAAACAATGAATCCGAGTAATTTTCCTGCTGGAACTCCAAACACGCACTTTGTAGGGTTAAGTTTCATCTGATACCTTCTCAAATTCTTGAACGTTTCCTTTAGATCATCAATAAATGTTTCCGCTTTCCTGGTCTTGATTACCACATCATCCACATAGGCATGAACGTTGCGTCCAATCTGATCCTCAAAGCACTTCTGGATGCATCTCTGGTAAGTTGCACCAGCATTCTTTAGCCCAAAAGTCATGGTTTTGTAACAGAAAGCCCCAAAGGGGGTTATGAACGATGTTTTCTCCCAATCTTCCTTCTTGAGCTTGATCTGATGATACCCGGAATACGCGTCCAGGAAACATAATAGGTCAGTTCCAGCCACTGCATCTATGATCTAATCTATCCTTGGAAGGGCAAATGGATCCTTTGGGCAGTGCTTGTTGAGACTCGTGTAATCTATGCACATCCTCCACTCGTTACTCTTTTTCAGTACTAGAACCGGATTCGCCAACCAATCCGGGTGGAATACCTGCATGATACAGCCGGCTGCCAATAGCCGGGCAATTTCTTCTCCTATAGCTTTTCTTCTCTCCTTATTCATTTTTCTCAGGCCCTGCTTCACAGGCCGGGACTTATGATCAACATGCAAACTGTGCTCAGCTAACTCAGTCGGGATATGTCGCACCCGGACTTCTAGAGGATACTCACCGTACGAACTGAACAGTATTCTGATGGGATTACGGGGCTTACCGGCACCCGCGTCCTCTTACGAGTAGGCCAACACTTATGTGTGACAACCCATCGCTACTGTTCACCGTCGATGTAAACTATCCCGGAGAAATCAGGACACTACCATTGACGTACTTCATACCATACACACATGGTACGTCAACGGCTTTGAACAAAAGGATAACACAACATGCCTCTAAGACACAAAAGATTGAAAGAAGTTTGCAAATGGCCCTCACTAGGGCAGAGATAGCAAATACAATCATCCAGAGGACACATGTCCCAACATAACATCATTACATCTCAGCGGAAGCATTCAAAGGGTCTGAGTACAGACAAATCCAAATGGGCTTAAGAAGCCGGAAACTGAAATAAAGACGGAGCCCATCCACGATGTCTCGGATCCTGCCCGGGTCCGCTAACTACTCGTCAGCAGCCTCGTCAAACTCCACGTAGTAGCCGTCACCTGGATCCTCGTAATCGTAGTCTACGGAAACCACAGCCCCAAAGGGGTCAGTACATAGACGTACTGGCAAGCAAGACTCATAGTTCACCAAAGTATAGCCCGTCAACACAAGCACAGATGACTTGGGTTCAACGGAAAGAAGGGGATATATAAGATGCTGCAACTGGCTGCGCTAACCAACTACAGAGATTCTATCACTTCCAACTATCAGAAAGGGGATAAGATCGAGTGTTGTAACCAACTGAAAGATAACATCAAACAAACCCATCCTGGATCTCGCCCCTTATCCAAAGAAGCAATCCGAGGATAACTCACACAGTTGGATTAAAGATGAATCAAGTTATTGTGTCAATAATCCTATTACTAGTCAAGTTATTAATCATGGGGTGTGAGATTGTGAATCATTAGGTTTAAGTTGTCCTGAGTACTTGTTAGCCAGTACTTTCACCAAGTTAACCATAACCGCGGAAAACACGGCTTCTCGAGAAGATTATCCCTGCAGGGTTGCACCAATTTGGCCGTACACGTATGAATAACCCGCCAGATGGGATGCCTCCCACCAAGCGGGGCACTCAACACAACTCAACTCTTCTTCGCATCAAGCCCAAAGCACCTTGGGCGCACGGCTAATCAAGCCCCGAAGAAAAGGGACCCTCATAGCACTCTAAGACCGTGTCCCCCTATATGCCGACTACGAAAGTTCCACCCTGCGCTGGGCTCGCAAAAACATGCATGCGGCAAATAGAAAGCACGAACTAAATGAGATGATTTGGACGAGATGCGAATCGAATCAAATTGAGGGGGGCGCCCATACCCTCTTCCCACATGCGGGTAGTGCGCTCATCATGGATCAGTAGACAAGACCCTTTTCCTATTAGGGTCGACACTAGCAGGCCTCAAAACCACACAGGGCCTCCTGCCGGTGCCTTATCATCAAATTATTATTAAGTAATAACATTAGCATGATTGATTGATTGATTAAACATCGAGCCCCCAGAACATAATGAAAGATAGTAACTGAAAGTAACGGGTAACAGACTCGAGCAAAACAACCTAAGCATACTAGTAAGACACTGGCTCAATCAATAGGGTTGTAGGAGGGGTGGTGAGGCAATATCAGGGTTAAAGGATTCATGTGATAGGTTCGTAACAGAAACAACTACCACTAAGGCTAGCAGAAATAGACAACGGAAAGTATCGGTAACCAGGGTTGAAAGGAACACAATGGTTCATGTGAGTGATAACTTGCCTGCGAACTCAGCAGCCTGGTACTGAGCTAGATCCTCAGAAGGGGTGCTGTAAAGATCGTCTGTCTCAACGTCGTCGTCTATTCGAGAAGAAGCAAACAAACAAAACAGGAATGTAAACAATCATTATCATGGCATTGTGCACAATCAAGATGATGCATGACAAGTTAATGGTTGCATCAAAATAAACTAGCTAACATGATAACACAATTTAAATGGAACCCTATGCTATTTTGAGTGGCATATGGGAAAGGGTCCATAATTAAGTGGAACAAATGATTTACAATTAATTATTATGTGAAAGTTGTTAGCATGATGCATGCATGATGGTAACAACAAAATAACAACAAATAACAATAATAGATGCAAGTGATAAAAGGATTTAACAAGTTTTGGAAATCATTTATTAAGTTTGGAAAGTTTGGTTACTTAAACATATCACACAAACAATTATTGTTTTCATCAATTTAAAGTGTGCAAAACAATTAACAAAATTTATATTTGAGAAGAACATCAAATTTTAGTTGGATTACATGTTTCAAATATTGAAATTTGAATTAGGATGAATTTATTATGAATTAAACAATATTAAACAAGTCTTAATTGAATTTAAAACAAGTTTGATTATTATTTGAATTTTATTTGTTCAAATCATAAATTTAAATTCACATTTGAAAAGTTCACACTTTGATGGTTTGAAAACATATTTTGCATGTTCAAAAATATTTTATTTTGAGCAAGTTATGATTTTTATCAAATTTAGATGAATTAAACAAGTATTAAATTATTTAGGCAATTTAAATTATTCAAACAATGAAACAAATTTTATATTTGAATAGGATATTCAAAATGGTATGAAAAACATATTTTATTTGCCTTATTTGGAATTAGTATGAATTATTTATTGAATTTAGCAATTTGCATTTGAATTATTCAAATTTGAATTTTAAATGTATTTGGAAAATTCAAAACAGTACACATTTGGAATAATTGGATAGACAATTAAATTTGGAGCAATAAACATATACAACTTTTATTAATTGGACTTATAGATTAAAAGTTATTAATGTTTAAAGTTTAGTGTTTAAATCTGTTATTTAAAAGAAATTGGAAATTAAAACAGATTCGTTTTAAACGTTTGTTACGGGCCAGCACCCTAGCCGCAGCCACTGCAGGGTGGGCCACGGGCCCTGGCGTGCTGGCCTGGCAAAGGAGAGGCTGACAGGGGGCCCTCCCTGTCAGCGCGGAGCGGAAAAAAGAGGGGATTTCTCCCGAGCGAGGCCAGGGCTCGAACCCTGGACCTCACCCTCGTACGCGCGGTACTGAACCAAAGTGCTGTTCGATTGTTTTTGTCAGTAACACATGCGCAGCCAAGGTGAGGTGTTGAACGCGAAATGAAATTTTTACTGACGACGACAACTGTCTGAACCTCGACAGAAACTGCGCGGTGGCCGGTGGCGAGCTCGTGGCCGTGTTGTGCCGCGGATGGTTGCGGATCGTGCACGGAAACGTGCGCAGAGTGCGGACGCGAGACAGAGAGGGAGGAGGTGGGCATGGCGGCTGCTCACCGACGGTGGAGTTGTGGCAGAGGCCCGGTGCAGATTGTCGCCGGAGTCGTGGGAGATGGCGGCGACGGCGTGGACCTCCTCCGTGGCTTCTGCGGTGTCCAACAGCTCGCGGAAGAGGTGGGGTTTCAATTCCCGGTTAACCAGCGAGGAATCGAGCGGGGACGGCGGCGTTCACCGTTGAGGTTCAGAGTAACAACTCCGGCGAGGTGGAACAGAGAGAGGGAGGTGGCCGCGAGGGAGAGAAATTGCGGCGGCACCTCGAGGGGACAGATGACCTAGGGATTAGGGCAGCGCCAGGGGGTCTAGGTTACCTCTTATAGGTGCTCGGGTGAGTTGGTGGCCGTCGGAATCGTCTCCTGCCGCCGTGGCGCTCTGGATGCGCTGCCGTACCTCGAACAGAAGGTGCGCACGCATTTCAAAGCGGTACGCGCGCGGTAGGCGGGCTGGGCTGCGGGTTAGTTAGCTTAGGTGGGCTGGGCCAGCTGCTAGCTGCCGCGCGCGCAGCTGGCTTGCTTCTTTTATTTTTCCTTTTCTGTTTTTTTTTTGTAGGTTTTGGTTTTGGAAGAAAAGGATGGGTTTTAATTTAGTAAAAATTCTAGGAAAATTAGGTTAAGTTATTTAGGTAATTAGAAAACAATTTCCAAGATTTGATTTCAAAAAGTTGAGATTAAAAGTGCTGTTTGCATTTGAACCAAATTGAATGAATTTTCAATATTAATTTAACATTATGGAAACAAGGCATTTTTAATAGGGTTACCCCTAAGGTTTAAAGTGATTTAAAGTTTATAATTGTGTGGTGAACTTCATGGATTCAAAAGGGTACTGATTTGAAGACTTGGTTTGAATTTAGAATATTTTGTTAATTAACATAGAAAACAACAATTTAATAGGGTGAACCCTATTATTAATTGGATTAAAACATTGGAATGGTTTGGTATTTTATAATTTCCAAATGAGGTGTTGTTGATGATTTGCTTTGAATTTGAAACCAATTTGGAATGACTTAGTGGAATTTATAACACCATTTTATTAATTGATAAATATGGACTAATATGACAACAAATGAGTTGTTTTTATTTGAGATTTACATTTCAAATGTTGTAACAGAGCAAGTATGAAATAACCATTGAATTTGTTTGAGTTTGATTATGAAAACAAGATAAAACAGATGCAAAACAAATAGTAACAAATGCAAACAAATAATTAAACATGATGACATGATGCAATACTTGAATTAAAACAAGAAACAA
Organism: Alopecurus myosuroides; assembly: GCA_028641055.1. NCBI lineage: Eukaryota > Viridiplantae > Streptophyta > Magnoliopsida > Poales > Poaceae > Alopecurus > Alopecurus myosuroides. The sequence goes on along the minus strand of CM054058.1, from coordinate 235,604,599 downwards.
AACATTCTAAGGGATATTTCATACTTGGGATGTTACAAAACGCCCCCCCTTGAAGGAATCGCGCCCCGAGATTCCTTACTGAGAAGTGAAAAGGTCCGGATACTTCTTGCGAAGATCCTCTTCGGTCTCCCACGTTGCCTCTTTATCGGAATGATGCGACCACTGCACTTTCAAGAACTTGGTGCTCTTGTTGCGAGTCTTACGCTCGGTCTCATCGAGAATACGAACAGGGTGCTCCTCATAAGATAGATCATCTTGCAGTTCAATGGAATCATGATCAACTGCACGATCTGGATCTTTGAAACACTTCTTGAGTTGTGACACGTGGAACACATCGTGCACCTTGGATAGTTTTTCTGGAAGTTCAAGACGATAAGCATTTTCTGCCCGCCTTGAGAGAATGTTGAAAGGACCAATTTATCTTGGTGCAAGCTTTCCTTTCACACCAAAACGATGAGTGCCTCTGAGGGGAGTTACACGGAGATATGCCTTGTCACCAGGTGCATAGATCATATCCCTGTGCTTGCTATCATAATAGCTCTTCTGACGAGACTGAGCAATCCTGAGATTGTCACGAATGATACGAACTTTCTCCTCGGCTGCCTTAACAATGTCAGGGCCTAAGAGTGAACGTTCACCAGCTCCAGACCAATTGATTGGACTCCTGCATCTGCGACCATACAGTGCCTCAAATGGTGCCATGCCTAGGCTTGCCTGGTAGCTGTTGTTGTAGGAGAATTCAGCATATGGAAGGCAATCCTCCCATTTCATGCCAAAGGAGAGACCACATGCTCTGAGCATATCCTCGAGAATCTGATTGACTCTTTCGACTTGCCCCTGAGACTGAGGGTGATAAGCTATGCTGAACAGAAGTTTGGTGCCCAATGCTTCTTGAAAACTCTTCCAGAAATGAGAAGTGAAGATACTTCCACGGTCTGAGCTTATTTCCAATGGAACACCATGAAGAGGAACAACCTTTGCTGTGTAGAGCTCTGCTAACTGGCTAGCTGAGATAGTTTCCTTGACAGCAAAGAAGTGAGCTACCTTAGTGAGACGATCAATAACAACGAAGATTGCATCGTTGCCCTTTTTGGACTTTGGAAACCCAGTAACGAAGTCCATTTCAATCATGTCCCACTTCCACTCAGGAATTTTCAGAGGTTGCAGTAGACCGGCTGTTTTCTGATGGACTGCCTTAACACGTTGACAAACGTCGCATTCAGAAACGTATTGAGCAATTTCACGTTTCATTCCAGGCCACCAATACAGAGTCTTGAGATCCTGGTACATCTTTGTACTTCCAGGGTGGATGGAGAGAGGAGTTTCATGAGCCTCCTTGAGAATGATATCCTTGAGACTTTGACTCTGAGGAACTGCAATGCGTCCTTCGAAGGACACAGTTCCCTTGTCATCAATTGAGAAGGACTTGAATTTATCATTGCCTTCTTTGATGTGCTCTACAATCTTCTTGATTTCAGTATCACGAAGTTGTTCAGAACGAATCTTGTCCTCGAGAGTTGGACTGGCTGTCAAGCTAGCAAGGTAACCTTGTGGGACAAGTCCAAGGTTCAGCTTCTGGAATTCTTCATGAAGTGGAGGTTGGCTTTCCATGATCATGAGATTATTGCAATAGGATTTGCGATTGAGAGCATCGGCCATAACATTAGCCTTGCCTGGAGTGTAAGAAATGGTGAGATCAAAGTCTTTAATCTTCTCAATCCATCTCCTTTGCCTGAGGTTTAGATCTGGCTGAGTGAAGATGTATTTCAGACTCTTATGATCGGAAAAGATTTCAGTTTTGTTACCCAACAAGTATTGTCTCCATTTCTTGAGGGCAAACACAACTGCTGCAAGTTCAAGATCATGTGTGGGATAGTTTTGCTCATGTGGGTTCAACTGACGTGAAGCATAAGCCACAACTTGACGTTCTTGCATAAGAACTGCACCTAGACCTTGGAGAGATGCATCGCAGAATATCTGGAAAGGTTTGGTAGTATCTGGGCCAACCAGAACTGGGGTGGAAGTGAGTTTAGTCTTCAAGAGATTGAAACTCTCATCACATTGTGGAGTCCAAATGAACTTCTTGTCCTTCTTTGTGAGATCAGTGAGAGGTTTGGCAATCTTGGAGAAGTTTTGGACGAAACGACGGCAATAGCTAGCCAAGCCAAGAAAACTTCTGACTTGCTTCACCGTCTTAGGAGGTTTCCAATCAACAATTGCCTTAACCTTTTCAGGATCAATGGCTATGCCTTTGGCAGAGATGATATGACCAAGGTAAGCAACTTCTGGGATCCAGAACTCACACTTGGAGAATTTGGCATATAGACGATGCTCGCGAAGTTTCGTGAGAGTGAGACGAAGATGTTCTCCATGCTCTTCCTCGGATTTTGAGTAGACAAGAATGTCATCGAGATATACCACAACGAACTTGTCGAGGTATTCATGGAAGACAGAATTCATGAGTCTTGAGAACGTTGCCGGTGCATTGGTGAGACCAAAAGACATGACGGTGTATTCATATAGACCGTACCGAGTGGTGAAAGCTGTTTTAGGAATATCTTCCTTTCTGATCTTTATTTGATGGTACCCCATCCTCAAGTCCAACTTTGAGAATATTGAGGCTCCAGCAAGTTGATCAAAAAGATCATCGATACGAGGAATTGGATACTTGTTCTTGATGGTTTTCTCGTTGAGAGGACGATAGTCAACCACGAGTCTTTTTGTTTGATCCTTCTTGGCAACAAACAGAGTTGGGCAACCCCAAGCGGAGGAACTAGGCTGAATGTAACCTTTCTCCATGTACATATCGATTTGCTCCTTCAACAATTTCAGTTCAGGAGGAGCTATATTGTATGGATGCTTAGAGATTGGAGCAGTACCTGGCTCAAGCTCGATCACGAACTCAACTGCTCTGTCCGGAGGCATCCCTGGCAACTCTTCTGGAAAGACGTCAGGGAATTCACAAACCACCGGAACATTTTCAATTGCAGGAAGAGGTTTTGCATCAAGGTTGAACAGCTGAACAGAACTTGATCCATATGGAGAATAG